>CM076572.1:927308372-927682396 GCA_034641835.2 Pinus albicaulis | reverse complement strand
AAATGCCTCAGGCATTTCCTCCATTGATAATTCTCCCGACTTTACACGAGATAATTTTGTTTTGACAAGCTTTTCATCTTTCACTCCTTGCATTGATCTCCAAGGTGTGATATTCATATCTTCTGGAAGGAGCTTCATTTCATGACCTGATTTACTACTAGTACATATCAATGGTTTAGACTTTTTGACCTTCTGACTTTTGATGCCAACGTTCTCCCTCAACTCAAAAATCTAATCAATCAATTCCCATATCTCTCTAGTTCTAAATGCCAACTGGAAAATTTTATTCATACATCTAAATATTTCGTAATTTACTTTGCCACCTTTTGAAATTATTTTTTCTTCGATTTGATAACCGATCTCCATACAACATTCCTACTGAAATGCATGATAAACCTTTGTCTTATCACCACCACATTTTTCTTCAAATTCACTATGAATATATATGACCCTTTGGATGAAATTCATAGACATCCTATACTCATTATCTAAATTATGATCCCATGCAAATAAATTTGCTTTTGTATATATTAAACCAACATAAATGATACATTTCATTGTTTCAAAATGCGGGTTATTGGGATATTTCTCCATCAATTTCCTTTGAGCTTATACATAATGGTTGCCCCCAAGTACATAATATTTGTATTCAAAACAATTTGACTCTTCAAATGATTCTTTGTTAGGAACCTGACTTGGATCAATAAGAAGAACATAATCAACCACATGTGCAAAAGGGTTGTACCTCATCAATATTTTCAAATTGTGAACATGAAAGTGGTGTGGCTTTCTAATTTGATATTTCAACTGTCCTTCATCTGGCTTGTAGACTTGAATGACATTAAGTTGAAATGAACGACCGCCCTCAATTAAATTTGGTTTCACCAAATGATTTCGAATGACAGGTTGTCTTGTTTTCATAATGGCATCCTCTAAATCAGCTCCTAGTGTAATGTTATCCTTGCTTCCTTTTGAGTTTTCACTAGACCCTTCACTACTGCCCATGATTTTTTCAGAATTTTTTGTTTTTTTGTTTCTTTCTCCTATTGGTTATGGCATTTTCTTGAAATTTTCTTGAACCAAAACAATATCCTCATCATTATCTAGAAGGTAGACATTCCTGAACATTTTTTTTTTTTCATGGCTCTTCTCCTTTCTAACATCAGTTCTAATTTTATTTTCAGATATGGTAAGACATTCTTCATCTTCAACTTTAGCTTCAAATTCATTAATTTTAACAATTTACTAATTTTTAGAATAATAAAAAGAAAACTAACCTTTCAAAAGAGAGAACCTCCCATTGACATTGTTGTTGCTCTAGAAAATCGTTCCAAGCTTTTAAACAAACCTCGAGAAATCTTGACATGATGTGTGGAATAGTGAAAATGAAAGTTCTAATAAAGCAAAAATAACATAATTTCTTTTCGGCGGGGTAAATGTGGGATAAAAACTATGATGAATATTAAAAAAATAAAATCTATAATGAAGTAAATGTTATATATTTTAATTAAAAATATTTTAGTTTGAAAAAAATTATTAAAAGAAAAATGTGTAGGTAATTTAATTCGAAATTAGGGTCCATATTAAGAGAATATTTAAGTAACTAATTTTCAAATAAACTGTAGAAATAAAATTTGGAGGGGACATACTTGAAGAAAAAAATTTCGGTAAAAAATTTTGGAGGGAATTTTTGGAGGGAAAATTTCATTGTTTTAGCTATATATTATCATTAGGAGAGAGATCATTTGCATCATTCAACATTTCTTGTTTGAGTGTTATGCATTCCTCTGAGACTTAAGTTTATTTTTATGAAGTGTAAACATCTTCGTCACATAAAAACTCTATTCATATTGATGAATATAACGAGAGAAGTAGTGACAAAATGAAAGATGAAGATTTTGAAATTATTAGAGAGTCTAACTGTCCACATATTCCTAATCCTATGGACTACGAGAGAAACAATGATGATTGGCAAGATGAAGAATTTCCAAAAAATAGAGACTCACATTTTCCACTCAGTCCTAATCCTAAGGACTTTGAGAGCAATAGTGATGAATGACAAGATGTAAAATTTGCAGTGGATAGAGAGTCACATTTGCCACTTAGTCCTGATCCTAAGGACTGTGAGAGCAATAGTGATGAATGGTCGGATGAAAATTTTTCACTGAATAGAGAGTCACATTTGCCACTTATACCTAATCCTAAATACTATGAGAGCAATAGTGATGAATAACATGATGAAAAATTTTCAGTGCATAGAGAGTCACATTTTCCACTTAGTCCTAATCCTAAGGAGTATGAAATCAATAGTGATGAATGGCAAGATGAAAAAATTTTAGTTGATAGAGAGTCAAAGTTTCCACTTACCCATAATCCTAAGGATTATGAAATCAATAGTGATGAATGGAAGGATGAAAAAAAATCAGTAAATAAAGTGTCACATTTTTCAGTTACTCCTAACCCTATGGACTTTGAGAACAGCTGTGATGAAGGGAAGGATGAAGAATTTCCAATAAATCAAGAATCTCAATTTCCACTTAATCCTAATCATATGGACTATGGGAGCAGCAGTGATGAAGGTCAAGATGAAGAATTTCAAATAAATTCAAAGTCACAATTTCCACATAGTCCTAATCCTATGGACTATGAGGTCAGCAGTGATGAAGGGAAAGATAAAGATGGTGAAGAATATCCTCCAATTCAGTATTTCAAAACCAAAGATGATGGTATATAAACTTTTCATGCCGCCGAAGATGGTAATGAATATTTTTCAAATAATGTTGGTGGTGAATTTCCTAACTATATTGAAAATGATCATAGTAAGAATAATATTCCTCCTAATGATCATGGAAATGCTTGTTCAAAGAATTATGAAATGCTAGAGATGTTGCCAGTAAATATTGTTTCTAGGATTAGGATTAGACCTTTTTGTATCAATCCAAGGTGTTCTAGTTATACAAGGGGTAGGGTAGCATATCTCACTAGAAGAAGTTCTATACGTGAGCTCATTTCAAGTGATTGTTGTAAAAAGGATTTCTTGAAACATATGGATTTCAAATTTTATTTAGAGGAAAGGAATAAATATTTGTCAATGATTAAAAGCATGCACAATTCATATCTAGTGGGGTGCATGCAATCTATAGTGGTAGGCTATTATTATCTTATTGAGTCTTTATTTCTCTGTAGAAAGGCTTTCAAAATGATTCATTCAATTGGAAATTTTCATCTATCAAGAATCTAAGATAATTTGGAAAAGGATGCTACATATTATTAAGAAGTTCATCATAAACGAGAGTTTGGGCCACTAGAAAACACTGCAATGTAATGGCTACAAGACTTTTTTTCAAAACATGGAGAGTGTTTTCCAAATATAGATGCAATACATATTCCAGATAATTTCTCAAGACGAGAAATCTACAACCTATACAGGGAATATGCAGAAGGTGTTGAAGGAAATGGTTATTTTATTACATATCAATATTTAGTGGAGATATGGAGGAGAGAATTCAATAATGTTTGTATTCCTAAGAAGACAAGGATGGGGGTTTGCAGTACATGTGCTTCTCTAAAATAAAAAAGGGATAAATGTCAAGGAGCAGAAAGATGTAAGCATTCATAAAATTATTATTTTAAATTGTATACTGATCAATTATGAAAATGTATTTATTAATATGTTTATTTTATGTTATGTGTAGATTCCATTGTTAAATCCCTTCAAGAGCATCGCGAGAAAAAAAAAAAGTGAAAGGAAAAAGTTGTACAAGCATCAAAAGAAGTGTTATGATAATCCAAATAAATATTTGCATTTGATAATTTATGGTATGGACCAGAAGAAAACACTTATACCACATTTTGTTCGCACACCCAAAAATTTGGAGGAGGAAAATTTTATCCAGTTTCACTTGGTTGGTTGTATGGTCTTCAATGGGAAAATGTCACCAAGAGTTTATTTCACCGCTCCAAATATTCATAATGATGAAAATATGAAAATAACCATAATTGATGATGTGTTTTCTCATTGGGGTGGTAATCTTCTTGAAATTTTGTATCTACAATTAGACAACACTTGTTGTGAAAAAAAAATAGATTTTTTTTTTTATATCTAAACATGCTTGTTGAATTGACAATTTTTCATAAGGTAAAGGTTGGTTTCCTTCTTTTTGGGCACACTCACGACCATATTGATCAGATTTTCAATCTTTTTTCAATAACATTGAGGAGGAATAATGTTGGGATCTTTCCATCATTAATTGAATGTATTAAGAAATCATATATGCCAGAGCCTATTTTTCATGTGTTAGAATAAATTGTTGATATGCGAAGGTTTATTTTAGGATCGCATGGTGAGGAGATATGCATTTAATAGCTTAATGACCTTAGCTTCCAACATCAATTTCGTATCCAACAAATTGATGGGAAAACACTTACATGGAGCAAGAAGTATTCAACAACTGCAGAATGGGTGGCATCATCAGGTTTGGAATTTTTGAAGTTTATTCCAGATCATCCAATATTTGCATCAAATATGTTGTTATTACAATTATTTAGTGAATTTCATAATAAACGAAATCAAAAGAGAGATATAGATTATTCTGAATGCTTGGAAGAAATTAAAAAAACATTAGATATACATATGATTATTTTGATGTTGGTGATTCAGTTTGGTGGGAGTCCTTTTTCAATGATTAGAGTGATATCCTTTCAATACCAACAAATGGATATATTATTTTGAAGACTCCATTTATTTGGCCACAAAATGTGTCAAATTATCAGGAGGAAACAAGCATTATTAAACAAAAATAATCACACGATATTATTAGTTATACACATATGGAGGAAAGTTAAATGTATATTGGCCCTAGAAGATCTCATGCACAACATGAAGCCATGGAAGACCTTTATAGGGGTTTAGTACATGATATTAGGGAGGGTTTCATGATCATAGTCTTAGGAAATGAAGATCCACATGGCTATCCATTCTGGGTTGCCAATATTATAAAGGTGATTGCAAAAAATGAAGGTGTTGAAGTACATTGGTATGACACAAACACACACCCATCAATGGTGTGTACAAGCCAGAGATGGTAATTGATAAAAAACTGGTGGAAATAAAAAAATAAAGGGTAGAAATATAAATCGTCGCCACACAAACCTCTTAAAATTGGAGGAAGTTGACATACTTGTTTATGACTTCAATTTAACAAAGGGAGGAAATTTTCACTCCTGTACAATAGAGATTCTTAAGATGTTGCTACCATAAGAAACAATGTTGAGATGGCAATATGATGAACTCAGTCATAGATCTAGAATAATTTTGAAACCTCAAGTGGTGGGCATACATGTTGACTCAGATGGGGCACTAGTTGTTGAAAGAGAAGAATATGGAACATCTTCATCTGCATCCAGTCATTCGTATGAAGATGTGAATTCTGATGGTGTTCAAGAAAATATCAGTGATTTTGAATAATTGTGTAAGACAATTGATATAAATGATTTTTTCATTGAGCAATGAAAATGATACTTTAACTTCCCTATGATCTTACATGAAGTTATGAGACATTTTTATGTTTTTTTGGATTATATGTTTTAATTATGATAAATTCATTTGTCTAAAATATTTGCAATGAAACAATAAATTGGATAAATATTTATGTTTCATTGGGTTATTTTAGTCATATAATTTGTTCATAATATCATGGTTGAAATATGTTGAAAATTTAACATTTTTTAATTATGTGGGTGAAAATTTGTGAAATATATTTTATCTTTAACATTACGATTGAAAACAATTAGAATTTTAGGGATTTTTAGTGTCATGATATTATATGTTAAATTAAATGTATACAAATTATTATAATTTTAATGTGTTTAAAATCTCATTATTTTATATTTAACGTCATTACTAAAAATATGTTGAAATTGAACTCGGAAAATAAAAATGGTATTCTAGCACCAACAATTGTGTATTTTTTTCCATTTATTTGGCACATGAAAATTGGTTTTACTGCCATTTTTAAAAAATGTTGCAAATTAACCCTGAAAAAAATAAACTTCGTTCTGGAGTACACAATTTTCGTTTTTGGGTTATTTTTCATTTTTTGGGGGTTTTTTTTTGGCTAGAGTTCCTGTTTTTAGTTTATAGTTCCTGTTTCAAAGTTTTTGTTGTTCCAATAGATCGAAGTAGCTAAAAGAATGGACATGGAAATCTTAAATATGGTGTGTTCGATGATTTTTTGTAAGTGTTAAGATGATGCTTTGGGCTGATGTAGTTATATGTCTTGTGTATATAAAGAATAAGTGTCCATATCATGTTATAAAAAACAAGAACCCCTATTAAATGTGGTATCACCACATTCCTTCGGTGAGGCATTTCACGGTTTTTGGTTCCACTTGTTATGCATTGATACCTAAGGAAAAAATAAACAAACTCGATGAAAGGAGTCTCAAATATATCTTCTTGGGGTACTCAAATACCTTCAAATAATATCGTCTCTATCTTGAAGTGGATAAGAAGTTTATAATATCTAGAGATGTGATATTCCTTGAATCATCCTAGACTGACAATTTTTTTCAGTAACAACGTGATCACTTGGATAGATTCAAACATGAAAAGTATTTTCAAGAGTTTTATAATGAGATTCCACATCTTGAAGGCGAGATTACTATACTAGATCAATCTGTTGATTTTTCTTCTGAAGCACTCTCTCCTCGATATGAAGATCAAACTAGTGATGAGACTTTTAGTGTTGTGATTGAAATAATTGGGAGACTAAATCTTGATTTATTCCCATCTCATTCAAATGAGAATCTTGGGCCATCTAAAAATGGTCCTCCAAAATGGATGATAAAGACACTATAAAGTGTGCGTCCTGATGAGGTTGGGAAAACGTGAACAAGAAACTCTATTAGAGAAAATGGAGGTGATGTAGAAGGTCCTGATTCACCTATTGATAAGGATGTTTCTTATGATTACGAACTAAATTTTTCTACAAATTTTGAACCAAATTCCTTCAAAGAATCTACTTCTCACGATGAGTGGAAATAAATGATACAAAAATAATATGATGCTTTGATAAATAATGGTACCTCGAAGCTAGTTGATCCTCCATTGGGAACCAAACCAATAGGTTTCAAGTGGATCTACAAGAACGAGTATAAAGTTGATTCCTCACTTGACAAGGTTTTGCACAAAAAAATGGGGTACCATCCAGACACTCTTTGACTTGCAACTCATAATGGTTGGAAAGTCCATCAAATAGATGTAAAAAATACTTTCTTGAATGGAGACCTGAAAGAGAATGTTTTTATGTCCAAACTAGAAGGATTTATTTTCAAGGGTCATGAACACAAAGTATGCAAGCTTGTAAAATCCTTGTATGGCCTCAAGAAAGCATAGAGAGCCTAGTGCAAGAAGTTAATTGAGCATCTTCTAAAATTCAATTTCAAACATTATGATCTTGATGATGCAACTTTGTTTTTCAAAAAGTTGGAAAAACAATTTTATATCTTTTGGTGTATGTAGATACTCTTCTAATGACATGAAACAATGAGAGATGCATTGCCTCCATAAAGAAGGAATTGAGGAAAGGTTTTGAAATGACATATTTGGGCTATGGTCACTACTATCTTGGTATTGAAGTAAGCCAACATCCGAAGTTTATATTCCTCTCTTATAAGTAATTGGAGATTTATTGAAAAAGTTTGGCATGACTCACATCCACTAAAGGAAAAGAATTTGAGGATGCAACAAAGTATAAACAACTCGTACAAAGTATCAAGTACTTGGATACTACTAGACTAGACATTTCATTTGTTGTTTGAATCCTCTCTAGGCTTATGAAAAATCCATGTGAGGGTCATTTGTCTACTGTAAAAAGTATTCTAAAGCACTTGAAGGGAATTCAATACTTTGGACTCAAGTATACACGGGTAGGTGACTTCATCTTGATTAGATATTCTGATTGAAATATAGATGTAGATAAAGAAAATGGGGTATCTACTTAAATTTATGTTAATGAATCTTAGATCAAGATCTGTCTCTTGGAGGTCAAACAAGAAATTATTTCGAGCATATTCCACAACTGAGGCATAATATGTGGCTCAAGAAAATTCTGGAAGATTTGTAAGAAAAACAAGTGTATTCAACTCCTCTTTTGATTAACACTTTTGCAATAAAGTTTCCCAAGAACTCAAAGTTCCATGATCGAATGAACCACATCAATACAAAATACCATATGATTCGACAACATAATAAGGAAAAAATAGTCCACATACAACATTGTTCCATAAATGAGTAGATTTCTTGGAAAGGAAAAGTTTGAAAGATTCAAAATGATGCTCGGAGTCACAAAAATCCCTTCAGATTAAGGGGGGAATGTTAACACCTAATATTTGGGATTAGGTAAATCCATGTAAATATTGTAAATAAAAGTAAATATAATTGGAAGACGAAGAAACATTGCGAGAGGAAACCCAATAGTCTCCCTCTCCATGTATATATCTATGTTCTATCTTAATGCAAAGGAAAAAAAAATATTCATAGTTACCCTAATGTCCTAACAAAGCCTCAATTATGTTGGAGCTCGCTCATCATCAAGGTTAGAGCCTCAATAAGGTCATAACCTATAGTGAGCAACTACTTGTATTATTTCGAGGTTGGTGTCTCAAACAGGTTGTTATATTTGATGGATTTTTGATATGTTATTGATATGATGGTAGCTTGATGATGCACTATTGTAGTTGACGATATAATGTTTATGATTAATTTTATATGGTTGTTTGATCATTAAAAGTTGTGGTAAAATTGATCTCACACTTATTCACTCCCCCTTATTAGTGTGACCTTTGGGATAACACATCAATGTTTTCGTCCCTGTAAAAGTCATTCTATTTACATGTGGAAAAGTTAATACTCAATCCACTTAACAATTGAATAAATTCTTAATTTTTTTTTATTTTTAAACTTCTAGATTCGATGGTGTTTCCAATTTTCCAACAATTGTTAGCATAACATATTGTTAATTAATTTAAATAACTCAAATCATGGAAATTAAATAAAAAATATAGATACCTAAGTTTTTGATTACTAAAAATATATGTGTATATTTTAAAACATGAATGAACTTCATAACCTATGAGAAAGAATTTTAAGCTTCTAATCACATTCTTCAAAAAAATAGCATACTTCAAAATCCAAATAACTCAAAAAGAAGGTCATATATATCTTGATCATTAGATAGTAAACTTATAGATTTTTTTGGCATAAGGTATATATTCTTTCATCTAAGTGATATTCCTAAATGTTCCTATAACTATGTATGAAACACATCACATTTCCAAAATTCAATGAGATGTATTCTCCTATATATAAAAGCCAATGAAAGTACATATTCAAATATTATAAAGTAAATCAAGTCACCACATAAAATTCACGAGAGATATCTTATCATTGCATTAACAAAGTAAAATATTTAAACAATCACACCAGTGAATCCTTATAATTCATAAAAAAGAATGGAAAAACAATAAATTTAACAATGTAATTACCTTGTAGCACTTCAAATCACTTTTCCATGGAAAGTGTAAAAAAAACGAAGGATTATTAGAAAAAAAGGAAGGTTTTATATAATAAAATAGGGTAATTAGTAATATAAATGACATAAAATCATAACCCTAACATCTCATTCACATCTAATATTTTGTGTGTCCTCATGCAACAAGTTATGCAACTAATGTCCTCATACAAAATCTACTCAAGTAACAATAAAAATGAAGTATTCATCTTAATATCCATAGATATCAATACCGTTGATGAAGAAATTGAACACAACCACAAATATAAAACATATAAAGAATAAGACATGAGTGGGGAAGAAAACCTTGAAGAAATACTTATTAGTGCCCTACAAGAAAAAATAAGCTTAAAGGAAAAATTAAAACATAGATGCAGATATTACAAAATTATGAGAAAAAGGATCATAATCTTGATGAAACAACATATACCATCCAAAAGACACAAGTAGAGAAACCAAAGAGGATAAAAAAAGTAGTGAGAATTCAACTAAAAGAAAAGAAAGGAAATTGTGAGAACCTAGTAGCATAAGTCATTTCATTAAGAAAGTAATTTGAGAAATAAAATGTTCATTTGAATCAAAGCTTGAATTTTGGAAAAAGTATTGAAATCTTATATGATCTTATCAGTTTCTAAAGGTCGCATTTCATAAAGATAAGTCCTAGTTACATTGAAAATCATATGATATCTTAGGGAGAGACAAGGACAAATCCATTAGAAAAGGAAAATGAAGAAAGACCCAAAAGTTATGAATATATTGCGAAAGGTTTTATTAAGAATGAAAGAAGATTAGGAAAGGAGTTGAGGACTATCAAAGCTTTGATTATATAGGAAGAGATGGGATGTAGTTATGACAATATTCATTCCCACTTAAGGGATTTGAATCTATTTATTTCCTAAATAATAGTGAAGGATTGGACCCATATAGATTTGAAGTATGCTACTTGGAAATAACTTCTCTAATCTTAGTGTGGGAAACATCAAGAAACATTGTAATAGACAATCTACAATGTAATGTTAATAATGAATCTAAGTTCATTCCTAATAATTTTAGAGTTTGAAACCATGTGTACATATTCAAAAATTGATGTTGAATTAATACAATGAATGATAAATTTCAAATCAGTATCAACAAAAATTTTAGGAGTTAATATTGACATTGGGCTATATTTCCATGATTTTTTCAAAAAATACATCAATTTTTTTTTTCCTTTAGAAACCACCAAAAAATTATAGTATCTATAAAATCATTATAAATCTAAAATAAAAAATAAATAAATTTTTGTATACAAGTAGATACTACATTATTATACAAATACATACTAGAATAATCCAACTGAAAATAAAAATTTACATCAATGTATAAAGTTAAATATATAGTAATGAATAATATAATAATTAGTAATTAATGAAATACAAATAAACAGTTGAAAGTAATTATATTATTTGTGTATTAATGGAGAAAAGGTTACATAAGTTGTAACGTATCTCCTTAGTTTAGGATTTGTTCCTAGAATTTAGGAGTCTGTTTGCAACTTCCTAATTTCTTGTGATGTACTTAAAGCTGTAATTTCTGATTCATGAATGTAGAGTGATCTCTCCGTTTGAGTGTAGTCTCCAGGTTTAGTACTCACCTGAGAGCTACAACTCCTTCTTTTTCAATTCTGTGCATATTTTATCTTGGTATTAGAGCTCAGATTGGGTGAGCCTGATCTTTTTATCGCCTTTGTGGCCAGTTTGCCTTTGTGGCTGAATCACCTTTGTGGCTAAAAGTGCCTTTGTGGCCGTGTGTACACGAGAGCTGTGTGCTCACAGAGCTTTGTGCTCGATCGAGCAGGTGGATTGCAGTAACACCTGGCTCACGGTCTCAGATGATTTTTTGAATCTCTGAGCAGAAGGGAGTTGGCACATTTTCTTCGCTAACAATCGCGCCAAGAAGCACAATTGGCGCGTCTGTTCGGCCCATACCCGCGCCAGCATGCCAAATCACGGGATTGGCGTGGAAGCGCACGGAAAAACCGTGCCAGGATTTTGCCTTGCGAATTTTCTATTCTGGGCGCGGATTTTTCGCTCGGAAAAGCACCTTCTATTATGGGCGTGGATTTTTGGCTCAGAAAGGTGCCACCTCACCTTCAGTGGAAGATCCGCGGAAAGCCTCATTTCGGTGGAAGATCCATGGAAAGTTGCGGATCTATCTGGGAGAGGCAGATCATATTAGTTTTGTGGTTGTATTGGGAAACAAAAGATTTGCTTATTGGAGCAAGATTATTTTTTACAGATTTTCCAGATATTGCTGGATCTGAATCAAAGATACAGTGGGTGGATCAGGAGAACCAGCAGAGCAGTGGCAGATCGGTTGTCAAGATATGACAGGTATTGATTTTTTTTTTCTCTGAATCAGTTGGGTAGATTCATTTATTTGTAGATCAGTTCAAAATGATTAACACTATGGAATCATATCTCCACGAGTCTAGCAAACTCGATGGATCTAACTTCACGAATTGGAAGTTTAAGATACAGACCTTGCTTGAGGGTGAAAATGCATGGTCGATAGTTATAGGAGATGAGCAGAGACCGAATTCAGTCAGAAGAGTGACTACGTAGGAGCAAGAATGGGATAAGAGAGAAAACAAAGAAATTTTTTTGATGAAGATGTCAGTCAAGGACAACATTATCCCACATATCAGAGAGTGTAAAACGTCTGTGGAGATCTGGACGACCATCAAAAGTTTATATCAGACCCAGAACATAAATCAGATTATGGCACTCAAAGGCAAGCTGTTTTCAATGAAGATGGATGAAAGTGAGACTGCTGCTGCATTCATAGCGCGAGCTAATGATCTGAAAGACGGATTGGGAGACATCGGAGATAAGGTGTCTGATTCCGATCTCGTCACAATCACGCTGAATGGGATGAGAGATGAATATCAAATGTTCATCACTATATTGGCAGCAAGAGAGAAAGCTCCTACATTTGAAGATCTGACAGGGATCTTGCTGCAAGAAGAGGAGGGGCGACAAAATTTGAAACCCCAGAGCGATGATCTTGCTCTGATGGCGAAACGGCGATCATTCAGAGGGAATTTTCCACAGCAGCAATCACAGTCACAACAACAACAACAGCAGAGAGGAGGATGTACATTGAAGAAGAGTCCATACAGAGGTATGTCTGTAAATAACCCTATAAAAAGATGTTATTATTGTGGAAAGAAGGGTCATATACAGATTGAATGCCTTAAGAAGCAGGCAGATGATGCAAAGAAAAAGTTGGCGATGGCGAAGCACAGAGGATAATTTGTTGAAGAAGATGAAGATATCAGTCACGAATTTTGACTGTTCACAGTTGACTATGCCCTTTCAGCATCTAATGAGAACGACATTTGGTATGTCGATTCTGGTGCATCCTCTCACATGACAGGTAAGAAGGAATGTTTTGAAACTCTTGAAGAAAGTATATATGGATCAAAAATCTATTTGGGAGATGATAGTGGATACGATATTAAAGGCTATGGGGATATTCTGGTAAAGTTACCAAATGGTGATATTAGTCATCTTAAAAATGTTTTATATGTACCCGGAATTAAGAAAAATCTGATATTTGTATCCATGATAACTGATCAAGATATGCAAGTCAAATTCTTCAAGATTGATTGTCTCGTAAAGGATTTCAGGAAATAAATTGTTGCAATAGGCGTGCGTGTAGGAAGCCTATACAGACTGGATGTAAAAATTATACCACAGCAAGCCATGGTTGCAGGTGGATCGACAGCCGAAAAACTCTAGCACCAGAGATTTGGTCATTTGAATTTGCAGGACCTCATGTTATTACAGAGAAAAGGTATGGTCGAGGGACTCCCTGTCTTTCACAGTACTCAGTTAAATTTTGATGGATGTGCCTTAGGTAAAATGCATACAGAAGAGTTTCCTGTGCATGATAGAAGAAAGGAAAGAGATATCCTAGAACTAGTGCATACTGACATATGCGGACCTATGCAGACGAGGTCGCTAGGTGGAGCATATTAATTTCTTTTATTTACTGATTATTGCACTAGATATTCCTGGGTTTATTTTCTAAGTAAAAGGAGTGAGACTTTCCAGTATTTTATAGAATTTAAAACCTTGGTGGAAAAACAGTTTGGAAAAAGCATAAAAATTTTCCACTCTGATCAAGGGGGAGAATACAGGTCAGGGGAATTCATGAAATTATGCAAATCTCATGGGATTGTTCAGAATTTTACAGTGCCACACACACCACAGCAGAATGGAGTGGCAGAGTGCAAGAACAGAACCTTAGTGGAGTGCGCAAGGAGCATGTTACAAGGTAAGGGTCTATCTAATACTTTTTGGGCAGAAGCTATTAATACTGTTGTCTATTTAAAGAAAAGAAGTCCTACAAAATGTTTAGGCTTCAAAACCCCCTTTGAAGCATTATATGGACTCAAACCAGTAGTAAATCATTTAAGAGTATTTGGGTCAAAAGCGTTTGCCCATATACCCAAAGCTGATAGGAAGAAATTAGACCCTAAAGCTATCAAATGCATCTTTGTTGGTTATGGCACATAATTTAAAGCATATAAGTTGTTCAATCTCGAGTCTCATAAGATATTTGCAAGCAGGGATGTAGTGTTTCATGAACAGGTTCAAGAAGGGAAAGATGACAGTGATGATGATTGGCACATTCCATTGTTGATGGAGGAAAGCAGCGAGGATGAATGAGAGAAGGAGCAGAAAAAGGAGCAGAAAGAAGAGAAAAAAGAAGAACAAGAATAAGGTGATAATGCAAGCCCAAATAAATCTAAAGAAAACCAATTTGAGGTAAGTCCCCTACCAAGGAGATCAGGTAGGAAGACTCAAAAACCATCTAGATTGAAAGACTATGCTTTGATGTCAAATATTTTGAACATTGTAGAACCCACTAATTACAAAGAAGATAGTCAATTTGAGGCATGGAGGGCTGCAATGAATGAAGAGATTGAATCTATCATTAGAAATAACACTTGGGATTTAGTTGAACTGCCTAAAGATAAAACACCCATAGGATGTAAATGGTTGTTTAAACCAAAAATTAATGCAGATTGAAGTATAGAAAAAATAAAAGCTAGGCTAGTTGCAAAGGGGTACTCACAGCAAGAGGGTATAGATTTTGATGATACCTTTTCACCTGTAGCAAAGTTAAACACTATTAGAATGCTTATTTCTTTAGCAAAAAAACACAATTGGGAGCTACACTAGCTTGATGTTAAATCTGCATTTTTAAATGGTGAATTAAAAGAAGAAATTTACTTAGTACAGCCTGAAGGATTTGTAAAGAAGGGGTAGGAACATCTTGTTTGCAGATTGAAAAAGGCACTATATGGCTTAAAACAAGCACCCAAGTCTTGGTACGAAAAGATTGATTCTTTCTTTTTAGAGCATGGTTTTCATAGGAGTTTGAATGACCCAAATTTGTATACCAAGTACAATAAACAGGGGTAGATTATTTTGATTTCTTTGTATGTGGATGACATGATCATAACAGGAAATGCAGATAATTTAATCAAAGAAATCAAATGGATGATGGCACAAGTTTTTGAAATGAAAGATCTTGGAAGTCTCCATTACTGTTTGGGATTGGAAGTATGGAGAGATACTGGACAGATTTTTCTTACTCAAGGAAAGTATGCCACAAGTCTGATGGAAAAATTTGGCATGGATCAGTGTAGGTCAGCAGCAACACCATTGCAGCAGAATTTGAAGTTGTGCAGTGACGATGGCACTAAGGAGGTGGATGCCACTATGTACAGACAACTAGTTGGGATTTTGATATATCTCACAACAACTAGACCAAACTTGGCATACTCTATTAGTGTGTTGAGAAAATTCATGTCTAAACTGCTTGAAATTCACTGGGTTGCAGCAAAAAGCGTGTTGAGGTATCTTTGTGCTACTGTTAATTATGGTATTTTATACACTGACACATCTGATGTTACTCTAGTAGGTTTTTCAGATTCAGACTAGGCAGGTAACCTTGATGATCGAAGGTCTATCACAGGTTACGCATTTAGCATAGGATCCAGGGTCATAGCATGGAGCAACAAAAAGAAACACACTGTAGCATTATCTTCATGTGAATTTGAGTACCAAGCATTTTGTGCAGCCACGTGTGAAGCGATCTGGTTGAGAAGGCTTCTCAATGATGTGGGAGAAGAACATAAAAACTCAACTTCTATCAAAAGAGACAACCAGAGTACCATTAAACTAGCATACAATCCAGTGTTTCATAAAAACACCAAACATATAGACACTCAGTTCCATTTTGTCAGAGAGAAACTACAGTCAAAAGAAATCATTGTTGAATATTGTAAAACTTGTGACAATATGGCTGATATTTTTACTAAGCCTCTTGCACGTGTAAAGTTGGAGTTGTTTAGAAGGATGCTAGGAGTTCAGGATAATCCTTTCTCCATTAAGGGGGGGAGTTTAAAATGATTATATTATTTGTGTATTAATGGAGAAGAGGTTACATAAGTTGTAACGTATCTCCTTAGTTTAGGATTTGTTCCTAGAATTTAGGAGTATGTTTGCAACTTCCTGATTTCTTGTGATGTACTTAAAGATGTAAATTCTGATTCATGAATGTAGAGTGATCTCTCCGTTTGAGTGTAGTCTCCAGGTGTAGTACTCACCTGAGAGCTACAACTCCTTCTTTTTCAATTCTGTGCATATTTTATCTTAAACAAATTCAATATTAAATTCAATAAGCATCGAAGGTTTGTACCCATACACTTTGTCCCTTTTTCAATATCATATACAAGTTCAATAAGCAACGAGGGGTTGTACCTATGAAACAATAAGTGACTAGGGGTGGTCTCTATTAATAATATGATAAATTGTGGTAAGTAATGTAACTTTATGTAAACAGGGAAGGAAAAAATGTGTCTATGTAATTATTGGATAAACACATGAACCGATGATGAAAATGTTATTTATTCATGGAGTATAAACAAAGAAGTTTAATGCCTAAGTTAATAGTGAAACGATTATTTGTTGATGCGGTGTAAGAATAACATTTATTGGAATGATATTCAAGAGGTGGTTAGATGAAATTCAATCTAATATGGTTTCAAAAAGAAGTATATCGAAGAAGCATTAGTTGAAAATGGAAAGCAGTCTAATGTTAAATCTATTTAAAATATTTCCAAAACCGATGACATATATCTATATGGAAAAATATTTATTTAAGATATATATTTATATATCTATATATCTATATTTTTTCAATTGAAAAAAAAAGTGTTTGGGGCAGCTTTCTATTATAGATAGTCCTGTCCAAAATTAAACCACATGAACCAAATATCCCACACATGCAAGATAATTTTCATAAATCTTGTTTTGTGGCTTTTGTGCTTCTATCAAGAGGGAATCCAAGATATTTCAGGAATTCACATTGCCAAGTTTGAGGTCTTGTAGACTTTGTGGAATCCACATACACCAAACATTTAATTGTCTAGTTTTTTATATTTAAGGCTTTAATATGAGACACATATAATTGAATTATCCTCCATGGTTTAACTGATTTATAACTCAGTATGGCATGTAGGAAAAATTCTTCCATCATCAAACAAAACCCTCAAAGGGATAACACATGCAACATGGTGTTCATGCCTCGAGGGGATTCATTTATTCACAAATATCATTGGGATGTCCTCTTTGAAAATGGAACGCAGGCCCCAGTTTTTGAATAATCACGGTCATCAAAGTGTTGCACTAAGTGATATTCGCTCCATGCCCACTTAGGGAATAATCCAATAAGTGAAAATAAGGACAAGGAAACACACTAATTTTCTTATTAAGGCACAATGGGCCTATGAAGAAATATATACATACAATACACAATAGGAGCCATGTAACATTAAAAATGGCAATGCTCTGCTAAAGCTAAACTGGTGGTGACTGAAAATTCAAGAGCCAAGGGCATCAGGTGCAGATTGCAGCAAATAGAAGATGAAAAAATATTTTAAGTCATATGTGCTGAAGGTCAATTTTTCTAACAAATTCATCACAACCCAATTATTTCACACTACCACCACCACAGTCATTTCATATGCCTCCTCGCAGGAGAAGGTCCTCCACACATCAATAGTGTCTACTCATGATGTGTCCACAGCCGGTTAGATCATAAAGATGTTGGGGCAACGACTTATGTTTAGGGACATCCCTGTAGTCTCTCTCTTCATGGAAAGAGACCAAAAATACCATGGAAAGATCAATGCCCTTATTAATGGCTAAAGAGAATTTGGTGTTCAAACTCATCTGAATATGAATGAATGAAATTTTTAATCCAAAAGAGCCTATCAAGTCATGGTCATTAGATTCAGCGTAGTATAAAATGTACTGGGACATTTTTTTTCAAAACCTATGAGGTCGTGGAACGTATGGTATTGCCATGTGCAAGAAGTTAAGCGATGATAAAAGTTTTGTAAATACATATTGAATACCACAAGCATGATGGTGTAATTATACAAGCTCAAAATCAGTGTGAGGTTTTAGAATTGCGTGGCATCAGATGAATTATGAAGGTTTAGAGGAAAATGAAATTGAATATATGCACATGACCAGATAGTACGATGAGACCACTGCATATATCACAAGAATCATCGCTGAAGTTTGTTAAGGGGACAAGTTAGAGTCACATTGAACTAGGTGGCACTGATCTTTATCTACTCGAAACATCTAAGACCACGTGTTGTGCCATGATAAATGAAATTTTGGAGGGGTTTATGATGGGCTGACTACTGAACACATTGCATCACATTTATCTGGAAATGCATGGGGCCTCGAAAAATAAACCTCTCACAACAGTTATTTCCAATGTTTGGTACGATTGTCTTGACACAATAAAAAATAAGTGAGAGCAGACACATTAGGAATGGTGGTCATTTATTTATAGATGTAAACAAATCTACCATGGTTCAAATGTCTCATTGAAAGTGGACGCAAATCATTAACACATCTATATGTTTCAAAGGTGATGAAATTGAGAAACGTCTCAAATATGTGGGTTTCTCTTTTTCTTTTCCCCCTATTCGCTACAAATTTAATCCAATGGAAGTGAAAATACAAATATGTGAAGAGACCATAAAATACATAACACAGGCTGTCAAGAAGCCAAAACTAAGGCAAAGAAGGGATTATTCTTAGTTTTTCATGGCTGTAAATTTCGATCAGGCAGTGGGATGAGTGATTGGTTTTCTTTACGTAGTATCAACAATAAATAGTGACACCCAATGGTTCCATCATGTGTTGGGCAAGCTAGTTTTTGTACCACCTGGGATCACATTAGCAGTGGAAAAATATAGAGCAGTGGAAAGTTTAATTTTTCTTGGAAGCAAGTTTATACTTAATGTACTTCGGGGGAGGGGGGAGGATGGGAAGTGTTTTTCCATCATTAAAAAACTTTTGAAGTCATTTAAAACGAGAGAGCCCCTATTTGAAGGGTTGAAAACGAAGCAAGCTAGTAGTGGTTGTCGAATTCTTTAGATCCAATATCGTGGATGGATTCCAAGCTCTAGGTCGCACGATTGGCTGCTACAAGGAGGAAACATTCCTGGCACCATTCTCAGCCCCAATTTTACCATTTCAAGATTTATGAGGATGTTTGTCCAGATTTCTTATGCCCAATCCCATAGGGCACGCCACCAGTCACTGATTCGCAGCCTCAAGAAGCATTTGAAGGTGTGACCTTTCACAACAATGAAAATACCCTTTAGTGGAGGTTATAAAGGTTTTTTTTAGTGTTATAAAATTATCTAAAATTGTCAAAAAAAAATTTACTACAACATCCATTTTTGGTAACAGAGGTTTTGAAGGAGCTTCTAACGAAACTTCAACTCTACTAAAAAAATTGTGCGGCTAGAGGTTTTTATAGATGTTTTTCTCATCGGTGCACGCATCCTGTATGAACACACTAGTGTGTTTTAACATGTATGCATTGGTACTATAAATATACCAAGCACTGGGATGGAAAATAAATTTTGGAAGCCCCGGGGTGTTGAGCAACATCCCGGTGCATGTCACCTACAAATACGTACTAGGCTGATAGAAGGTGCATGCACCGACGTCGTTAACGTGTAAAAAAACACCGACGCGTTAAAGGAAAACCATACTGGTACATGCAACTCCTATCCTCTCGGGTCATAGTCATCGATAAAGTGCACTAGGCATTCTAATTGGTATGGGTATTTGGTGAAGTGCTCATAGGTCGTAGAAATGCACTGGTGCATAGTATCATACAAACGCATCAGTGCGCAGTAAATAACACGAACCGATGTTCAATTTCTAGTTTTTAGAAACATCGACATGTGACAGTGCAACTATTGTTATTTTTTAAAATTCATTATTCATTAAAAGTAGAATATTTTATAACAATATTCATATCATTTAAATTTTTATTAGTGCATTTGAATGCGATGTTTGGATAATTTTTTTATATAATATCATCAGATTTCACATATAGATGTTTTTCTCATCGGTGCACGCATCCTGTATGAACACACTAGTGCGTTTTAACATGTACGCATTGGTACTGTAAATATACCAAGCACTGGGATGGAAAATAAATTTTGGAAGCCCCGGGGTGTTGAGCAACATCCCGGTGCATGTCACCTACAAATACGTACTAGGCTGATAGAAGGTGCATGCACCGACGTCGTTAACGTGTAAAAAAACACCGACGCGTTAAAGGAAAACCATACTGGTACATGCAACTCCTATCCTCTCGGGTCATAGTCATCGATAAAGTGCACTAGGCATTCTAATTGGTATGGGTATTTGGTGAAGTGCTCATAGGTCGTAGAAATGCACTGGTGCATAGTATCATACAAACGCATCAGTGCGCAGTAAATAACACGAACCGATGTTCAATTTCTAGTTTTTAGAAACATCGACATGTGACAGTGCAACTATTGTTATTTTTTAAAATTCATTATTCATTAAAAGTAGAATATTTTATAACAATATTCATATCATTTAAATTTTTATTAGTGCATTTGAATGCGATGTTTGGATAATTTTTTTATATAATATCATCAGATTTCACATTTGTTCATTATAATATTTAATCATCCATATATTTAATCAGTGGTGTAGCATTTCATAGCGACAATGGAGAACACAATAGAATAAATTAAAACGTATTTTATTATATATATATATGAATAATAAACTCTTTTTCATACAAAATGGGATAGTTATTGGTATCCCTTTGTCTTTCAATTGGGACACTATGTCCATTACTTCAAACAAAATCTCAGATTTCACACACAAATATTTCAAAATATACAACGGATTGCTTTGATATCCAAACATATTGATCATCATTCTTCGTTGGAATTGTTGTCACTACTCGAGCTACTTCCATGACCTAGGTTATTTGGAGGAATGCTTTTTTCATTCTGTTGATTGATTTCTTCTTCTTCAAGTTCCATCTACAAAAGTAAAAATAAAGTGTAATGAGTGTATATACATTGGTGAGAATAATGAAAAGTGCAATATTAATAATATACATCAATGTAAATTGAAAATAAATGTACCATATGAAGAGTTGACTTGTGAACTATACACATTCTTTCAAAACAAAATTTCATGCCATCTTTCAATAATTCATTTGTTGGCACAGTTCCATACTTTGTTTCCTGCAAGTTTTATACCCCATAACAAATCATATATTTAATATAAAATATTTTTTTGTTCTATTAATTATAGACAGAGCTAAGTAAAACAAGACAGATACTTAAAAATTCCATAATTAATTTATGTTATGCCAACATATAGTAAAAACCCATATTTAACCCAATGTCAATCAATTCTTCTAATGGTTCTTCTTTGTATGTTAGCACACGTTTGAAGACATTCAATGATGATTGCTATAAAAAAAGTTCAAATATACAAAAGAGAAATCTAGTTAAGTTGTTATAAGGAAGTACCAATTATTTACAAACATAGATATCAAACCTTTTCTTCCTTGTCATCTTGTTTTATGTACTAAATGAGTTCCATTTTCTTTTCTTTTCTATAAGAAAATACTTGAAAATTAATATTTAATGCTAAATTATTTATTTATTGTACCTAATCAAAAAATTCAATGATTAGATATTACATTTGAAGCATGTTGTTGTTGAGATGGCTCCTCGTGCGATGCAATTATGTCTTTCTTTGAACATCCCCTTGTACACCTTTTTGGACATTCCTACTGGCATATTTCTGATATCAACTCGTTCATCCTTTGATATTTTCATAATCTTCCTAAAAAAGTAACATGTCAATAAAATATTTAATTTTTATATTGATATATGAAAACTAAATATAACAAAAGTGATTTATGAATGATTTCTTTACAGTAACATACACATATAATACTATAAAAACATTTAAAGGAATATTATTTTTTCAATCCTTTCTTTTTGTTTTTGTACGTTTTTGCTATTAAAAGTATGACATGTCTCATTGACTAATTCTCTAGAAAATCTTTCTGTAGTTTAAATAAAAATTGGTTCTTGGAATCGTTGGATTGATTTTTGTATTGTATGTGGAAAGAAAATCTTACATTCGTTCCACTAGATCCCTCAAAATTTTGTAAAATCTTCCTCACTTTCGTTAACCTCCATCACCACTCTAGATGAGCTAAGAAGGAATTCATTTTCATTTGCATGTTTTAGTTTTTTTCTTTTATTAGAACAACATTCATTTTCTTCGTTGTTGGTCCCTGTAGAACATTAAACATATCTGAATTAATATATTGTTTGAAACATGTTATTTAATATTTTTAAGTATATTATTAAAATTCAAAAAAGAAACTCATATTGGATTGATAGTATTTTTTCATTCACTTGATTCATCCTTCTGCAATTTTTCTGTCGAGATTTTATGCTCTTCCAGTCTTAGATTAGAAAGAATCTTATTGAGCTTCATCATTCTGTGGCTCTGCGTGATACAAATTAAATAATAAATATTATTTAAACTTACATATATTTCAAAAATAATAATTTTTGTTAAGAACTTACAAAGAACTTGCCTTTTTTTCTTTTTTTGATGTGCTATCAGTATTTTTGTTACTTGAACTCTTTTCAGGCATTTATTTTTCATTATAAAACCTGTACCATTCATTAATATATTTTATAAATAAATCACATACTTTTCAGTTAAAAAATATTAAGAAAACGACGCGACTTTTGCAACTTATGCATCGAATGCGGTGCGGTAGCTTCTTATAAATGCATCGCCAATACAGTAGAAACATCATATGGTGCTCTTTTTCAACAAGGAGACCCAGTGCATTATATTAATACCAGAGCACCAATTAACATAAAAATAAATTAATAAAAAATTGTTTTATCAAACATTTTTTTTGTCAATACGCGCACGGTGCGCTATACTATAATTGTGCATAGTGTGATATTTTAACAGTGTGCACTGATTAACAAAATTTGTTTTTAAAAAAATTGTGCAAGGGCCGACAGGGATTGGGATCTGACTTTGGAAGTGGTCTCGTGGGTTAGATTTCATACACTTATATATATAGTAATACAAACCTTATAAATCTAAAATTGAAATCCCTAATTGTGAAGTCACATAAACAAGAAGAATGAAGGGTTTAACATAAGAATGGATTTTTTTGTATTTTTTTTTTGAATTTTAATTGTGTGTAAATAGGAATAGATATTGTAAATGATTTTACTAGTAAAATGCATAGTAAAATTTAAATTTATACTATGCATGTATTAAATCTCACAGAAATTGTAAAAAGAAACAATTATTACAGTAAAGTTTAATAGTTTTACTATATTACATGGTTTTTGCGTGAACCACCAGATGTTTCAAATTCTGATTCTTTGAAGAGTGTTATTGTTCAAAAGTATTTTGCTACAACACAATGATATCGACGTATCGTGCTCTCTTACTCTAGGTATGTCTCTCGTGCAAATCCCTCCCTAATTTTTTTTGCAAAAATAATGAAATAATGAATAGCTTTTACTATTCAAAGAAATTTTTTATGAAATTACATTTCCGAAAATTATTTTCCGCTCATTTTTCAATTTACCGCTTTTTTTTCACTTCAAAAACATAAAGTTGCACTTTTTTTTTCCCAATATTTGATGCATTTGTTAACTAATAGCATTGGTGCATCTCGTAATAAAACCGTACCGGTGGGGTGAAAAGTGCATTAGCACTGATAACAATAACTCTTTTTTTAAGGCACCGAAATTACTTTTAAGTATGCCATCAAAATTTATTGTTGATTTTTCTCAAATGTAGGGAGAAAATCTCATAATTACAAATGGACAATTCTTCAAAATCCATCTCACTCCATAACTCAGTAATAATCTATTTATGTACATTTTAAACTTAATAATGTACCTTTAAAATGTAACATCTATATTTTACATTTTAACAGTTGGGTTATTAGACACATGAAACCATCATTTTTTAACATTTTTATAGGTGCATGTTCTCCAATCTATGTGGGCATATGGACACCATTTTCGTACATAAAATGTCGATGATGGACACATGACACAAGACTGTGGAGTGGAAGTCAAGTTCAATCAATCTAGTCAAGCTAGCCACTGTGATCAAAATCTAGTAGGAGGGACGTTAGGTTACATCGGAAACATACAAGAGATCATTGAAGTGGACTTCTCTTCTTTCCAATGTGTTATTTTTAGGCACAAGTGGTGGGACACCTTTGATCAGAATAATGTAAAGGAAGATCACGATTGTAGGTTGATATGTATCAACTCTAGAAAGATGTGGGATGAATCTAAGGACCCTTATGTTTTCCCCAAACACTGCAACTAGGTGTTTTTTTTACCCAGATGTGTTGGATAGGGATTGGTGGTTCGTATTGAGACATGACCCTAGATCAAAACATATTTTTGAGAACAATAGTGTTATCATGTCAAATGAGCTGGAAGATAATGGGGGTGATCATGAGCACATGGTGATGTGGTACATGTGTTATTTCATCATTTATACTATTTAAGATGGGTTTCTATAAAGAAGAGGACTTAACCTTATAACTAAGACTCTTTTTTTTTGAAACATTATAATATGTATTTTGAATTAATTGGTTTGCATTGTGTTAATGTTAAAATAATTTCACTTGATAATTTGCAATTATGTTGATATTGGAAACAATGCAATGTATTGAGTTCTTTTTTTTATGTCAATTCCTAAAATAATACAACTACTTGATTGCTTTAAATGGTTTTTCACTATATCATTACTTAAATAAACGAACCCTATATATATATATATATATATATATATATATATATATATATATATATCTGTGTGTGTGTGTGTGTGATATCTTCAAACTTCAAAAAAATGTATTAATGTATACTGTTATTTTTGGTATGTAAGATCATAATAAAATAATGATAATTCTAAACATGAATTTATTTGCATTATTTTCTAAAATTTATTATGCTACAATAATTCAGATTATCCTAGATTTATTATTTTAAAATTATTTATATTCATACAAATTTACAATTTTTCAGTTATGGCAATGTAATAATATTTATGGTATACATTTTAATTACGATAGTTATGGTTCAAAATTGACAATTAATTTACAATTTTACAATTTCACAATACAATTACAATTACAATTTTGCAATTTTATATACAATTACACTTAAAATTGAAATTACAATCACGGTACATACAATTTTACAAATTTACAATTTTAATAAATTTGAATCATGACAATACATACAATTACAATTACAATTACAATTTTACAAATATTTTACATACAATTACAATTAAAATTGCAATTACGATTTTACAATTTTACAATTACCTATACATAATATTTAATAAATATCATGATTTAATATTAAAAATAAACATCACGACCATCATAAACATCGTAAAAACATCATATTCTAAAATAAACATTCAATTCTCTAACATCATCTAATCATTGTGATCATGAACATCTAACAAAACACAAGAATTATATAATATCATCACAACACAAACATCAAATATGCATCTCATGTCAAATAACTGCTATCACATACACATCTATATGCAAGCACATTAAATGAACATATCTATCATTACCTAACAATATACACATCGTGATGAACACCAACATGTAAATTAGGTACATCAACATGAACATAAAATACATGCACAATATATATATATATATATATATATATATATATATATATATATATATATATATATATATATATATATATATATATATATATATATATATATATATATATATTGTAAAAAATATACAACTGTAATAGAACTACATATAAATGTCAAATATCTAGTGGTACTACATCAATACTATAACTAATACTCGAGGCCTGCTGAGTCGATGGTGCAACCTCATGCTCATATGGATGATGTGCCTACTCAAGAGGTGCATGTTGATTCCATCTGCTCAAGAGGTGTCTGTTGATGAGTCGATGGTGCCTTCTCAGATGGACCTGCCTACTTAGGATTACGTGCCTGCTCAGTTGATGGCTCTGTCTGCTCAGGACTAGGTGCCTGTTGAGATGGTTCCTACTCAGAAGATGCATGTTGATAAGGATTTGATGTTGGCTACTCATATTCGATGCGAGGTGAAGGAGGAGGTGGTGGAGTACTAGAATGATGATCATTCCCATCGTGACCATGATCATCCGATGAGCTGCTCTGTTGCGCATCTCCAGGACGCCTGTCCCTCCTAGCCATCAGTAGCTTGGAAGCTCCAACGATTTGACGCATAAGGGTCATTATATCATGGGGCATGTATCTCCAGAGCTTTGTGAGCCTACGATCAGCCTAGATCTCTCTAATTGTAGCAGGTAAGACTCCCTCATCAACCAGGAGTCGACATAGTCGGTCACCCAACTCCATCGTGAATCAGATGTCTACCCTACGCCGCATCTCCTCGGGTATCTGCACTTGAGGATCAAGTATGTCACCCGAAGCCATGACCTCCACCATCTCCTCTTCATGATCTACAGGATCATCTGGTGGGGGTGGAATCATGTCCCTAAAGGATGTGCCAATATATACAAAATATATAGTACACAATAATAATTAGACAATTTCGTTAAACAATTTAATAAAAAAAGTTAAAGAACATGTTATAATAATTTTTTTTCTAATTAATTAAGACAATAAAATGAAACTATATAAATTTAAAGAAAACACTAATATTACCTCTAGCATCCGATGGCTCAGCCTGTGTGAAGAGGATGTTAGTACACCCTCCCCAATCCAAACCTCTGTATGGACACAACACCATCACGAACATGTGATCATCAACACTAGCTAGTAGCTCTATTGCATCACTAGATATCCTAGCTGGATAGTCAGACAAGAACCTCTTGGGAATCATATGGCCCCACATATGCATCCTTACATGTAACATCAGCCTACGAGGCTGCCAGACAAAAGTAGGCCTCATCTTCAGAAACCTCTCAAAAAATAAAAAAATAACTCTGAAGAAAAAGGGAAGGTCGGTGACCCATGTGCCTGAGAACGAAATTTATCTAATGCTATACAAACATGCCGCAAAAAAATGACAGACCATCTAACAAGTTGTGGCATCTGGAATAAAGAATCAACATAAAGTAAAAGCGGGCAGCTAATGCACTTCACGTCACTAGTATAGTGTGAAATGGTCATCATTAGTAGTGATAGGCACCTCACCTCCTCTAGATCAAATGAAAAAATGTGTAACTGACCACCAGACATCTGAAAATCTGCAGGAGAAATTATATCACTCCTAATGTATCTCTAGGAGTACGCCAACTGACTCCCTGCTGCATAACCAACGGGGAAATTTGGGAACTGAGGAATTTCTTGGTCAAGTTTTATTGCTTCCATTAAAAGGAAATTCTATCCTTTAGATTACATGAAAAATTCATTATGGAATGGAGGAATTTTAGACAATTAAAAGGAAAAAGTGTGTAAGATTACACTCATGAATTTAGGAGAAGAGCTCTTTTTTTGGGTATTAATTTGTATTATCAAGAAAATTTGTTAAAGTATATTGGGGGTTTGTACAACTACCTTAGGCACAGTATTCTCATGTTCAATCCCACAAACTTAGATGAGGGTTGCATTCAAGCCACACATGAAGCAAGAGGGAAACATAGTATAGATGAGAAAAGTGATAGTTTTCTTGAGTATGAGGGTAAAGGAAAGGGAAAGTTTAATGGAAGTGGAAAGAGAAATAGCTCTATCAAAAAAGAGAAATAGAAACTCACATGTAAACATTGTTCGAATAATGGCCATGATGAAGACCATTGTTGGAAACTTCATCCATATTTGAAGCCAAACAAACTAAAAGCCAAAGAGAAAGGAAAAATTGTTACAATAATTGAACATCACTTAGGGTCAGATTCAGGAGATGAAACAAAGATTACATCAATGGGTTTGAAAGGTAAGAACATAGCAAGCACTTTTTCTTCAAGTTGTTCTAATGTAACTCAAGATGAATATACAAGAATTTAACTTTTCCATATTAGAGTCATTTCTAAACATACCAAGATAGATACACTTTTTGATAGTGGTTCTCAAGCTAATTTAATTTCTGAAGACTTGGTTAAGATGATAAAACTTGAAAGTATTATACATCCAAGACCTTATCCTTTAGGGTGGATATGTGATAATGCAAACTTGCAGGTAACAAGGAAGTGCATACTAAGGTTTTCCATCAATTCAAACTTTCTTGATAAAGTTGAACTTGATATGGTGCCACTTGAGATTTCAGGTATTGTTTTGCGAAGTCCTTATCTTGAAGATAAGAAAGTAGTATTTCATCACCATGAGATAAGTATCACTTTTTTAAAGATGGAATTGAGTAGATAGTTAGAGTGCATAAGAAGAAGACAAGTTTGTTGCTTATAGATGCAGGAGAAATGAAGAGAATAGTGAATGCAAGTCAAAATTAGAATTTGTTAATGATCAAACATAGAAATGTTTTTAATGAAGCCTTTCAAAACGATGCATTGAATGAAAAAGTTGATTTCATTAAATTTGTGTATACTTTTAATGATATATTTCAAGACTCTAACATGTTGCCTTTGAAGGAAGGTGAACAATATTTGAAATATTTACAGCAGTCAACATCAATGTTGAGTTGTCTTAGAAACAAGATGCCAGTGCAAGAGAGTGAAAAGGTCAAAGAGAAAGCACCAAATAAATTTGAAAAAGAAGGCATGAGTTCCAAAAGTGCTTGTTTTTGGTTTCCAAAGGGTACATGGAAATGGAAAAAATAGTTGGTCAAAAGACGACACAAATACAAAGCAAGATTGGCTAAGAATCACCATGATGATAGTGTATGAGGTGAGATAGTTTTTAGGTTTCCTTTAATTAATGATCGAGGTGGGAACACATTTTTTTCTGAAAGAACAACTTGTTGCTCTACAAATTCAGGGAAATTGCAGCATGACGGTGTCTATAACAGCAAGAGAGGGTCTCAAGTGCCAAGGAAAAAGCTTAGTTTTTGTGAAAAGCTGCAATTGATGAAAATGGGAAAATTTCAGTGGATTGAGATTGGAAGGGTGGGGGAATTTTACTCTAATCCACATGACCAATAATCAAAGATATTTTGGGGTCTAAAAGGCTTCTAGTGGGGAGGAATGATCAGGTGCTCAATGTAAATCTAAAAAATGGAAGTGCCCAGAATCGATTTGAAACTGAATGAAAGTGAAGATCTCATTGCTAGCAATCTGACGCAATTCATTTCATCGAAAATCAACTTCGGATGAGGAAGATAGGGCCTGTTGTTCGTTTTCCTAAACAACTAAAAAAAATTGCAAAAAGGAAAAAATGGTGACATGGCAGCATAGTCAGCAAAGAATTGGATATTCTTGGAATATTTTTTCATTTTCGCCCAATGACACTGTGACAAGTGTCACTACAGGATTCAGTGGAAAGTTTGGGTTAAGGCGAATTTTGTTATGTTATCAAAAGGTCAAATTAATTGTATATGGAGGTGCATTTTATTTTTATTATAAGGTTCGTATAAGGTTGGAAAACTATTGTGTAAATCTGAATTTCAATGTCAAATTCCAAAGGTCGGTTATATTTTATTGAGAAAAATAATACACAAAGGTTGGTGGAGGTCGAGGCTCGACCCCGCGATCTCCCCCACACAACACGCCCTCATAACAATACATCATAGCAATAGATATTATTATATAAGGTCCTCAATATATAATTATATTCAATGGTATTGACTAACGGGTGTAAGGAGGGGCCTAGCCCCGTGGGTCTGCTCCCTCACCATAGGACCTAAGGTGGAAAACCAAAGGTGGAGAGGAGTTTATACATAATGGGCGAGATTAAGTTTTAATACGAATTTATAACCCATAACCTTTGTTAAACCCGGGTTTAATCCATTAGTTAAACATGTTTAATACTGAATTAAATCCCGATTAATTTGATGGAGAAAATGACGGAGCCCCCAAATTTAGCGGCCCTAACTGGAGTTTCTCTAGTTTTAGTGGGGTTTCCTAGGCAGAATTGAAGAGGCCATAAATTTTGCAAAATTCGACCAAATTAGGAGCAAGAAGAGTCTATTCTGGATGATTTGGACATTATGAATACATTGGAGCAAGAAGAGTCTATTCTGGATTATTTTGTATAAATTGTAAAGCCTAAAGGCAAAAGAGTAGCAGGTAGAAGAGTTTTTTAGAGAAATAGGGTTTGGACTGGAAGCCTATGGGCTGTAGGAAGAAAAGGCCATTGATACAACAGAAGATCTGGCTAGAGGAAGAGTTATGTGTAAATATTTGATTATCAATACAAAAATTCCATTTGTGAGTTCTATGAATTGTGATGTGTTAATGCATTTATGAATGTATGTATGTAACAGAGCATGCATTTGGATGATTTAAGTGTGCAGGGTATTTTAAAAGAATCTGATATAGAAATTGAATTTTATGAAATTGAATTCATAATGAATTCGATGGATTCCTTTTAGAAAATCATGTGACAGTGTTCTGATGACAATGGCTCAAGATCATCAAAGAAGATCTAGTGACGAAATGAATGTTGGATCACTAGATCGATGGAGATAGAATTGTTACAAATATGAAACCTTAAATTTCTAAATTGCGCTATGGTGGAGAAAATTCTGTGTGAACGAGGCAAACAAATGATTCCAAGGAATTTATTTGTGATTGATCTTTAAAAGAGGAACTGAGAAGAGATCTCAATTTGCAAAGAAAAATTCGTACTCTGAAATTTCCACAGTCGTTGTGGAATTCCTTCAAGTTGGAACCTGGCCCTATTCAAAACCATGAGTATTAAAAAAAAACACGGAAAACCAAAGTAATGACGGAGTATGGAACCATGAGTAAATGGAAAATTGAACAGTGAATATGGGTTTGAAAACTGTAAATGGTTTTTGCACAGCTTTAGAGTGGTAAGTGGTAAATCCTTGATTGAACGAGATAGCATTCAAGCGGCAACATGTAGGAGTGGAAAACCGGTTATTTCGCATAAGTTTGAAACATCAAAGGGCATGCATCTTTGTTATGCGATAACCGTTGGATTGTTAAGTTGGAGTGCGGTGAAGCGTCAGCCATCGGATGTATGAGCATTGAACACGAAATGGAATGATCTGACGTGTCTGCTTGTCAGTGTAAAGCTATATTGAGATAAATGTGGGCCTGAAAATATTTATAATTGACACTTTGAGTTTAACCAAAGTAAACTCATAAATACGATCAAAGCAAAGTGGCACAGCAGATAGATCGTCGGTGGATAAGTGAGTTGAAAAGATGTTGGGCCAGATATAATATTATCTTGGTATTTGGTTTCATAACCAAGGTAAGAACTTTATTAAGTGGAGATTATATAATATGTTCGACGGAATAAGTGGATTGGTAAAGCATTGGGCTGAACATTAATGTATGTTGATACCTTTGATAAATTTTATTATGATTTATTGAATCATTGATATGAGAAAATATTGAGCTTCTGCCTATAAAGTTTATCATTCCGGTTTTGAACCAAAGTCAAATTCAAAAGTATGAGATGTCAAGGTGGCCATTTTTATATGGTTGGTAGCCATAATTATCAACAAATGAAATAGTTTCTGCATATGGGGAAACCTCATTTTTGAGGTTGATAAGATTTGTTTACAAGAGATTTGTATTAGGAATGCAATTGTGGGTTTTTGTTGCTATGGCAGCATCAAATATGTAATGTATTCCATGATATGAAATATTCATTAGCTTTTTTTGACTCTACATAATGTAATTAAAATGGAGATTTATGCCACAATTTCAAGGCTGAAATATAAAACATGTATTCCTAATAGCCACCTCTAAAGGATTTAAACAAACCAAAGACATAAAGGAAATCACTTTATATGAATAAAGGGAGATGTATGCAATATTAAATATGTTATAACCAAGCTAGGAATAAATTAAACATTACCATCTTGACTTTTAAAAAGTACCATGATGGTGTGCATATTCACACACTAAATCTAGATGTTATGCATTATTACATGTTTAGATTTCAACAATGAAATTAGAATTGGACAATAAAAACAAAAGCATGTTTAAAAAAAATATTTCCCAGGACTTTCAATATTTGAGAGAGAAATAAAGGATTTTATAAAATTGTTTGTGTGATAGAAATTACAAAACACATTCATAGTTAACCATTAAATACAAAATACAAAATATCTTAACCATTAAATGTTTAAAACACACTATTATAAGTGTTAGTAGAATGTGCAATCAAGGATATGAACTCAAATATCATTGTAAATGATGCAAAATAAAAAAAGAAAGTTCAAGAAGAATAGCAACAAATGCAATTAGACTTAAAGTAATATAAAGAAATATATATATCTTTGATAAAGTTAAAAGAGAAAATGATTATAATATTTATATTTTTATTACAAATATTTATATTTAGAAATAAACAAATATTTCTTTAACTAAATCTATTTACTTGGAAATTGTTATTAATGAGTTTTATCTTTATCTAATATTAATGGCATGGACATGGAAGGAGGCTTGCTAATGGAAGGATGCTTGTAGATATTGTATGGGATAATTGGATGAAAAGTGGTTATACATAAAAGGATGGTTATTTCAAAGATATCAAAACCTATTATCGCTAATAATTCATCAAATTTTCTAAACTTCAAAAAAAACAATTAGATTTTTTACACAAGTAAATACTAAAGTGGCATTGTATATATATATACTCTAGATAGACCATTGGTTATATGAAATGCAATGTAAAATGGTTTCAAAAAGAAAAAGACACATATATATTACTATTTATATAAGACCAAATTGCTGTCCCATCTCATAGTGCAGTTCAATTTACAAGTTCTGGAAACCACTATAAAACCCTATGCAAACCCTTGGCACATATATTTGCAGAGAAGAAAAAAATATTTATTCATATCATAAATATCCGAGTTAGTATAATACAATTTATAAACTCTAATTTATTTATTTTAAAAAGAATAAATCATATAAATATTAAGAATATATTTTTTTTAAATAAAACAATTTTCAAATATACATAATTCTTTTCATGTGGAACCAAACCTCCCCACTTTACTATTAAACTACATCAACAAAAACTCCCACACATGTACATACTACCTTCCCTGTAAACAAAGAGTTTGTATAATTTTCAAAATGAACTCTATATGTAATTTTCATATCCTAATATCTGAAATGAAGTCTATAAATAGAAAACTGATGGATTCGTTCCTTCCTGGCAAAGACTCTCTAAAAACCGTGAATCTTTATATCATCCTTCTTTACCAAGCCGGCCTGTTGTCATAAAAAAAGAATTGCCTTATCAAAATCAAATATTCAAAATACATATATATATATATATATACATAGACCATCATTCAATGCATAAATGCAACCTCCACATCTCAGCTATCCAACCGCGCCGAAGAAGCAGAGAAAGGAGGAAATTAGAGGCATGGAAACTTACTTGGATTAAGAAGTTGGAGACATTTTTGCGTTGGTCACCCTGAAGCTGAATGACCTTTCCCAGCTCTTCGTCCTGCACAACGTTTCCGTTGCAGCAGAACTCCTTCTTCACGTCCTTCAGAATCCTATTGTAATTGAAATCCTTATGGAGACCCTGAACTGTGGTCACGCATTTCCTGCCGTTACGTTGCTGAATGCGTATATGGATATACTCATCCTTGGACGTTCTTTTTCCTGCTCCCCTCTCCTCTTCTTCACCAAATTCCGAATCCTTGAATGGATCTGAATAAATGTAGCCGTTAGACTCGTTAACATCCGTTAACTTTCAGTCAATCACAAATAGGAAAAAAACAAAAAAAGTTGGCTAAAAGCAAGTATTCATACCAAAGGGACCAATGGGTACGTTCGTCTCGAAATCCGACATGACCCTGTACAGTTGGAGATAGTAGATGAAATTTGAAGTTCACAGAGAAATTCGTGCAAGTTCCGTCCCACCACCAAAAACACAGCGCAATGAGAGAAAATATGATAGCGGTTTCGTTGAGATCTAATTGAAAATTAGAGCGGTTTGATTGAGCTCTAATTGCCTCATTACATATTAATAATGATCATAAGAGCGTTCTCATTGGGTCACTAAGGTTAAGGTCGGCTCCACCCCAACTTTGATGGAGCCTTGCACCACAATTCTCACAAACGATGGGTCTGACGGAGTAAAATAAAAAAACGTCATGGCACATATGGAAGGTCTGGATTTCAATGGAAGGGGCGTTTTGTATTTTTTGGGTTTAATCTCATAAAAATGGATTTAATATTGGGAAATCTAAATCTATTTAATGACGTTTTTTTTTGTTGGGGGTTTCATATGTTTTTATTTATTAAAAAGAGAAAAATAAAAAAACAAATATTGAGATTTAAATTATACATATATTTTTGAAAATGCAAAAATTATATCGCTACAAATAATGTTATTTGATTTCCACTATTATTGCAATTAATTATTTTGGGATTGGCTATATCTATGTCTATGTTTACGTATATATTTCTTTATAGTTATTATAATAATTTGTTAACGTTCACCTGTTTTAGATAGGGATAATTTAGAAATAATATGTATGGAATTATTTCCACTAGAATCAAAAGAATTCAAACACACTATGAATCATTACTGGGAATGGATAATTTAGAAACAATATGTATGTAATTATTTCACCCGAATCAAAAGAATTCAAGCACACTATGAATCATTACTGGGAATTAACCTTGCCCGGTAACACGCCAAATTTTGAATTTGCAAATGTTTCCTTACCTTTTCCCTTATATCTATTGAAGAACTTGGTTGTTGAAGAAATCTCCTCCCACACTTATGGGGTTGGGTGGTGGTTGAAGGGTAATGTTTCCTTACATTTTCCCTTCTATCTATTGAAGAACTTGATTGTTGAAGCAATCTCCTCCCACACTTACGAGGTTGGGTGGTGCTCGAAGAATTGTTACCGATGGGTAGTATGGGCTAGTATCCTTCTCAAATTTCAAGAGCAAACCAATGAGCGGCGTGGGTGGATAGGAAAAAGCTTGGGGAACAATCATTTATTCATTCAACCATAAATGAGTGTCTAGAGAAGTGAATTCACAATTAGAGCCACTATTACTGGGTAGAATATCGATGGTACTATTATGAGCAATTAGAACTTCATTTGGTTACCCAATTATATGTAGAAAAGTGTCATTCATAAGTTGGATTATTTCTAGTGTGGTCTAGGTATTTGCTTATTAATTTACTACGAAGGATCTCTAGAGCCTAGCCAAGTTGAGGGGGTCATGATTTGATGCGTGCTAGAAAAGCATGAGAAGCAAGGTGATGAAATCACTAATGAATTATGAAGTAGTGAACAAATATCCTCATTTCTTTGCAAGCTAACAAAGAGGCATTTGGAGATTATGGAGTCCCCAAGTTTACTATGGAAAAGGAGTTCTCTATATATATTATGTATGTGAAGGAGAGTTTCTCACACTTAGAGAAATTCCTAAGTGTTATAAGTTCCCTTTATGGTATCATCTCTTGGCTAGAGGTAGAAAACTATAGAAAGATTGAAGTTTAGTTGAGCCTATGGTTGGCTAGAAAAAGCTCACTCCTGTGGGTTTTAACCTAGTACAATTAATCACTGTAAAGAGACTCTTAATAAAAACATAAAACGTTCAACAGAAAACACACAAATTTACACAGATATTTTATCATGGAAACCCAAACTCGAGAAAACCAAAATGTTTTTTTCCTTTCTATATTTTGTGTAGTATTGCAATACAATATACATCCCATGGCATATGAATTTTCAATACAAGCATACTTCTATAACCGAAACTAAAAAGTCATGTGAAAAAACACCATGCACCACAAAATTGCTTTTAGCAAAACCGTGAGCAGAAACTTGCTAAAAAGGGATGCAAAGCACTACCCAAAAAAAGTTATGTTGGGTCATTGGCCCGAACCCTATGTATGGGGGACCCCACCCCTTACATACCTCCATGGGACCCCCATTTATTTGTGGTGCATCAAATTTGTGCAAAGTGTTGGAAAATATGGAGACTTGTAGATTAGAACTTATTTTCCTTATCATGATAATTACTTGGGATGTTATTACACTATTTATTACTTCTTTAGATATGTTCATCAAGAAATTACCAAAACAATGAAGATCACAGAGAGACAAAGTACACAAGATATAGGCTCCAAGCAAGGGAAAACCCCATCCAAGGGGAAAGCCTAGAAAATGCTTCTCTTCTTCTTTAGAATTTGCTTACAAAAGAGAATTCCAAGACCTAAAGAGCAAATCCAATAGACCATCCAATCCCCCAGAAAGATCTTCCTTTAGATAGCTTCAAGAAATTTGATAGTGCTACGCTGCTACTGCAACTTCGACTGCTGCAACAAAATTTTAGCCTTGCAATTTCGATCCCTTGCAACTGCTACAAAATTTCTTCCTCCTGCAACTACTACAAAATTGTGTCCTCCTTGAACTAGCATCTTCATAAACCGTAGTGAGAAAAGAGAAAAAAATCCTTGATAAGTTTTTTAACTTCTGCTCTTCTTCTTCTTCTCCTTCGCTATTGTAGATCAAAATTTCTTGAGATGTGCGGTCAAATGAGGTCAAGCTCCCTTGTATTTATAGCCTTTCTTGAGGGTTAAAAACATCTCCTTTAGACCGACTTGATCTTTCTCTTAGGATGAATTGGTCTTGGGCTTACCTATGGATTTTTCTTGATAAAATAAATATTTGTCTTCATTACAATGAATCCAAATGGGACTATGACGCATGAACAATATTATTCTTTATCCTAGGTAGACCTAGAAATACATAAAAGCACAAATAACACACTTTTGACTCAAACTTGAGTTTGAAACCCATACTCCAAAAGTAATATATATATACATATTCTTTCTCTTTCCTTCCTTATAAAAAACATAAAAAATATGTAAAATTCTCTCACTTGTTGTTTTCTTTGTATATAGGGGGCCACAAGAGTACACAATCAACAATTTAGGGCAGTGTTGCCTAATTTTTATCTGCACCAAGAGAAATTTTTAGTGATCTAATTTTTTTTAGTACATCTAGAACATTATTCAAACCATTAAACCCGTCAGGGACAACCATACCAAATAGCTTGGGTTATTTTAAAGAACCCTGGACTGGGTTTTTCCCTCTTGTTGACACATGGTTGATTATGCTTGTCAACAACACCTAGAAGGATTTCAAATGTTACATATTTAGACTAAAGAAAACATTGTATGGATTGAAACAAGCACACAAGACATGGTATTCTAGATTTGATAAATATATTAAACATTAGAGTTTCAAAAGAGGTACCACAAACATCAATATTTATATTAAAATTGAAAAATATAACATGCTGATTATTGTTGTTTATGTATATGAAATTATATTTGGTAATGATGATGATTCTATGAGAAGGAGTTTTGAAACCAACATGTAGAATGAATTTGAGATGTCTATGCTAGGGGAATTATCCTTCTTTCTTGGCTTACAAGTTAATTAATTAGAAAAAGGAATTTCCATATCTCAGACGAAGCACCTTAAGGAAATATTGAAAAAGTTTGGTATCCAAAAGTTTTCTTCCTTGCACTATAATGGTTACAATTAAAAAACATAGCAAGGATGATGAGTCCCTAGAAGTAAACCAAACCATGTATATGTTTATGATTTGTAGCCTTCTTTACTTAACAACATGAATACCATACATTCCAAGTAGTAGGACTCGTCGGTATATTTCAATAATGTCCCAAGGAGTTGCATGTGAATGTAGTTAAAAGAATATTCAAATATTTGTAGTGAACTGTGGATTATGGATGATGGTATCCATATATAATATACTTTAAAATAAAATCCAATATATAAGTAGATTGGGCTAAAATTGTTGATGGAAAGAATAGCACTAGTGGAGGAGCTTTCTTCTAGGCTAATGTTTATTTTCTCAGCTTAGTAAGAAACAAACTTCAATTTCTTTGCCCATTCATAAAAGCAACAATTCCATAGGAAGATACATGAACATTTATGTAACATTATCCCAATAATAAGAAACCGTCTTTAGTCCCTTTTCCCTTAATGTCAAAAGGGAATATAAAGAAAACATTGAAAGAGAGAAGATTTTATATTAGCACCTCGATAGGGGGATTTCATATAATTGAGAATATAAAATAGCATCTTGATAGGATATAGGGGGAGTTTAGTTCATTAAGAAGAAGAAAAAAGTAGACATTGGATCAACAACTTTGCAGGGTGACTTTAGTCTATTTTCATCAATGACCATCAAGGTCTTGCAGTGTTTCCATAAATGAAAAAGTGGAATATTATTGTACATAGTGTTGTCCTTAATGACAACTAGTGTTATTGATGTTAACTTATAGGCCAAAGGAAAAACATTCTCGAGTATGATAGTTCGGTGAATTGGAAATATCACATTAAATGATGACAAAGCAGCTTAAACACCATTAAGTTGGTTGGATAGTCATCTCTGATACCTTTAGAATAGTATATCACACTTGTTCAAACTTTTCCTTGATAAGAAGATAAGTCAGTTTGAAGGTGACAATGGAAAAAAGGAAAAACTCACCAAAATTGTTATTAAAAACACCAAATTTGTTAACATTTCTACATATTCAAATTGGATCCATGTCCTTATGAGCACTCAATGATGGATGGTGCATGGAATTGCACACTGTTAAATTGTAGCAAGAAAAGTATTCATTTGACTTGTGCCTTAGTCAAATGTAGAAATTTTATTTTCAACTTCAGCAGGATGAGCTAGTAGGAAGTTTGCAGAAGTGAGATGGCCAAATCACTTAGCTAAGTTATTCAATTCAAGTTTGAGGGCTAGAAGTAGATTTGTGGTCAAGTTGGTGGCTATGATCTAGCTATTTAGAGGTGTTATCTTTAGTGAAAGTCAATTATCTGAGTTATAGTCTGTAATAGAGTTAGCATGAGTTCATTTCGATAGTTGTAACTATTTTAAATGAAAATAACTCTCAGTTAACTAGTCAATTTACTAAAAATAACCATAGTCATGCATGCAATTTTAATTTCCTAGTGAAGTTGGAGAGAAAAGGCATAATGTAATCATTATTGTATACTAGTGAGTGTACAATGTTTGTATGTAGCAGGTGAGCTAATTTCCTCATGAATTGCACAAGGAAATAGGAGGAAGAAAGAGGCCTATTTTGGCTAAGGATTGGTGAGAGCAGACTGAGGAGGAGATCAGAATCACAACGCGGATTGAGCTTCAAGAATTGAAGAAATAATTGTAATAGATCATTTTTCTCATCTAATATAATGAAAATAGAGGAGGATTTTTTTCCAAATAAAAGATATATGTGTTCATTATGATTGAATGATTGTATGCATTTCTATTCTCAGTTTTCCTTCTGTAGAATTTAGTAGAAGAAATTTGTGTTTATTGATTTCAGATTTATTTCATTAGTATAAAATTTTTTTGAGTTATTTATACATGGTATTAGAGCTCTAGAAAACCACGTATAAACCAGGGTCTTGATCATCTCTCAAATGTATTTTGAATAAAAGTGTTGTGCATGTATTTCTTTAGTGCAGGAACATTGTATTTCAATGGATTGAGACTTGAGTATTAATTGGAGGGAACTTAAATTTTTTTTGCTTGGAAAGATAAAATTGATGTTGTGCTCAATGACAATGGAGTATTAGAGTACATACATGATGATATCCCAAGAACAACAAAATAATATGCATAGATGCTCTCTCATTGCGATAAATATAATGTGAAAGGTAGGAGGATTATCCAGGAGGGAGTTAGAGACCCTGTGGCTTCAAAATTGCATTGAAATGAGACATATTTTGAAAATTGGAAAACCCTCATAGAGATATTCAAAAATAGCAGTGATAAAAGGAAGCTGACATTGAAATATAATCTCAAGAACATTCAAATGAATAAAAATGAAACTATTGTTCAATATCTATCCATATTCACACATGTGATAGATGAACTTGGGGGAGTTGGAGAGATTGTGCCACCATATGAACTTGTGACTTTAGCACTCCTTGGTATTCAAAATTACTAGCACAACTATCAAGATTCAGTTAATGGAGGAGACAAGATCCCATATTGGGAGAAACTTTGGTTTGACTTTGGGTAGGAGGAGATTAGAAGTAACACTAGAGATGTAGTCACATCTAGAACTGATGAGGAAGAAAAATTTTCTTTAGCAAGAAAAGGAAAGAAAGCAAAAGTAAAGAAAGCCCAATGGAAGTAAAAATCTAACCAAAACCATGGCAAGAATAAATATCTCAGTAAAATATAATGCTTTAACTGCCATGAGTATGGACACTATGAAACCAAGTTTCCACATGAGAAATGCAATAATAAGCTTGCAACAAGAGTGAGAGGGGATTCTCCCACATTACAACTTCATTTGGATCTCACTATCATTACTTGCATGGAAAGTATTGTATGAGGTAGTGTATGGTACATAGAATCTGGTGTATGCACATGTCCTCTCTCAAGATGACTGTTATGAGGATTTATGTGAGATTTGATGAGGAGGAAGCCATGAGGAGATCTCTAGAGCGATATCTAAGCATACCACTAGAGGAGGAGCTTCTAGTTCTAAAGTAGGCGCATCATTCAAATCCACAGAGTTAGATATTGCTCAAAGGAAAGAGGAAATTCCAAAGGGATGATGTGGAGTAGCCACATGTGGAGGAGCAGAGAGAAGGCCGAGTGGAGGCACCCTCTCACACAGAGCCTTCTAGAGAAGGGAGGAAGAGGACCAGGATGGTTGACAGGTTGGTGCAAGAAGCTCCAAAGCATGTTCAAGCTCCTAGTTCCTTGCATAGATAAAGGAGATCACGATATATATATATATATATAACACTCATTCCAAAGTTGATTTATTTTGATCCATCTTATTTTGAAGAGGCGGCATTCGAAAAAGTTTGGTTGGATGCCATGGTGGAGGAGTATAACTCCATCATGGAGAAAACAATTTCTTATGTGGTGCCCAGACCTAAGAACAGGTTAGTTGTTGGTTTCAGGTGGTTCTATAAGGTGAAACATGTAGCTTATGGTAGTTTTGAGAAGTAAAAAGAATTTTTTTTTACGAAAGGCTTCTCACAAGTGGACGAGATTGATTATGAGGATACATTTTCCCCTGTGAAAATATATTCATCTAACAAGACTATTCTAGCAATGAAAACATAGTTGGGGTGGAGGATCCACCAAATGGATGTAAATACTTTCTTTCTTAATGGAGTGATTGGGAAATATATCTACATTGCACAATCTGAGGGGTTCAAGACCTTTATTAGGTAGAAACATGTGTGTAGTCTCAAGAGAGCCCTCTATGGTCTTAAGAAGGTACCACGTGCTTGATACACGCACATAGATTCTTATCTGAGTGAACTTGGATTCACTAAGAGTGAAGGAGATGCAAATATATACAACTTTATGGTAGATGGCAGTCTACTCATTATAGTTATCTATGTGGATGATTTGATACTAATAGGAGATGACAAGTTGATCCAATATTACAAGGACCTTAAAAGAGAGTTCAAGATGAAGGATATGGGTCTGATGCACTAATTCCTTGGCTTGAAGGAATGGTGCGAAGATGGCGAGATATTTTTTGGAAAGAGGAAGTACACCTCTTAAAACCTTTAAAGATTCCATATGCAGGATTGAAAACCCATGGACACTCATCTAGGTAATAACTAGGGGAAGGAGGATGCTCTACAACTAAGGTAGTAGATGGCACTATCTATAGACAGTTTGTGGGGTCCTTGATGTACTTGGTGAACACAAGGCCCAATATTTGTTTTGCAGTGAACCAACTTAGTTAGTTTATGGTGGAGCCTTCCAAGATTCATTGGAAAGACAAAACATGTTCTAAGATACCTCAAAGGCATAACAAACTTTGGTTTATGATACATGAATATTGATGGAGAGAAGATCTAAGGCTTCATAGATGTAGATTGGGTAGGGAGTCCCTCATATAGGAAGAGCACATCGGGAGAAATATTTACTGTTGGGTCAATAACATTTTCTTGGTACAATAGGAAAAAAATGTATGTATCACTCAACTTAGTAGAGGTGGGGTATAGGGTTTCTAGTCAAGCAACATGCGAGGCTATTTGGATGAGGAAGATCTTGGTTGGTCTCTTTAGTGAGGGGATGGAGTCTACATTGATCCACTGTGATAATCAGAGTTATATAAAACTCTTTGAAAATACAATGTTTCATGATAGGTCCAAGCATATAGACATAAGGTACCATCACCTAAGACATTGTGTGCAGAGGAGGACTTTTATGCTACAGTACATTCCTGCAAAGAAGTAGGATGAATACATATTAACAAAGGCTTTTTCAGGAGGCGAGTTTGATTTCAACAGGAGGAGGTGTTGGGTTTCCCTTTTGATACTTATAATGCCCTAATTTACCTCAATTTTTTACCTATTTTGCCTTGAGTATATCTACTATTCACCTATTTTCTTCAAATATATGCCCTTTTAGCCTTCTGATGTCGATATGAGGTAATATATATTTCAAAATTCAATTTCTATACTTTCTTATAGTAAAAATAACGTTATTTGATCTATTACTCTCTAATTCCTTAGATTGGCTCACATAGATATTTGGATTTCCACTCCTACTCATCTGGTACTTGTTCAGCATTTCAATGCTCATGTAGTTCAATATTCTAGTACTCATGCATTTCAACGATTCGATAACAATGTGCATATTTTTTTGGCCTCTTCAGCAATCCGGCACTTAGGTATTTGTTGAAAATATGTGCACCCATTAAAAAATTTACCAAGAGACATGTTCTAAGTGACCGCTCTCACCACGCACGTACAGCCATCCGCCACTTGACCAGTGTCCCGAGCTCTTGGCTATCACGCTCATCATATTGTTCGGTTCTTGTACCAGTTGTTCCTTTGCTCGATTCCAGTACCATTTTTTCTACTGTTTAATTATTGTACCCATGTTATATTGTTCTATTGTGGTACTAGTGTTCTCTATTAGATTATGGTACTAGTTACTTTTTTGTTCTATTCTAGTACCCATATTTGACTACATTATAATAGTACCCATATTTTGTTGTTTTGTTCTAGGACGAGAATCCTACTATCTAATTTTGGTACCATAATTCACTCCAGGCTTAGTAATTCAACAAACCATTTTTGATAGAACCAAGATATTTGTTAAACACATCTCCTTTACACAAAAAATTGAGATTTGCTTCTTCCTCATGCACTTTGTGTCATGAGGACGAAGCCTAATATCCCCATTAAAGTTCAACTCTAAATATATGATGTTATCTCATGTAACTTTGGTTTTAACGATATAAGAGAGCGTCTATATATTATAACAAGCTTATCAAGAGTGAGAAACAAGTTTAATAGAGACAGAGAAAATTAGCATTAATATTTTACATAGTAACGTTATGTTGTCGAATCAATAAGTTTTGTAATGTTTCTCTTTGAAGTAATGAAATGAGAAAAAATTGATGAGCTCAATGTGTTAATAAATCTCTTAGTTTTGTGATTTTTTAAGCTTTCCTTAGTCTCTTGGAAAGGGCCCACCAAAGCCATCAAGGCAAGTCACATGGAATCCAATGCACAGGTCTGATGGAGCCAACACGAAATCTAACGCACAGTTCTCACATGGACTCCATGAATATACATACCTCTGGAATGTAAGCCTTTTCTATCCCCAAAAAAATAATATAGAACTCTAAGGAAGAAAATGGTTCCAAAGAGGACAAGATTAGAATATTACAATGCAAATATTGAAAAACAATATCAAGGGTCCATAGTAGTTTTTCTAGAGCATAGAAACTCCCAACTAACAATGTAAGACAAACTGATAAGCTACAACATAAAAATATTTAGTTAATGTCAAATCTCATAATACCAACCTACATACATAATATTTATTTAATATTTTATAGCATAATTCACACTCAGGCACAGAAACACTTATACATGGCTCTAAATTGCAACAAACATGAACATACAAATATGCCATTGAAAAATTATAAGAACTTTAAAAAGAATCCATAGTACACACACACACACACACACACACACACACACACATATATATTACTCGAAACATTAACAAAAAACAACATATATTAAAATTCACCATGTCTCTCAATTCAAGGTAGAAGCTTTGATAACATATTAAGTATGCATACAAATGAAATTGAAGGTGAATCTGCATGTCCTAGAGAACCATGTGAAACATCCATTCCAATAATAATTGTTGGTTTCATTTAAATATTTGAGTATTCTATGGGAAAATTCCACAATCAAAATAAAGTTGAGGCCACCAACCTGAAGAAAAAAACAATAGTTCTAGAAATATCAACATACAGAAGCAAGGGGATCACCCAAAAAGGCGAAGGAATATAAATTAAATTTTGATAATTGAATATTGATTAAATACTTTCGCATTTATTTTCAAATGTGATATTTGTCAAATATTTATTATTGACCTTATTCATATTCAAGGGTGAGATACATTGATTAATTACCCCCAAATTGGACAAGAATTTATTCATCCAATGGCCCAAAATAGGGAATATATATATATATATATATATATATATATATATATATATATATATAAGATGTTACAAAGTTTGAAAACCTAGTTTAGCATCGTAAAATGTTAAAAATTGAAATGTTCATTAACAAAAAAATTACACAATCACCATAAAGATCACTGTTCTTCCTCTCTGGTAAGATGCAGAACAAAAAATGAGGTGGCTTTGGAAGTGTATATTTCATCTGATTTAGCATCCTTTCAACCTTGTGAACAAGGTTATTGTTTCTATCTTGCAGACTTTCTTCCAAAACTCCCAAACAATCAGTCATTACCTATAGTATACATTTTAATTATGTAATGTCCCAAAGTGAAATGGTAATTCATTTTTTTATTGCAGCTTTACATACCCATCCTCTTCTGGCACAAGATCGTTGAATCTCACATCCCATTTCCATTATTTCTTTTGAACAAGTTCCTAAATTGAAACATGCAATTCCCATTCTCCAATTTTTGTTGCCCAAACCATTGTCTCAGAACAAGTGAATGGGATAAAATAAGGGTCTAGAGTGAGATTTTTTTAAATCAAAATTTTCAAAACTTATTAAAATACAAATACCTTTTTTTCAAAGTTACAATGACCATTCCTTGCAGCCGCTTCTATCTTCCCAAACATTAGTTATTAGGAAACCAAGCAAGAAATAATGGTTAGAAAGGAAACTAGTCTCCAATTATAAGAGATATGATATGCATAAGAAGATATAAAAGGGTTGAAACAAAAGATGCTCAGATAATAATAAGCACCAAACAAAAACATAAACCATAAATCCTCCTTTTCCTTGATATTAAAAACAATATTAAGTTTGATTCCATCAAATTCTCTATGAGTTCAGGGCCTAAGAGCAAAAATATTACTTTAGTGTAGAAACAATTATGCACCCCCCTATTGAATAGAGGAAAGGAACTATACATCCCTACGTAGTCCTTGTGTCCTTTTTTCTTTTCTAGGACTTTTATTTGTAAAACTAGAATGCAACAAAAGCTTTTTAACTATAAGATAAAATTCAAAACATGAAATGTATATTTCTTTTTTATAAATGTTTAACCATGATGGTTGTGCATAGAAAAGAAACCTAATGGGAAATTCTAAGAAATCCATGAAAAATATCATGAGACTTGAGAAATATTGCAAGGATTTAAATATAACAAACCATGTTTTCACTAACAAATCAAAAAGTGCATATTTATGGAAGATAAACAATATACTCTTAGAACAAATTCAATTCATAAATGAAATTTCCTGGTATATTTTTGTGGTACAAATTATGATTTGAACAAACCAAACCCAAGGGATTTACTGAACTGGTGATTTCTAATGTTTCTAAGTAATTAAAATATTATGCACCATCAGGTGTCTCATTCAAATCCCCTTGGATAATACACAACACTATTCTAGAACAGGTTTACCAAGAATGCCATCCGCAAATGTGGGGAAGCATTCCCTTGTTTGCCCTATAATGTAGGGAAAAATAAGTATTCAAACAAACCAATTATAGAACACATACAAGGATGGGAAATAAAATCAAACAAACTGATTATTGGACACAAGATATGTGCATTTTATCCATAATGATCACCTTCTTAAACAATATGTGGGATTGTAACAGAATATTCAACATAAATTATAATATAATATACATTATGATAACATTTAAAATAGAAGAGAATCAATGACTTACAGTGGGTGGATAAATAATTCCACCATCTAAATGTACCACCTGATTATCCACATTGATATTGCAAGCCTTCAATAATGGCTCATTTCACAGAGATTGTTTTCCTTTAGAAATAGGGAGAGATTGTATTTACAATCCCTTATTTTGTTTGTGGCATGTAAGAAGATCTTGAGACTAATATAGAATAGGAAAAGTAGTTGGTAATCTTGTGAAAAATGTGAATAACTGCTTCGACACCAACTTCTAAGCCTACCACATTATTCTAATAACACTGGATCAAGAAATCCTGAAGGCTTCAACTACACTGATTACGTCATAGCAGTTGGAAGAACCAGAGATTCCATGGATGTGTGTAACTATTAAAATTATGAATATGATGCCATGTGTGTCTTCCAAGGTTCATTAAGCTGGAATCATAGTTCAAGCAACCTGTTTTACCACTAATATAGTTCCTTAGGAATGGATATCAATCAAGCCTAGTTAGAATTACTTTCTTAGTAAGGAGATGAGGCTTCATGTTTTCCACCCTATTTTCCCCAAATAAATTTGTTCTTCCAGGAAAAATTATTCATTAATTTCCCATTTTACAAGAACAATTGGAAAAAAAAGGATTTCACACCTCAGAGTATTTTGTAGGATAAAGGGCAATGTGAGTGGCTATCCTAGTAGTAGTTTCATTGGTATTCTCAGCTTCAAATTGTTTATCATCCTTAGTTTACTGCATTATGTCAAATAATTATGTAAAGCAGTTAGTTTAAGTTAAATATTAATTTCCATCCCTTACCCATTTGAAAAGATAATGGTTTTATTTGAGACCTATGGAGTATCACTCAAAGGAACTCAAATGCTAAAATAAAACCATCTGGTTTTATAGAAAAGCATATAAGTATGAAGCGAAATTTCAATAATTCTGAGGTTGGGTGGATCCAGCATCGCCAAGGCATCTAGAAGTATCATTCTTCCTTTTTAGACACATATATTTGGATGGTTGAATCTTTGTGATAGCTTCATAGTTAAGGATTGGTTAAAACACTCTTGTTTTACTTGGAAATCATCTAATTGGTCACAAGCCTAAAATGGTTAAGCATGTGATCTGGAATGTTTGAGTTTCCCACACATTTTGGCCTTTTATCTATATTAGATATAGTTACCAAAATCCTTTTTTCTGCTTTTATTCATTGGAAGGTATTTTTTCTTAGAAATAGTTAACAAACATATGGTCCAACATGCTGTTAGGAACGTGTGTGATATGGTCCCATAAATACACTTAATTTTCTCACATCAAAATTGGTGTCACACAAAATTTCTTGAAGCATTATCCTCGTTCAACTTGAGAGAAGTTTCCACATTCTTATAGGATTTGGCTCTCCAGGTTTCAGGAAGGATATAGACTATCACTTGGAGCTAGAGCAAAAATGTTAGAGCTCAGGCCAGAAATTTTTTTGTCCCAATTATTTGTTTACTCAATATGTTTATATTCATGCATATATTTATTGATTTTTACTAAAATATATGATTCATTTTGAACCAGAAAGTAACATGGTTTCTTAATACATTTTCTATTTTTTTCCAAAGAAAAAAATCGAATCTTTCCATTAAAGAGCAAAAATTTTACTGAGTACGTCATATAATAATTCTATTTGATAGTGTGTCACGCAGAACATAGAAATCAGATCCATCCAGTCATTTTTCATACAACCAAAATCCACAAAAAAACATAGGAGTAAAGACCTCTTCCTAAGTGTTTCTCTGTACAGCAACCTGTCTTCATTATCAAACAACAACCCAAAAACTCCAAGGCTCCTCAGTAGAGGGAAACACCCTGAAAAAGTAGGCTAGCCATAACGCCTTCCATCGAGTCTTGGGCTCCCTCTTATGAGGGAAAAATGCTCAAATAGGACCCTAGGCTGGCCTAAAATAGTAAAAAAAGAGTGTATATGCCATATAATGTCTGAAATAGGGGGAAATGCCAAAAAAAGTAGCGGCCTCACAGAGGAGGCCTAATATACTATGGGAATGAAAACATACAATGATCAACAAAAACAAAAAGACTCTACCAAAGAGCCACAGAACAATATAATCATAGATGAGGGGGATGGTCCAACTCTACCTGGCCCTCTAGGCATGTTTCCTTCATTTTCCAGCTGCCTAAAACTTGTTGTAGGCGCTCCTTAGAAAAGATGTATGTTTCCTCGTTCCTCTCCCTGTAAATGTGACAGACAGATATGTAAGTAAAAAAAAATTAAGGACCAAATTTCTTCAAGGATTGGATTTAAGAGATAAATTTGGCACATGAAATATTTATTGAACCACCTAAAAATTTTCAAGGAGTCCCAAAAAATATGTGCTGAAGGAATGTCCAACCAGATCATCCAACACAGAAGAAAATGTAGAGTTTTAAGCTTAGCGAAGTTGTTCGTCCCATTTCCCAGACCCACCGAATTTTCCTAGAGATTCTCCGGACTGAGGTGAATCACAATTCTAGCTCTGCACCTGTTGTCGTCACTAGACGCTCTGTCAAAATATGCCCATGGCATATACACTCTGGAAAATTCCTAAATGACCACCCTAGGAGTTGATTCAGATTTTGGCTCTGCCATTTGAAAATAAGTGGCCATGCTTTCCTTAGAAATGATGTAAGACTAGGTCTCTTTCTCCTTAAAAATGGCCCTATTCCTGGCAAGCCAGATGCCCCATGAGATTAGTAGGAGAAGGGCCCTCCAATTAATCTCCTGGATCTCCTACTATCAAATCCTCCAAGCTTTCGCTACCAAATCCCCTTCCCATCTTTGGGACTTCCCCACTATGGCCATAGCCTCAGTCTAGAAAACTCTACTAAAAGGACATCCAAGAAATAAATTCTGAACTATTTCCACCACTTGTTTATAGCATGGGCATTGCCCTGGACCTCCCTTCTTCCTTTTCAACATATTATCCTAGGTTGGTACTTTACTTTTTAGAATGCACTAGAATAAAATCTAACTTTTGGCCAGACATTTCAATTTCCAAATTTGTTTTTCCCACCAAGCAGGAACCACCCAACCCTTTTTAGCCATAAAGAAAGCATATCCAAACTTAGGAGTATACTTTCCAGTGGGGCTATGAACCCACCTTAAATCATCCTCTCTATCTCTGATGCACACATGTGTTCATTCTAGCTCAAAATTATAATTAATCCATGCTTCATGCCATTCGAGCTCAATTCGTAGATCCTCTCTTGTCATCCAACCATGTACCCAGTGCGAGGAGGAAGCCACTTTTGCAATTTGATTTACAAAATGAAAACCTTTGTCCTTCAAAATGGCTCTTAAATCCATCGGAAGAGAGTAAGCCTCATTTCACCCTACCCATGGGTCCAACCTAATCCTCACTTGCTCCCCATTACCTATTTTCTAAACCAGGCCTTCATCAATAATGCTCAGCGATCCCAAATCACTTTCCATACCACCGATGCTTTAGTAGGTTTTTTCCCCGGGGCTGTAAGCAAATCTATTAACTCCATAGGGTCGATATATTTCTGCTGACCATAAAGAGTCCTTGAATAATATCCTCCATCCCATTTTGGTAGCTAGAGAGGCTACAAAAGACGAGATATATTTAATCTCCCATCCACCCCAATATTTAGGCCTAGAAATACCATCCCATGCCACCAAGGGCATAACCTTCTCCTCCTTCGAACCTGCCCATAGGAATTTGCTATAGATCTTCTTCAGCTTCAGGAGAATGTTCCTCGGGACCCATGAGAGCATAGTCCAGTACACTGGGATTTCCAAGAGAACTGATTTAATCAACACCAATCTCATAGCTCTTGACAGCCAATGGAAACTCTAGTGATTCACTCTATTTTATTTTTTCGCTACTAGCTAGAGCCAGTCCAAAGCTTTTTATGAGTTTTTCTTGAGGGGAAACCTGAGATATTTTAATTTTTCTTCAAATCCTTTTACCTCAAAGGGGAGCTCCACCACTTCTCTTCTTATATCTTATCCCAAGAGGTCTACTGCTATGATAATTGATTTTCCGAAATTGATGCTCATTTCTGTTATCAATAGGAACAATTCAATGGCTTTTTTTAAAAACCAAATCTCACTTTTTCTTCCATTACTAAAGAGGAGAATGTCATCAATGAACAGGATGCGGGTAATTTTTAGATTTATGGCTACCTCTACTCCTTTGATATCTCCCCTCCTTTTAGCTGCTACTATCAACTAACTAAGACCTTCAGCAGTCAAGAGAAATAAAAGAGGTGACAAAGGGCAGACATGTCTTAAACCTCTCTCACTTTTGAAGAAAGGAGAGGCGACCCCATTGATAAAGATTGTAAATTTGATGTTGGTAATGCAAATCATCACTCAGTTTATGAAGCAGATGTCAAATCCCAGATGAGTTAGAAGTAATCTGATATACATCCAACTAAACTTGTCGTAAGCTTTGGATAATTATATCTTTATTATCAGTCCCTTCCTTCCATCCCTTTTGATGCTATGGAGAGTCTCCTAAGCCACCCCAATGGCTTCATGGATCTTTCTACCTTCTAAGAACCCAAACTATTCTTGTGAAACATCATGTTACACGTTATTTTGTCACCATGACATTTGACTTTCTATATAGGTTCATCATCGCCTATATTGTGCTCCCTTAGAGGTCAAAAATCCTATTGTTCCTAAACCAAGTCTTGGAATTGGAGAAAAGCTCATTAAAACCATTAAAAGTCCAACTCCACACTTTTCCTAGCTCTTTTCTGTAGATCCGCAGATATTTTTTCTATAGCCTGCAACAGATCCCACACGTTCTATTTATAAAACCCGTGGACCCCCGTAAATAGTCAAATAAAGGATAAAGTAAGTTATAGAAGCCTACCTGGATGAATATTTTCCAAACTAGAAGCTTCTAGACGAGTGATTAGTTCGAGCTTTATCCCTCCACTCATGAATCTTATCCCTTGGTCTATGGATCTCAAATCCCTTCATGAGAGGAATGCATCCCCCTCCTCATGGAGCTAAAACTACCTCCATTTCCTTATAAATTGAACTCATGTTTCAGTCATGAGAGGAATGCATCCCCCTCCTCATGGAGCTAAAACTACCTCCATTTCCTTATAAATTGAGCTCATTTTTTAGTCTCAAGGGTAGATTGTACCTTATATATGGTAATTGTTGAAGAAATTCTCAAGAGAGCATACTCTCTATACTAGTTGTTGTTGGCATGAGAATAATCACACCCTTATGTCCATAACTCTATGTTGGTTCAAAGAGAGGAAGGCTTGTCAAATTGAAGGAGGAATGATTGTTCAAGACCCCAGGAGAAACTTGTATGACATCGAGGCATCAGGTTGTAAAGTTACTCTTTTTTATTCAAGATAATACATATGGATCTCCTTTTCTCATTGAGTTGTTCTTGTGTTTATTTGAATAATTCAATACTTAGACTCCTTGATCACTAAGTTATATTATTTGTTCTTAATTATTATATGTTGTAGGTGCTTTTAATTCTTTTGTGTGTCTTTGATTGCAGGTTATACTTACTGAGAAACCTCTTTGGAGAGATTGGAAAAAAGACTACACCGAACGTTGGATTTCAAGGTAGGGGTATGTCCTCTTTCTTTGTTTATAATAATTCTGAATTGAAAATAATCTATATAAAACGATTTACAAATGGACGTTTGTTTCTAGATATTCTTAGAATACTAGGGAAATCGCTCTTGTCCGCAAGAGGGATTAATCCGCATAAAAAAAGCGAGACTCCACTAGGGAAAGAACTTATTTTTATTTTTTATCTTTCAGTTTGAATTTAAAATAGTTTTCTGATTTTGATTAGTCTAAAATTGGGTTAGGTAGATAAATTATGAGAATCCCGAAAAATAAAAGCTAAATTTTTATTTTTTTTGTACTTTTCCTGGCCTACGTGGTTTTTATTTAAAAACAGTGCAGTATCCTTCACATTTTTTAGTTCAGAACAGTGTGGTACCGCTCTATTCTCCATTAAAACCTGTGGCCTTGTGGAAAATTTTTGAAAAATTAATAATTCTTTTTTTACGAGCCAGATTACCAGATTCTCTACGTTTGCCCCAATTTGTCTTGACTGTCAAAGTCTTATGCGTGAATTTTTTTCAACAAATTTTGCATTTATGTGATTTTTTATTTGATTTTCATTTTATGAGTGAGTGTTTGCCCTATTATTTTTACTGCTCCATATAAGAAACTTTAATATACCTTAGTTTATTGACCTTTGTTTTCTTTCTAAGCCATTAAAACTTGTTGCAAACCTTAATTTTATGAAAATTGATTTCATTTTCATTTGAAAATTTAGAAGAGCTTTTAGCTTACTAAGGCCTAATTTTTACACCAAACCATCGTTGGATGTTTTCATTTCTACTGAGATAAGTAGAAATTCTTCTTGGTTTGATAAAAACTAAGAGAAAATTTCCTCAAAATTTCTAGATAAATTTCAACATTAGAATTTTTATTTTGATTTTGAATTTTATGTTTTTAGAAGTTTTAGATATGGTTTTATTTTTGGAAATAGTTTTTTTATGATTTGTACTTTTTGATCTGATTGATAAGGGATTTCATTTCGAACGAGTAATTGATCATTTTATGAAATTGATTTCTCAAAGAAATCGTCTTCTTTTCAAATATTTATTTTATGAAGAAAGAATTCATGGTTTGAAAGTTGATTCTCTCAATCTTTCCCTTAAATAAGATCCATTGAAAAGAAAAGAGTTTCTCTTTTCATTTAGATGCGTTTAGCCTATTTTTTAGTCGGTTCATAAAACATCATTGAAGTTTCACTTCCATACCTTCTGTCTTAAGAAACAACCAAATTGAATATAGCGATTTAGTAAAATCAATCTAGATATTTTACATTTTCTAGGGCTCTTTTCCACCAGCATAGTTAAGTCTAGCGTCTTGGAATGGGTTGTATTAAAATTCCAAGAGATTTTAAACAAACAAGTAGCAATCTTGCGGTAGGAAAAATCCAATTGTAGAATTTGTGCTCTGGGAAGCTCTTCTTAAAAGACTCAAGCATGAGATCATGTTGGAACCAGTGAGGCAATCATACCTATCTCATTGGGAAAGATAGCAGATGTGAACATATTAAAAATGGTAAACCTTGGATAGAACATTTTCGAGGAGCCTTGGGTCACTTGCTGGTAAACCTTGGATTATATCAAGGAGCCTTCAAGGGGATTGAGCTAGTTACTCTACCCTTGGCTGTATATCAGATCGTAGACTGTTCCCCCAGGTACATTTGTTCTTATTGGTTACCTTAGTGGCTATAAACTTTAGGATTCTTTCCCAGGGTGACAGTAGAGGGAAGGTCCTAGTGTATCTAGAGCAGATGTCGACCAGACTCACTTGGAATTCCCAAAGGGCACTCTTCACTTTGATATGTTATAAGTGGAGAGACTTACACCATGTTAGTCACCTATGAAAATTTTGGCAAGCAAACAGGTGCCTAAATATTTTTCTGGGCCTTCAAGAAATACATTTCCTATGAAAACATATCATTCTTGAAGCCTCTATGTGTCCTTTGCCTTTGAAAATATCTTCACTACTGTTTCCACCCAAAAAGCCTCATTGTTTGTAAAAACTTGTGCTCAGAAAAGCCTTGATTTTCCCCTTGTATCCCTGTAAATTTCCCCATTTTAACCGTTTTATCCTTTCTCAAATTTTCCCCTTTAACCCTTAAAATCCCCTCCCAAGCCTACTAAATCATTCCATATCCCCTTTTAACCTTACAAACACCCTTTTTTTGGCTTAAAAATCCATTTTTCCCTTTACCGAAAACCTCTGTTCAGCCTTAAAAACTCTATTTTTAGCCCAAAAAAGCCACATTTTACATATAACAGGCTTAGCCCCTTTTCGGCCAGCCCCCTAACCACTTCCCCTTGATCCACCCGATCGCTAAGAACAAGCGCTAAGGCATAAAGTGGTTATCACATCGGAAGGATTGGTTGGAGTGGTTGTTCCCGTTGTAAACAAAAAAGTTCCGATGTGAGGTGTATTTGTTCTAGCAGTCTCAAGAGCGATCTCAGCCATTAATCTATACAAATCTAACGATCCGTGCTTATTTCACCACTCCCTTCCTCCTCCCTTTGTTAATTCGCAATGAATATCTCTGTCGTTGATCTTAAAGTGATCCGACGGCCATCGCATCATCGGAGTTTTGTTTTGCACCAATCGCAACTCTTCATATCCCCGATTGGCGAACCCTCGATTGAATCTAAGTCGTCCGTCTATTCTGATCTTATGGCCCAGATTTCTCCTCACTCTGCCCCTATTTCCCTGATTGGTCACCTCCGATCCAATCGTGACCGTTGATCTCCTACCGACCCAACGATCCAGATGAAATCGCACCATCACACCATCAAAGTTTTGGCACTTCCATCGCTCTCCCTCTGATTAAATCGTAGTCGTTCATCCCTCTTGATCTGATAGCTCATATTCCTCCCACACATTCATATGTCCCATTTACCTCTGCCTCATCATTAAATCTTCATCGTTGATCCCCTGGATCCAATGACCAAGATTACTCCCGACCACTAACCAACTCCTCCGCCTGTGTTTCTCCTATGCAGATATCAGCCGTCCATCGCACTGATCGGACGGTCCACAATGAAACCACCTTTTATTGACCCCACCTTAATTGACCGCACAAATTACCATATTGCGCTCCATCTCCCACCATCGTATCTCCCAGTCCTAGATCTAATGGCCAGCATCAATATCGTGTTGTTTCCTCATCCGAAGTTTAGCAGTTTGAAATCATGCGATATGGGCGGTTTCAAAACGCCACGTGTCAACCAGAGACCTATATCACGTTCGAAAAGTGAAAACCACCTTACCTGCCTTTTGCCACGTGAAAAAAAAAAAATTATCCTAAAACCACTTCCCCACTTCTATGCCTGAAGATCCATCTACAAATCTCGACCATTGATTTGTATATATCAACGGCCCTCATTTCATCTCACATTCCATTCATACTTGTTCATCGCGTGGCCATAGAACTTCATTGCGTCATCTCAATTGTCGATCTCCTCCTCAGATCTGATGGTCCATATTAAATCGCCCTCCGCCCATGACCGGGTCCCACCATTCAAGCCCATTTCATATGTTTTTCACGCATTTTCTTTGTATTCCGTCCAAAGGTCCAAACCTTATGATTCACATTAAACAATATTTTCTTCCGCCCACATTAAAAATTTAATGTTTTATATTAAAGTTTATTTCATTTCACTTGGCCTCTAAAGCCTTTCCGTCAATGAACCCCTTCAGTCGATCATCATGACTCCATCTGATCGAACGGTTCAAAAGCATTCCGCCACCAAACCTCCATCAGCTGCATTTTTCACCATTACACTGCATTTTCAGCCATCTTCCATTGCATCCACCATTTCCACCATGTTGTGCTGCCATTCCCACATCCTTCCACTGCATCCATCCTCCCACCACATGGATTTCTTAACATTTTTTATGTCTTTTGTAGGGTTACAAGCGGTGGAAACTGCCATTATACACAGTCACTGTTAGTGACACAGTAGCGCCGATGAAGTTCTATCAAGGCCATAATTTGCAGGGAAGACTCCTGAAAGGTTTTGAATGCATATTTTATCCAAATCAAGGGTTTAACTCTGTAAAACTTCTCTAGCACCATTAAAGCTCAAATTTCACAGACAGAGACAGTCATGAAGTGGAAAAAAGTATCAGTAATGGATTAAAGAGTTTTAAGCCTGTAATTGAAGATTTTTAAGCTTTAATTCAATGATCAAAGGGAAAATGTATTGTATTTAAGACCTTGTGATTAACACAGAAGGCCTAATGAGGCCTAATGCACAAAAAACAATATTATTAGTGTTTCACATCAGCAGAAGTTTCCCTCTCGAGAAAGGAAAAAGTACCCATACTGTTTCTATTCTACATCGTGTTCCTGAGAATATTTCCAACCTGACAGAAGTCATAATGCTACCAGAGCATTTGTTATGCAGTATGGAAGACCTCAAAGTCATTTATCTGCCTTTTTCTTATCATCAGAGTAATACAAAGTACTATAGCCGAAAGTACATCAAAGAACATACTTGGAGTAAATTTCAGCCTGTCGAAGACCACTCTTTCATCGAAAGAGTACCAACAATCAATGCATGGATATTAAGACAGAATCGGCATCGACCCTCTTCTTCTACCTCTATTTTAATGTTTCATTTAGTGTTTCATATACCTCCTCTACCTCTCTTTCAGATATAAAACTCATGAGAAGACGTTGTTGTTGTGGTTGATCAGATATCTGTGAACTGTAAGTTGTTTCTCTTAAGATATAGTTCTCTGTGTAAAGTTGTAAAATAGGCTGAGGAAGATGTTTTCAGATTGAATATCAAGTTGTTGGATAATGTTGTATATGACTGGTGTTGCTCTTTAATATGACAAACACATTTTTTTGGATCTTGATTTAAAGCAGCAGTGATGTTTTTCTGCCTTTGTCTCTGTTTTCTTTCCGTAACTCATTACATTTCATTTCTCAGGTAAGAATCAGAAATCTGGCTTAGGATATACCCTTGCATGGTACCCTAATGATCTTGCTCTTCTTTCCTTTGATGTTTTCTACTAATTGTGTAATTTGAGTACTGATTCAAGATAATTTAACCAGTGTAGTAGCTATTATTTACTGCTAATTGATGTATGAATTTTATGAATCTATGCTTAGATATTCTTGTTGGGTTTTAATTGAAAGAATTGGGATACTGGGAGTTTAGAATGCTGCTTATGTCTCACTAGGGTCTTTTTCAATCAATTTAACCTTTCTAAGTTCCCTTAAGCTGAAAGCCGAAGAATTGAAAGTTCAAAGCCTTTCTCTGATCCCAGGTTTCACCTTTATGTTTAAATCTTAAGTGTTTCTTGTTGTCTGAAGAGTTAACCTTTAGGATGAGGATCATAGGTGTTTAATGGCATGTCCTGTCCATAGATCTTCTTCCTAAGTGGGCACCTTGGAGGTTTCCTTGTCATTCACCTTCTTTCCTGACCATTTCATCCCACACTATCATCTTTAAGATCCTATGCTTTAGATGACTAGCCCAATTGAAAGCCTTGAATACTGAATAGCAAGTAAACCCTTTCATGACTCCATTGCCCAATGGTCTCAAGTGTTCTCTAAGTTATCTCTCCTCTTCCTAAAATCCTTTTTGCTCACCCTTTGTCTTATATTGAACACTTCCTTCATATGTCCCAACAACCAAACAAACAAACAAAACAAAACAAACCTTGTGCCTTATGTTGAACCCTTAGTTAAACTGAGAGGGGGGGGGGGGTGAATCAGTTTAACACATTAATGGACTTTTAAAATTTCCTTAAACTAATTTACACCTTCATTTCAAGATCAACTTAATATGTGAGAAATCTTAATTTGTTATCAGCAAGTATCAAGCAGATTTGTTAATGTAACAACAGTCTTAATATGTGAGCAACAAGTATTAAGCAGATTTGATAAACCACATCAACATATAGACATCATGCACAGAGACACCAGATATAAATGGAAACCCATAAACGGAGAAAACCACATCTTATTATTGTTGTGATGCAAAGGCAAGCTCCAACTCCCTCTCACCATTGATTTTCTGTAGGCACCAACCTACAGGAGGCTCCTACCTCAATTCTGCAAGCTACAACTTGCAAGGAAGCTCCAACTCCCATCAATTTTCTCCAGGCACCAACCTACAGGAGGCTCCTACCTCAGTCAGCTACAACTGAAATTTTATCAAGCTACAACTTGATGTGGAAGCACCAACTCCCATTTATTTTCTGCAGGCTACAACCTACAAGAGGATCCTACCTCAGTCAGCTACAACTGACATCTATCAAGCTACAAATTGATAGGGAAGCTCCAACTTCCTTACTCTTTCAAAAGAAAACACTTGCTAATTTACTTTGGATATCCGCTCTTTTCTGTATCTTCTTCACTGTTGTGCACCAGCCTTCATATCTACCCTACATCATCTCTGCATTTTATCAGATTCTCTATCAGCTCATCCTTCTTCTCTACCTCACTACTTCATTTCTGCATTCTCTAACCTCTCTATTCATATCAATGTGATATCATTTATAGATTTCATCACAAGACTCATAGGGAATTCGAAGTGAATAGCCCTAAATATTTTCCTTCTGCCTTCTCTTTTCTTTGCCCAGCTCATTCCGAAAAATATAGAAATATGTACTAATTTCAAGATTACAGTGGGATTTTTCTTTTCCTCTAGAGACTTGCCAATGCATTGCAAACAATATAAAATCAATTAAAACATATACATTCATTTTTTTCAGTTACATATATCAATTTAACTTAGTCTTCTTTCCAGCACTTGGCTTGTTGGTTTTGTATTTTCTGCTATTGTCAGGTAAATTTTCTGCATACCTCTGATATTCACTACAATTGTGTATCTGCAGCTGTCATGTAACTATTATGCATACTCTGTTCACTGTATTTTTCAGTTCTACATATTCTCCAGATTTCTATGCATGTAACCCTGCTTTTCCTTCAAATTTGGTAGTTTAAATTAATGCTAAAGATTTAATGCACAATATTTGACTCTGGCGTGTCCAATGCACCCACGCATGTAAAAACACTCACTTTTATTTAGACCCAAACACCAGCATGTAATATGATGGCATGCCTACTTATCAAAATCAAATTTTCTCTCTCTCTCTGTGCATATAAAATGCATCCCAAATTTTGCCTCCAATATAATGCACAATCTGGGCAACTCACAATAATCTCAAATGACAATTTCAATATTGTGCGAAACTTTCCTTTAATAAGGTTATAAACCCTCAAGCATATACGATGTTCTTTTAATAAAACCTGACTAATGTTCTTTCCAATTTCGAAGGCTTTTTCTTCTACTCACAATTTCTATGGTTCAAGACATATCAACTCATTTATAAATGGAAGTCAAAGCATATGACGTTGCTAACCGACAATCTAATTCTTGGCCCCACTACATATATTAACATATAACCCAAATAACTCTCAGAGATATAATAACAGACTCTTTTAACATAGACAGCACCCTTCCGGGCCCACTTGCTAAGCTTTTATTATTCCCCGATGCGAGAAATTGCCTCTGAATACTTCCGATTGCGATTACAATAGTTCTGATGCAATTAATCGCAATCAAAACTTTCAATGGTATGTTCCGATGTTCTGCTTTCACTTCGATGTGATTAATTCCTTTGCAATAGTTCCAATGCGATTAATCGCAATCGCATGCTTCAATGATATGTGCCATTGCTTGTCAATTGTCATATGTATGAGGTTGTTTTCAAGGTTCATGGAACACTTCTTGGTATATTGAAATGTTCGACTTATAACAAAATTCTTTTATATGATGACCCACGGATTTATAACCTCACCTTTACTCAAAGGCTCGAACCTTTTTAATTCTCATATGTGACTTTATTTGAATTCATAATTGGATTTAAAAACCCAATTCCGAATCGTATTTAGATTTTGGGTCCCACAGCTCCAACACATATATGTGGTCGTTCACAGTAATCCATTTTCCATTCACATCCAAAGTCGCATATCTTATCGCGCTCCAACCTCCAATTAAACCCGCATCTGACGGTCCTCGCGTAGTATCACACAAATTAGATGCACAAACCTTAAATTCTCAAAAACGTGCGATGGAAATGGTTTTAGAAAACCACCTTAAGACACGTGGAATCCAGTTTGTGGCATCGAATTTTTTTTATCGTTTTTTCTTACCAATTTTGAATAACGCGATACTGCCGATTTCCAAAACTTTGGTTTCACTGTTCACGCCTTTCAGTTCCACGCCCTCTAGCTCAAGGTTCCACACCATTCATTTTACGTCTTATTACAAGAAATTCCCACTCTCACTCCTGTTTCCTCTTGCTTTCTCAACATTATAACACAACACCTCCACATGTTTATGCTTCACGGTTCCGGCCCTCCATTCAACGTTCCACTTCAAACATTTAGCACTACACTCTTGCATACCTAGTTCAATATTTTGGTTCGAACAAATCCATTGGACTAATGACTTCTCGTTCCATCCTTCAACTAATACAAATCTACTATACTAATTAAGAACTGTGCACCCCCGTTCTAATTCATTTTGTTGCCCATGATAATCTCAACTCCATCGATCCTTGATTTACTAAAAGGACTATTCCATTCAATTAATCCGCAATGATTCCCTTAAACCACAATTCCTCGTTGGATCAGAATAGGTCTCCAAACAAGCCCGATTCCCTTTGCGCCATCGATCTCCCTTTTTTTTTGTCTTCGAACTCTGCAATGTTATCAAAGTTCGGATCCTCATCGAAATTGAGTATTCTTGCCAATAGCACCTTCTCAGTCCCGCACTTGAATAATTGGTTGGATTTCATTACAGGATCTCCACAATCCTATGCTCTAGTGCATTTCATCAAAACACAGAGTTTCACAACTGCCACAAGAACTCAATTATTTCTCACATAGAGTTCGACCAAGAATTCATATAAGTTTCATACAGAATTTAGAACAAATTCCTCATTTATACATATAAGCTCAATTACCATAAACCCCGAATGAGTGTTCGACCTCTTACTCTCTTTATAGAGAATTTCTCTTTCATTTTTGAATTAAAATCCTTATAAAGGTTCCTTTCTCTATTTTAATACATACAACCAAATTTAGACTTAATTCAAAGTCTGCAGAAACTTCACAAGTAGCATAGATCTACTCACAAAATTTACACAAATGAATATTCAACCCTGTCTCAGCAATTATTTGGATTTTCCTCAATTATATGCAGAACCCCCATTATATTGTCACACATCATTTGAGCTCAACAATACTGATACTATCTCTACTTCTTTTTCTAACTCTGGTGCTCTCTTTTACTGCCTCTCCTACCTCTCTGCTGCATCTGCCTCTCTGCTACTTTTCTTCTCTCTTTGCCTTGTTGCTATTTCAGGCGCTCCTCCTTTTTCATCTCCTTTGCCATCAATGACAACATTTGAAACAGTATCCCCCTTTGGCATTGACGGCAATACTCCACCAATACTCTTCTTTTTCTTGCTTTTCCTCCCCCTTTGACATCAATGGAAAAGGGTTTCACATTTCCTAGTGTGCTTTTTATCTCTTCATTTCCTCTCTCAGAGATGTGTTTAGGCCTTCTTCTTCTGACTTTGTACCATGATGCTCCAAACTGGTGTACAAGAGTTGTTGAGAGAACACTTTTGAGGATTATTGAACTTTAATAGACACTGTAAGTTAATACAATCCCAAAGCACGGTCTCCTTTCACTAGTATAAAGCTGGAAGTGAAGATAATGACACTTCATCGAACATATTGTACCAGCCTTATCTAATCATAAATGAATTATTGGATCAAACCTTAAAGATTATGAATTGGTCATGTGACATATCAAGCTCTCTTCAGCTATACTTCAATCTATATTATAATCTTCATCTGTGATGCATATCTATTGAGGAAGGTTGTAGATGGAGTAAGTTTTTTTCTGCAATGCACATCTACAGTACACATCTGTTCAATTGTGATGAAGCCAATATATATTTTATTTTTGTGGTTCACTTTTCTTGCCTGTTGGTGATGATATGAGCTAGAATGCAGATAATGATATTACACTTAATAGCTTCAGGTCCTTGTTACTGATGTGATCAATGAATATAGTTAGAGTTTACAACTTATTGTGAGATTAGATGTTATCTTTCAATATAAAAGACCAAATGAATTTACTGCTTGTACAGTGTACTTTAAAAAAAAAAACCTTCAATGTATTGGTCAGTCTCACTTATCAAACATGCAGTTTTATTTATGACATAATGGGGTATGTATGTCAATAATCAATCTCTCTTTAAAGGTGAATTACTAGCAAATCCTTTATGTTGGAGTAGGATTTGGATGAATTAATAAAGAACTTTTGAGCTTCAATGGTAATCGCAACTAGTCCTTCAAACTTCAGATACTTTAACTATTCTATCATGATGATCTTCCACAAAAACATATTCAATATGTTTAATTAATGTCTCTGTAAACAGACTTCATATGCTGTCATGAATGATTTCAAGAGAGAGGCCTGATATATATGTACTGACTTCAGGAAGGCATGAAAATATATAGAAAAAGATATTGCTTCAATGCTCAATATAATGTTTCTGTTATCCCCCCTATGAAATTCTTGGCAAGCCAGCTAGGGGCTAGATTGTTTTGAGCCTTCAAGGAATGTCTTTCCCCTAAAAACCCATCCTCCTTGAAGTCTCTCAATTGCTGTGCCTAATACAAATCCTCTGTGCTAGTACATTGCTCAAAAAGAGCCTATTATTCCCTCCTTTACCCCTGCGAAATACATCAATTCCCCTTCTTTTCCCTTTATCCGAATTCCCTTTCTTCCCCCCCCAAGATTCCCCCTCTCTATGCCTAAATCCCCCAAAATCCCCTTTAAATTTCCCCATCTCCCTTATTTCGCTAGTTTCCCCCTCCATCTCCCTTACCGTTACCCTTTGATTGCCCCCAAAACGCATTAAAAATGAATTAAAATGATAAATTTTATGTTTTTGGGTCTTAGCCCTTCCTCTAATAGCCCCGCGCCCTTTTCCTTCCATAGAACCCCGCGCCGTGACCTAGGCGTTTCCCCTGCGGGGGGATTTATTCTATCCGTATGGTCAGACCATGGTGGCCCCATATTTGACTCCTCGAGATGTGTGATGATCTAATCTAACGGCTGTCATTCACTGAGGGGGGTCGCTCCAACAGCCTCGTGTCCGTACACCTTGGCCCCCCATAGTTTATCTCCTCCGTCCATTCATTTGTCAATCCAACGGTGTGAAGCGCGCCCGAAATGGTGTTCCCCACACCTGCATATGTCATCCGCCCAGAACCCGCCGGTTTTCTCCGCACCACTTATGCGCTAAGGCGGTTTTCTCCCTATGCCCAGCGATTCCATTCATATCTTGCCACACGTCCTCTGTACGATTTTCAAAACCGCTTTCCCGCTCGTTAACTCCATCCCCGCTCATTAAATTCCTGCCCAGGACACCCAGCGAAATCCGTGTCAGCTGTTAGATCTCGAAAGCTCCATCCGACGGCTCCCGGTCATCAGAGATGCACGATATTTAATGAAATCGTGCATGCGATAGCTCTTGTTCCGGCCCACCATCTTTCACCCTCCACCGTTGATCTTAGCCCGATCGACGGTCCAGATCTGTCCATGCATTGTTGACCATTCCACCGTCGCCTGGGTCCCCACGTCATCTGTCCACTTGGTTGTCCATATGCCACGTCGCCCCACGTGCATATCCCATACCATTCAACCGTTCCGACACATATAACTTCCCGTTTTAGTGGTTTTTTAATGTTTTTCATGCGTTTTTCATTCTGCAACATCCGCCAACCTTACCAGAGCGATTTTTCACCATTTCCCCTGCAATTTTTCCCCTCCATTCCATCTGCATGGCCATTTCCTCCATCCAGATTGCATCCATTGCTCCGTCCATTGTTTTATTCACAGGTTTGCTATGTTGCAGGGTTTCTAGAGGAAGAAAACCACCGTTGTTCAGTTTACTATCTCAATGGCGAGCGGCGTAGACAAGATCAAATCCAATGAACTAGTACCATCATGAGAGAGTCAAGGAATGGGGCTGTCAGGACTTGCATTAAAGAAAAGCGGAGTTCAAACGCTGAAAATCCTGCCAGCGCCATTTAAAGCTCGAGCTAACTCGACAGAGGTAGTAATGAAGTAGCAAATAATTTCAGTACAGAGCAGAGGGATTAGGGCACATCAAAGAAGATCTTAAGCCCTAAATCAGAAATTTAAAGAGGCGAAGCACCATTTTGAAGACCCCGAGGATCGATCTGGAGGTCCTGAACATCAGTAAGAGGTAATATCAAGGTTTATTTGTCAGCGTAATGTTTTTCCCCATAAAGGACAGGGCGCCCATAGAGTCTTTATTATGCACCGTGTCCCTGAAGGAGTTTCCCACCCTAATAGCAGTTCGAAGAAACCAAAACATTTATGAGACAGAACTTTCAATAGTTTATTTTATTTTGGTTCAAATCACCAGAGGTACAACAAGCCAAAAGGTCAAGATCATATCCAAAGCAGATCATTCTTTTACAAGGAAGGTGACAAAGATTAAATACATAGCAGGTCAAGCAGAATGGGTTTCGACCCTGCGTTCATTGTTATGTTTAATGATACATTTAATTTTCACCTACTCCTTCAGTCGATCTTAGGTTCATCCTTTGCTATAAAGCACAGAAGGAAACTTTGAAATGGTTGTTGATGAGATATCAGTGAAATGAAAGTATTCTCCTCTTGAGATAAGTTCTCTGTGTATATTGTAAGATAGACTGAGACTAGATGTATTCAGATTGAATGTTCAAGCTATGGGCTATGATGTACCTGATTGGTGTTGTTTTTAATATGACAAGCATATTTCTTTGGTTCCTGATCTAAAGCAGCTGGTGATGTTTCCTCTTTCTCTGTATTTGTGATTGACTTGCTCTCATTTCATGCTACATTTCATTTCATTTCTGCTGGTAGGCAACAGAAGTATAATATAGGATTCACCCTTGATAGGTGCCTTATATTTCCTACTCTCCCTGCCTCAATGTTTTCTGCTTATATGTGTATCTGAATATTGATTTCAATTGATTTAACCAGTGTAGTGGATGTTATTGCCTACTCTTTGATGTATGAGTTGATGAAATCCGTGTTCAGATGTTTTTGGTAGGATTTAGATGGAAGTTTTGGGAACACTGGGGATTAGTGTTAGCCCTGTCCACTAGGATCCTTGCATGACCAGCTAGCCTTTCTAAGATCCCTTGTAATTGCCTTTGATTTTGTCCAAGTAGGCCTGGAGTTAAATGACCTCTAACCTGATCTATAGACAGAATTAGATGGTTCTCCTCCTTTCATTTTCAGTCCTTAATGTTCCATTCCATCTTCTATCCTTTAAGATCCAGATGATTTAGATGACCTGCCCAACTGAAAGCTTGCACATTGAACAACAAGTAAACCCTTTCTTGACTCCATTGCCCAATGGCCTTGATGTTCTCTGAGTTATCTACCTTTGCCTAGTTTACTCTATGCTCACCCTTGCCTTATATTGGACTCTTCTTTCCTGATTCCCAACAACCAAAATCTTAATCAAGCCAACAACCATGAGCCTACAACTAGCCTAATACCTTAAACTTGAGCTTCAAAGCCATATGCCTTGACTATTATAGAGATATCCCTCTCTGGACCTAGGAGGGCTAGATCCTAAGGTCCCAAAGTGGTTCTGATGTTGTCTCATCTTTTGGTCTTGCCAATCTGGCCAAAACATGGGATCCCCAATAGTTTCAAAACAAAATACTGATCCTTTAGCTCTGTAATTGACCTTTTCATGCTTAAATAATGTAGAAAACTCTGGGATACTAACTTGGTGTACTTTTTCCATAATCCCTTGATCTTGAGGACGTGTACCATACTGTTGCTCCACTGATAACACCTGGCATTTTTTCGATAGGAATGCTTCTTGTACCTAAATACCAATTGATACTAATTTGATAAATCATTCAGAAATTTCACTTCAGCTTGCACATTAACCCATAATTGATACATCCTTCATAAATTATACTATTGATCTTTCCACTGTTCACACCAACAGTCATCAATATCCTGAATTTGATCTTGGCATCTTTAACCATTTTCTTATTCTGCCATTCTGTTCAAAGGAATGTCACTACATTTTATTTTCTAGGACTGCTCCAGAATCATTGCTGCCTTACATACAATTCAACTGTTTTAACATAATGAACTTCAGGAAGACATCTTTAATTTCTTTGCTTGGAATATTCATGGGCAGATCACTCTAAGGTTTGTCACTCACTTAACTGCATTCCTCAAAGGGTACTTTTCATATATGAAAGATGTAATGACATAATTATGATAGACACTTCTCTTACACATCCTTCTTAATGTGATTCACTGTTAGTTCTACAAGTTCATGGTTGATCTTCTCTCTACTACCATGGTTTCTTGTTGCCTTCTCTTCTTTCATCAATCTGGCAGCTAAATAATCTTCTTCCTCTATAGTTATCTGTTAGAGGAATTTTATTTTCCCTTCCTGATCTTATAGCTGTTCTCATTCTAAGGAGCTCTTCTTAGACTACTTTTGTGGGGACTATTTATGAACTGCTCTCCCCCTGGGACGTTGCTTCATATTTATCACTGGTTGGATATTTGCTTTGTTTTCTAGAGCAGCTCCCCCTGAGACTATGCTGGATTCATTATGTTATTGAGATAATAGGCTCCCCCCTTTCTCTTTTCCTTCCATAATTTATTGGGGTTCTTCATAATGTCTGCTTTTCTTTTTGATTCATAGTTTTGATTGATCTGTTTTGATTCCATCCTCTTTCTAGATTTCTTGAATTTATATGGCAGATTACAATATTTTGTTTTGTGACCAAGCTTGATGCATACATAACATCTTACTTTTCCAAGGTATGTTTGAGCTGATGTATAATATTTTATTCCCCCTTTTTAATACAATTTACAATCAACAAATTTATGTCCAAAATTATTGCATGCATAGCAGTAGCCATGGAAATGATTTGTGTACCTAAGGAAAGATTTTCTTTTCCACTTGTTCGCTTGAGGTATTCTTCTCATTTGCTGCATCTTTTTCTAGTTGAAGTTGATAGGCCTTGTATTACATTGTGCTGCAATATGTCCTGGTTTATGACAAGAAAAACATGTGTTATTTTTCATAGGAGGAAAGAACCTCCTTTGACATCTTCCAAATTTATTTACTTCATAATCAAGAGTGTATGAGCCTTTAGCAGCTGATTGTTTCATCTTCTCATTCTCTGTTCTTTCATGTTGCTGCTTGTTTCTGTTTGTTTCTTTGCAACTCATGTTCTTGCTGGCTTCTACTTCTGTAGGAAACTACTGAGCTGCTTCATTATCCTTTACAGCCTTTACAAAGATGATTTTCCTATTATCTTCTACCTTGGACTTACTGGTTTCTCCTTCATATCCTATCCCAACCTTTATGAGAGGTGGCCTTTGAGAATTTAGCATCTTGTCCAACTGTCTAGAGCTTTTCATTTAAGGTGTGTTCATTAATAATTCTCTTTGGGATTTTTCTAATTTCTTTCTTAGGCACACTACTTCTTCTTCCAATTTTTCACATTCCAAACTTTTCTCTCTCATTTGTTGCAGCAGAGTGTCTTCTATTTTCTTTGGTTCTTCAAGGTGTGTCTTCAGGCCAACAATTTCTTTCTTATCTTCATATTCTTTCTCATCACATATCCGCACCAGTGTCTTAAGGTCTTTATTTTCATTCTTCAATATTTCTAGTTTAGTCAAGGATGTGTCAAGTTTGATTTTTTCTTCAACTGTAATTTCTTCATGGTTCTTACTTCCATTCAAACTAGCAGGTACCTCATTTGATTGAAAATTTTCCCTTGAAATGAATTTTTCTTCTTCTTAATTCTCTTGTCCTTCTTGACAGTGCATTCCTTAATGTCTACTCCATGCATGAAATCTATCCCAGATTTATTTTGCAGAGGTTAAATCCATTATTAACTCAAGATCCTTGTTATCAAGACTATTGAATATCACACATTTTGCCTCAACATTCCTATGTTGTTCTTGCACCGAGGGAGAGTCTGTGTAATAATCATCACATACAAGTTTCCATACCTCAGGTTCATAAGCCAATAATCCTTTTTTAACCTTATCTCTCCATTCAGGAAAGTTTGTTGTATTTAACATAGGTACATTTTGGTAGTCCATGACTCAACCAGATCTCCTTCAAGCTATTAGGCTTGCACCAAAGGAACCTACTCGGATACCAATTGTTGAACCCTTAGTTAAACTGAGAGGGGAGGGGGGGGGGGTGAATCATTTTAACACATTCATGGACTTTTAAACATTCCTTAAACTAATTTACACCTTCATTTCAAGATCAACTTAATATGTGAGCAATATTAATTTGTGAGCAACAAGTATCAAGAAGATTTGTTAATGTAACAAAAGTCTTAATATGTGAGCAACAAGTATTAAGCTGATTTGATAAACCACATCAACATATAGACATCATGCACAGAGACACCAGATATAAGTGGAAACCCATAAAGGGAGAAAACCACATATTATTATTGATGTGATGCAAGGGCAAGCTCCAACTCCCTCTCACCATTGATTTTTTGTAGGCACCAACCTACAGGAGGCTCCGACCTCAATTCTGCAAGCTACAACTTGCAAGGAAGCTCCAAATCCCATCAATTTTCTGCAGGCACCAACCTACAGGAGGCTCCTACCTCAGTCAGCTACAACTAACATTTTATCAAGCTACAACTTGATGTGGAAGCACCAACTCCCATCTATTTTCTGCAGGCTACAACCTACAGGAGGCTCCTACCTCAGTCAGCTACAACGGAGATCTATCAAGCTACAACTTGATAGGGAAGCTCCAAATTCCTTACTCTTTCAAAAGAGAACACTTGCTGATTTACCTTGGATATCAACTCTATTCTGTACCATCTTCACTGCCGTGCACTAGCCTTCATATCTGTCCTGCATCATCTCTGTATTTTCTCATATTCTTTATCAGCTCCTCCTTCTTCTCTGCCTCACTGCTTCATTTCTGCATTCTCTAACCTCTCTATGCATATCAATGTGATATCATTTATAGAGTTCATCACATGACTCACAGGGAATTCAAAGTGAAGAGCCCTGACTCTTTGCCTTTTGCCTTCTCTTTTCTTTGTCCAGATCATTCAGAAAAATATAGCAATATGTACTAATTTCAAGATTACATTGGGATTTTTGTTTTCCTCTAGAGACTCGCCAATTCATAACAAACAATATAAAATCAATTAAAACATATACATTCATTTTTTTTCAGTTACATATATCAATTTCACTCAGTCTTCTTTCTAGCACTTGGCTTGCTGGTTTTGTCTTTTCTGCTGTTGACAGATAACTATTCTGCATACCTCTACTATTCACTGCAATTGTGTATCTGCAGCTGTCATGTAACTATTCTACATACTCTTTTCATTGTCTTTTTCAGTTCTGCATATTCTCGAGCTTTCTATGCATGCACCCCTTCTTTTCCTTCAGATATGGTAGTTTAAATTAATGTTGAAGCTTTAATGCACAATATTTGACTCTGGTGTGTCCAACACACCCACGCATGTATTAACACTAAATTTGATTTAGACCCAAACACTAGCATGTAATATGATGGCATGCCTACTTATCAAACTCACATTTTCTCTCTCTCTGTGCATATAAAATGCATCCCAAATTTTTCCTCCAATATAATGCACAGTCTGGGCAACTCACAATAATATCACTTGAAAATTTCAATAATGTGTAGAAATTTCCTTTAATAAGGTTATAAACCCTCAAGCATATACGATGTTCTTTTAATAAAACCTGAACAATGTTCTTTTCAATTTCAGAGGCTTTTTATTCTACTCAGAATTTCTATGGTTCAAGACATATCAACTCATTTATGAATGGAAGTCAAAGCATATGACCTTGCTAACCAGAAATATAAGTCTCGGCCCCACTACATATATTAACATATAACCCAAATAACTCTCGGCAATATCATAACATACCCTTTTAACATAGACAACACCCTTCCGGGCCCACTTTCCGAACTTTTCTTATTCCCCGATGCGATAAATCGCTTTTGAATACTTCCGATTGCGATTACGATAGTTCCGATGCGATTAATAGAAATCACAACTTTCAATGGTATGTTCTGATGTTCTTCTTTCACTCCGATGCGATTAATTCCTTTGCAATAGTTTCGATGCGATTAATCGCAATCGCATCCTTCAATGATATGTGCCACTGCCTTTCGATTTTCATATGTATGAGGTTATTTTCAAGGTTCACGGAACACTTCTTGGTATATTGAAATGTTCGACTTATAACAAAATTCTTTTATATGATGACCCACGAATTTATAACCTTACCTTTACTCAAAGGCTTGAACCTTTTTAATTCTCGTATGTGACTTTATTTCACCTCATAATTGGTTTTAAAAACCCAATGCCGAATCATATTTAGATTCTGGGTCTCACAGCTCTAACATATATATGTGGTCATTCACAGCAATCCATTTTCCATTCACATCCAATGGTGCATATCTTATCGCACTCCAACCTCCAATTAAACCCTCATCCAACGGTCCTCGCGCAATATCGCGCAAATTAGATGTGCGAACCTTAACTTCTCAAAAATGCGTGATGGAAATGGTTTTAGAAAACCACCTTAGGACACGTGGCATCGCGTTTTTTTTTAGTGTTTTTGCTTACCAATTTTGAATAACGCGATACTGCTGGTTTCCAAAACTCTGGTTTCACTATTCATGCCTTTCAGTTCCACGCCCTCTGGCTCAAGGTTCCTCACCATTCATTTTACGTCTTATTAAAAGGAATTCCCGCTCTCACTCCTGTTTCCTCTTGCTTTCTCAACATTATAACACACCACCTCCACATGTTTATGCTTCAAGGTTCCACCTCTCCATTCAACATTCCACTTCAAACATTTAACACTGCACTCTTGCATACCTGGTTCAATATTTCGGTTCGAACAGATCCAATGGACTAATAACTTCTCGTTCCACCCTTCAGCTAATACAAATCTACTCTTTTAATTAAGGACTATGCGTCCCCGTTCTAATTCATTTTTTTGCCCATGATAATCTCAACTCCATCTATCCTTGATTTATTGAAAGGAATGTTCCACTCAATTAATCCATAATGATTCCCTTAAACCCCAATTCCTTGTTGGATCAGAATAGGTCTCCAAACAAACCCGATTCCCTTTGCGCCATCGATCTCCCTTCTTTTTTTTACTTCGAACTCTACAATGTTATCAGAGTTTGGATCCTCATCGAAATTGAGTATTCTTGCCAATAGCGCCTTCTCAGTCCCGCACTTGAATAATTGGTTGGATTTTATTATAGAATCTCTGCAATCCTATGCTCCAATGAATTTCATCAAAACACAGAGTTTCAAAACTGCCACAGGAACTCAATTATTTCTCACATCGATTTCAACCAAGAATGCATATAAGTTTCATACAGAATTTAGAACAAATTCCTTATTTATACATATAAGCTCAATTACCATAAACCCCAAATGAGTGTTCGACCTCTTACTCTGTTTACAGAGAATTTCTCTTTCATTTTTGACTTAAATGCCTTATAAAGGTTCCTTTCTCTGTTTTAACACATACAACCAAATTTAGACTTAATTCAAAGTCTGCAGAAACTTCACAAGTAGCATAGATCTACTCACAAAATTTACACAAATGAATATTCAATCCTGTCTTAACAATTATATGGGTTTTCTTCAATTATATTTAGAACCCCCATTATATTGTCACACAGAATTTGAGCTCAACAATACTGATACTATCTCTACTTCTTTTTCTAACTTTGCTGCTCTCTTTTACTGCCTCTGCTACCTCTCTACTGCCTCTGCCTCTCTGCTACTTTGCTTCTCTCTTTGCCTAGTTGTTGTTTCAGGTGCTCCTCCTTTGCCATATCCTTTTCCATAAATGACAACATTTCCAAAACCTTATAACTAGCATAATATCTCAAAAATGAGCCTCAAAGACATATATCTTTGCCATTATAGAGAGATCCCTCTCTGGACCCGGGAGGGCTAGATCCTGAGGTCCCAAAGTGGTTCTGATGTTGTCTCATATTTTGGTATTTACAAACTTGCCAAAACATGGGAACTCCAACATAATGGTGACTCCACTAGGAGACCAGAGTTAATAAAAACATCAGCCATATTAGAAGTAACAAGTAGGATTAAGCTTATTTTTTTGTAGACAACATACTGCCTTCAAGAACCATTCATACAAGATCTTATCCTAACCCAAACCCACCTGAAATAGTTGAAAACCCCGAGAGAATTCTCAGAAATATCCCACCCCTAGGAGGCCAACTATTTCCAGACACACCCATAGAGCTAACTCTGCACCATAAAACTTTACAGCTCTAACAGACACTCTTTTTTACTTAGACTCAGAAAGCAGTTTACCAAGAACTAGGTCATTCATTGCTCTAGACCAGTCAGACCTGGAGCTTCCGGGTTCACCATCTCACAGTGGTCAACACATCAGGGATAGAGAGACCCCTCCCTCTACACCTATGGATATTCATTTCATTCAAAATTTAGGGCTCTGTCACCCTAAATCAACTTAGCAGAGTGTTGCTAGTCCTAGCATTCCTATCATCCACATACCTTCTGCTAAATCCAATCCTTTAACTCATAAAAACACCATTATGGCAGCCTAGGATGCACCTCTGGTGTTACCATAGCCTCTAGTGCCTTTACCCAATGATTATCAATCAGAAATCCCACACTTCACTGCAAAAGAGTCTACCACAGCTTAGCACCATGTAGATAGGATGGAAGATTCCTTTGACTATATGGAAATAGATGATGAGACAGTAAAGATGAGAATATTTTCCCAGAGTTTAGGAGGAGATGTGAAGAAATGGTTTAAAGGCCTACCTCCTAATAGTATCCATGATATTCCCTCTTTATATCAATCCTTCATAAACAAATGGGAAGTCAAGACCAACCTCTCCAAATCTTAGCAGAATACAAGAATCTTAAAATAAATGTAGGTGAGAGTGTCCATGACTATTCTATAAGGTTTAACAGTGTTTACAATGCTCTTCCTCCACACATGAAAACTCCCCAAGGTATGGATTTAGTGAAATATCCTGAAGGCTTTGATGCTGACATGGCCTACCAGCTTAGGGAGAGAGATTAAAACACATTGGAAGGTATGCAAAAATGAGCAGTGAGTGTAGAGGCTTACCTGATTGAGAAGAAATCTAGAATGAGGGCTGAGAAAAGGGTAACATATAGGGATGACACATTAGCTTCCACATCTGATCCTAAATATGACAGTCTAGCCAAAACCATGGAGAGACTAGGAAAATGGTGGAAAATTTTACTGCTCAAGTTAGTAACCAGAATAGAAACCAAAATCATCACCAGAACCAGAAATTTAGGATAAATACCCCTCCCAATAGGAAAAGAGACTCCGATCAGCATGTCATACCCCCATTTCAAGAGAATTTCCTTGATGAGGACGAGGGGATAATAGAAGAGTCCGAGGGAACCATAATAAACATGTTGGAAATAGAAAATTCAATCCAAAACTATTCCACATAAGATAATCAGACCTCACACTCATATTGGAATGAGGAAAGGTTAGAATATGAGGATTATAGGTTGCGATTCGAAAATCCCATCATGCGGGTCAGAGAACAGTATGAACTTAGAATCAAAAAGAGCTTAGAAAATTCCAAACCAAAAGATTCTGAGATTACCATTAATAAAAGGTCTGATAAAAATCCTAAGGTGACTGCTGAAAGCAAAAAATCAGCAGTTGAGAGTTTTGGGAAGAGCAAAGAAAAAGACAACCAAAATACTGATAAACAAAGTCAACAAATCAGCAACACTAGCACTGTAGTTGGTGCTCCTGATAAAACAACTACAAACATTGTACATAGTGAGAATAAGCACACTGATTCTACCACTAAGATAGTGGCTAATAAAATATAATTGAGCCTCAAAAAGAGTGACTTTCTCTTCAATTTGGAGAGTGATATTGCTAAAATTAAAATATCTGTCCCACTCTCTGAGTTGGCCACTCAGGATGTATATAAAGGCCAAATTTTGGAAAATTTAAATCTAGGTGAAAATAGTGACACTGTCATTCTGAGCAATGACCAGCCAGCCCTTCTATTTGGTCCAAAGATAGAAGGGAAGTTTCAAGAAGGGGTAGTACCTCCTTTTTATATCAGCCTCAATATCCATGACAAGATCCTTCACAACGCAATGCATGACTCTGGGGCCTCGCACAACCTAATTCCTAAGGTAGTTATGGAGAGGTTAGGCCTAGAGATAACCCGTCCTTATAAAGATTTATATTCATTTGACTCTAGCAGAGTAAAATGCCTCGACCTAATCAAAGATCTGTGTGTGAAATTGACCCAAATTCCAGCCAAATGTATGGTTATGGATGTTGTAGTGGCAGATGTGCCACCTAAGTATGGCATGTTACTATCGAGGTCATGGGGATCCAAGCTGCAAGGCACAATGCAGATGGATGGGTCATATGCCACAATCCCTGTCTTTAGCCAGCTTAGGAGACTGTATAGAGAGGCACAAATGAAGTTCATGGTTCGAAGACCTGAAAAGCCTGAAAATTCACCTCTGTACTCTGTGCACACAGATTTGGACTCCTTTATCCTTTGCAACGATGAATCCATAGATGATTCAGAGCTAGAATATAGAGATGCAAACAATAGAGTAGAGCCCACAGACTTCAACATAATGTCCACTCTAGACATAGAAGGAAACAAAGGAGAAACCTTTGGACAATGCACTGAAACAAAAACTCAAAGTGAACAAGAATGGGATCACAAATAGTCAATTGGTCATCTCTTTGAACTCCACACACATCACGAAGAACAAAACACTCCACACCATGATGTAGACCCCATATTACAACATAACAGTGAAAACAACTTTATGAAGGAAAATGGTGTTAAACCTAAAAACGATCCCTTATGGAGAATGAATTTCGATGGGTCTTGCACTAGAAAGATTTCAGGAGCGAGAGTGTGGTTACATAACACAGAGATTGACTATGCTGAGAGTCATGCCTTTAATCTGAGCTTCAAATGTACAAACAATATCACAAAGTATGAGGCTCTCATCCTAGGCTTCAATCTATTGAAAAAATTGGGAGCCCGAAGGATAGCTGTACACGGAGACTCTGAGTTAATCATAAAACAAGTGAACGGAGAATACACCGCGAAACACCCTAGATTGAGAGCGTACAGGAATGATGCTATTGATTTAATGAAAACCTTTGAAGAGTATGAACTGGTGTTTATTCCTAGGAGTCAGAACATAATTGCGAATGGATTAGCTTGCATAGCTAGTTCATATCATAAAACTCCCAGTGAAAAAAAAATCATCATTCAGACAAAATATAGACTTGCAGTGCCTGATAATGAGAAATATTGGCAAGTTTTTGAGGGTGACAAGTAGATAGAGGATTTCCTGATTAGCAGGAACAAGTTTGAATTTTCTGATTCAGACTCTAATCCGATGAAAGCTACCTCAGTGAAGAGCCCCCCGATGAAGAAAAACCACCCCATAACGTAGAAATAAATGTGTTAACTAAACAAATCAGAAATCAAACCAAAGAGTATAAGAATGCAGATAAAGAGGAAATGGAGGTGCTGTAGTCCAAAGATGAGAATATACCCCGAGGACTGGCACCTTTAGAGGATCTTTTTGATTTTGAAGACATAGCGAAGAAACCCACTATAGAACACTCATAATCTGATATCGAGAAATGAAACATAGGCACTGAAGATAAGCATAAGATGATTAAATTGGCTAAGTCCTTGCCCGCAAACATGAAAAAGAAATATATTGAGTTGTTTAAAGAATTCATCGATGTGTTTGCCTAGAGCTACGAGGACTTAAAGACCTATGAGAGAGACATTATACAACACAAAATCCCTTTGAAAGAGAACCAAAAACCCTTCAGACAAAAACTTCATAGAATTAACCCAAAACAACTGCCTCTAGTTGAAAAGGAAATCAAGAAGATGTACGAGGTAGGAATAATAGTTCCTGTGAGGTTTTCTGATTGGGTTTCCAACCTTGTAACTGTGAGAAAGAAAACAGGTGAGATCAGACTGTGCATTGATTTTAGGAACCTTAACAGAGCCTCACTTAAAGACACTTACCCCTTACCAAAGATGGAACACATCCTACATAGGGTAGTGGGCTCAAAAAGGATCTCCCTATTAGATGTTTTTTCAGGCTATAACCAATCTTTAGTACTCCTAGAAGACCAACTCAAGAGTCAAGACAACTTTCACCACTCCATGGGACAATTTTATGTACGTAAAAATTCCTTTTGGACTAATGAACACCGGAGCGACCTTCCAATGAGCAATGGACATAACCTTTTCAGAGGAAATAGGGCACTTCATTGTCATCTATCTTGATAACATAACAATATATTCCAAGACTGATGAGGAGCACCTAAAACTTCTGAGAAGATTTTTTGAAAAATGTAGAAGGTTCAGGTTGTCTTTAAATCCCAAGAAGACTGTACTCGAGCTTCAAGAAGGTAAACTTCTTGGCCATATTATATCAGAGAAAGGAATTAAAATAGAGCTGCAAAGAGTTGAGGGAATACTACAAATCAGTCACCCGAGAAACATTAAAGAGTTGCAATCCTTTATTGGGAAAATTAACTTCTTAAGGAGGTTTATTCCCAACTTAGCTGAGCACCTCAGGGATATGACTAACATGTTGAAAATAGGTGTAGGGGTTAAGTGGACTGTAGAGGCTAAAAAATATTTTGAATTAGTTAAACTTGCACTTACCCAGGCACCTGTCCTAATTAGCCTAGATTTCTCAAAGGATTTCCTGATATTTTCCTTTGCCTCCGAGCATACAGTGGCTACAGTTCTACTGCAGAAAAATTCAGAGGGAATGGAACAACCCATTGCTTTCTTCAACAAAGCTCTAAGGGATGGACCCTTAAAATACAACATAATGGAAAAACAGGCCTATGCCTTGGTAAAGGCCTTGAAAGAATTTTGGGTGTATATACTACATTCTCACATCATTGCATATGTGCCAAACATAGTGGTGAAAGACATTTTGTCCTAGGATCCTGATGGAAAGAGGGGAAAATGGATTGTTGTAATATTAGAGTATGACCTGGAAATAAGACCCACGAAACTGATCAAAGGTAAGGGCCTGGCTCAACTAATGGCTGAGTCTAACTTGAAGGCCCTTGACATAAACATGGTAGATGCCTTGGACGAACATGAAGGGTTGCTCGATCCTACTATTAAAGAATAATTTAAAAACTCTCCTTGGTATTCTAATATCCTGTATGTGCTCACAAACCTCAATGCCCCTCCTAATTTATCAAAGACTAAGGCCAGATTACTAAAGTTAAAAGCCAGAAACTATTGCATACTGAAGGAATGTTTATAATGGAAAAATGAAAATGGTCTATTGCTTAAATTTTTTCCTGAAACTGAAGCAGAGAGGATTAAACAGGAGTTCCATGCAGGAGAGTGTGGAGGCCATTTAAACTGCAAAGCCACTGTTAACAAAATTACTAGCCTACACTTTTCAATGACATGCATAAAATGGTAATTGCCTGCCATAAGTGCCATATTTTTTAGGGCAAAAGAAAGCTCCTCCCTTTACCATTACAACCCATTACTGTTGAGGCTCCCTTCCAACAATGGGGCCTAGATTTCATAGGAGAAATACACCCTACTTCTTCTGCAGAACACAAGTGGATCCTTATAGTCACAGACTATTTCACAAAATGGATAGAGGCCATACCTTCTAGGAATGCCATAGATTCTATTATCATTAGGTTCCTAGAAGACCACATCCTCTCTAGATTTGGCTGCCCAAGAAAGATAATCACTGATAACGCTGCTGCTTTTGGATCCAAGAAAATGATTGATTTTTGTCACAGGTATCCAATAGCACTTAGTCATTCAAATTCTTATTACCCGAATCATCAAACAAGAGCTGAATCATCAAACAAGAGCATGGTGGCCATCATCAAAAAAATTCTTGAAAAGAATAAGAAATCATGGCATAACAAGTTGGTGCATTCTTTGTGGTCTGACAGGATAACAACAAAGAATTCCATTGGAATGTCACCATATCAGCTTGTTTATGGAACAGAGGCAGTGTTTCCAACCAGCCTAGGGGTACTGTTGATTAAACTAGTCCAAGAGATTCAGAAAGAAGAGGACAACATGGTAAGGAGGATAAATCAAACAATTCATCTCCAACAGACAAGAGAAGAGGTCTATAACAGAGCTCTAAAGGTACAAGAAAACATAAAGAAGTTATTTGATAAAAGAATGAAAGCTTGTGACTTCAAAATTGGAGATGAAATTCTAAAATGGGACTCCAGGAGAGAAGAGAAAGGAAAGCATGGCAAATTTGACAGTTTGTGGCAGGGTCCTTACATCATACAAGCCACTGTTGGTCCAAATGCCTTTTATATGCAAGAGCTAGATGGTACAGATATGTTTGGGGGTCCTGTCAATGGCAGGATGCTCAAGCATTACTACTGCTGATTTCCAATTTATAGTTTTCATTTCCATTGTAAATACCATTGTTGTGTTTTGTTTTCGAAGAAAAAGAGAAAATGTTTCAAAAAAGAGAGAAAGAGATATTTAGACATGCTCAAAACGTGAACATCTGAAGTGCAAAGATTGGTGTTAATATGATCAAAACCTCAGCCAAAGGGAGTAAAGAAGCTGGTTCTAATATGCTCAAAATCTGAACCAGCAAAGAAAAAAAATATCAGCTCTAACAAGCCCAAAACCAAAGCTGAAGTCAAGAAGAAAGTGACTCTAACAAGCTCAAAACTTGAGTCAGAAAGAAAGGAAGGATGCCTCAAAAGTTTCAAGATTTCAAGCCTTTGAGATTTTGTTTTTGATTTTTTTCAATTTTAGTTCATGTGAAGCTATCTTTATGCCATGGATCCACCGCAAACTAGACTGTCTAATCCTGGTCTGACTATTTTTAAATTTATGTTGTAGAATGTAGAGAAGAAATCTGCTAGACAGTTTAATCCTAGCAGATATTAGATTAGGTAGAGAAGATATGAGACCAACAGTTTAATCCGGTCTCATGGAGGAATAAGGGTAGAATTAGACTAGTTTGTTTTCTACTTTCAATTAAAAAAATGATGAAGAAGGTCTGCAAATTCAAATGCACCTTGAAGAAAAAATGTTAGGAATGTAGGATGGGTAGGTAGATTGTTTGGGGAATGTTTTCTGTAGATTAATATCCATCATGTTTGTAACAGCTGAATCAAAGAAGAAATATGGCTCAAGGATCAGGAATCAGGCCTACTCCTAAGATTATTTTCTAAATTCTTGACACCTTCAAGAAGATGCCATCCCCATGTCGAGCCACTATTAGCCACCTATGAAATTTTTGGCAAGCAAACAGGTGGCTAAATATTTTTATGAGCGTTCAAGAAATACATTTCCTATGAAAACATATCATTCTTGAAGCCTGTATGTGTCCTTTTCCTTTGAAAATATCTTCACTGTTGTTTCCACCCAAAAAGCCTCACTGTCTGTAGAAAATTGTGCTCAGAAAAGCCTTGATTTGCCCCTTGTATCACTGCAAATTTCCCCATTTTAACCTTTTTCTCCTTTCTCTAATTTTCCCCTTTAACCCTTAAAATCCCCTCCAAGCCTAATAAATCATTCCATCTCCCCTTTTAACTTTAAAAACACCCTTTGTTTGGCTTGAAAATCCATTTTTCCCTTTACCGAAAACCTTTGTTCAACCTCAAAAACTTTGTTTTTAGGCCAAAAAACCAAGATTTTACATATAACAGGATTAGCCCCTTTTCGGCCAGCCCCCTAACCACTTCCCCTCCATCCACCCAAGTGCTAATACCAAGCGCTAAGGCATAAAGAACTTATTGCATTGGAAGGATTGGTCAGAGCGCTTGTTCCCTTTGTAAACGAAAAAGTTCTGATGTGAGGTGTATTTGTTCTAGCAGTCTCGGGAGCGATCTCAGCCGTCGATCTATAAAGATCTGACGGTCCGTGCTTATTTCAACACGCCCCACCTTCTCCCTTCGTTAATTCCCGATGAAGATCTTCGCCGTTGATCTTAAAGCGATCTGACAGCCATCGCATCATCGAAACTTTCTTTTGCACCAATCGAAACTCTTCATATCCCCGATTGAATCTGAGCTGTCCGTCTATTCTGATCTTACGACCCAGATTTCTCCTCACTCCACCCCTATTTCCCAAATTGGTCACCTCCGATCCAATCACGACCGTTGATCTGCCATCGATCTAACGGTCCAAATGAAATTGCACCATCACACCATCGGAGTTTTGGCCCTTCCATCGCTCTCCATCCGATTGAATCGTAGCCGTTCATACCTCTTGATCCGACGGCTCATATTCCTCCCACACATTCATATGGCACATTTACCTTTGCCTCATTGTTAAATCTCCACCATTGATCCCCTGGATCTAATAGCCAAGATTATTCCCAACCACTAACCAACTCCTCCGCCTGTGTTTCTCCTCTGCAGATCTCCGCCGTCCATCGCACAGATCGGACGGTCCACAATGAAACCACCTTTGATTGACCCCACCTTAACTGACCGCGCATGTTATCATATAGCGCTCCATCTCCCACCATCGAATCTCGCAGTCCCAGATCCAATGCCCAGCATCAATATTGCGTTGTTTCCTCGTCTGAAGTTTAGCAGTTTGAAATCACGCGATATGTGCAGTTTCAAAACACCACGTGTCAGTCGGAGACCTATATCGTGTTCGAAAAGTGAAAACAGCCTCACCCACCATTTTCCACATGAAAACAACGGTTTTTATCCTAAAAACACTTCCCCACTTCTATGCCCGAAGATCCATCTACAAATCCTGACCATTGATCTGTACAGATCAATGGCCCTCATTTCATCTCACATTCCATTTATATTTGTTCATTGCGTGGCCATAGAACTTGATCTCGTCATCTCAACCGTTGATCTCCTCTTGAGATTTGATAGTCCATATTAAATTTCCCTCCGCCCATGACCGAGTCCCACCATTCAAGCCCATTTCATATGTTTTTTACGCATTTTATTTGTATTCCATCCAAAGGTCCAAACCTTATGATTCACATTAAACAATCTTTTCTTCTACCCACATTAAAACTTTAATGTTTTATATTAAAGTTTATTTCATTTTCCTTTGCCTATAAAGCCTTTTTTTCAATGAACCCTTGCCTCGATCATCATGACTCCATCTGATCGAACAATTCAAAAGCATTCCACCACCAAACCTCCATCAACTGCATTTTTCACCATTACACTGCATTTTTAGCCGTCTTCCATTACATCCACTGTTTCCACCATGCTGTGCTACCATTCCCATAGCCTTCCACTACATCCATCCTCCCACTGCATGGATTTATTAACATTGTTTATGTCTTTTGCAGGGTTACAGGCGGTGGAAACCACCATTATACACAGTCACTGTTAGTGACACAGTAGCGCCGATGAAGTTCTATCAAGGCCAGAATTTGCAGGGAAGACTCCTAAAAGGTTTAAATGCATATTTTATCCAAATCAGGGGTTTAACTCTGCAAAACCTCTCCATCACCATTAAAGCTCAAATTTTACAGATAGAGACAGTCATGAAGCGACAAAGAGTATCAGTAATGGATTAAAGAGTTTTAAGCCTATAATTGAAGGTTTTTAAGCTTTAACTCAATGATCAAATGGAAAATGTACTGTATTGAAGATCTTGTGATTAACACAGAAGGCCTAACGAGGCCTAATGCACAAAAAGAAATATTATCAGTGTTTCACATCAGCAAAAGTTTCCCTCTTGAGAAAGGACAAAGTACCCATACTGTTTCTATTCTACATCGTGTTCCTGAGAAAATTTCCACCCTGACAGAAATCCTAATGCTACTAGAGCATTTGTTATGCATTATGGCATAAATCAAAGTCATTTATCTTCCTTTTTCTTATCACTAGAGTACTACAGAGTACTACAGCCGAATGTACATTAAAGAACATACTTGGAGTAAATTTCAGCCTGTCTAAGACCACTCTTTCATCCAAAGAGTACCAAAAATCAATGCATGGATATTAATACAGAATGGGCCTCGACCCTCTTCTTCTACATCTATTTTAATGTTTCATTTAGTGTTTCATCTACCTCCTCTGCCTCTCTTTCGGATATAAAACTCATGAGAAGACGTTGTTGTTGTGGTTGATCGGATATCTGTGAACTGTAAGTTGTTTCTCTTAAGATATAGTTCTCTGTGTAAAGTTGTAAAATAGGCTGAGGAAGATTTTTTCAGACTAAATATCAAGCTATTGGACAATGTTGTATATGACTGGTGTTTCTCTTTAATATTACAAGCACATTTCTTTGGATCCTGATTTAAAGCAGCAGTGATGTTTTTCTTCCTTTGTCTCTGTTTTTTTTCTGTAACTCATTACATTTCATTTCTCTGGTAATAATTAGAAATTTGGCTTAGGATATACCCTTGCATGGTACCCTAACGCTCCTGCTCTTCTTGCCTTTGATGTTTTCTAATGATTGTGCAATTTGAGTACTGATTCAAGATAATTTAACCAGTGTAGTAGCTATTATTTACTGCTAACTGATGTATGAATTTTATGAATCTGTCCTTAGATGTTCTTGTTGGGTTTCAATTGAAAGATTTGGGATACTGGGAGTTTAGAATGCCGATTCTATCTCACTAGGGTATTTTTCAATCAATTGAACCTTTCTAAGTTCCCTTAAGCTGAAAGTTGAAACATTGAAAGTTCAAAGCCTTTCTCTGATCTCAGGTTTCACCTTTGTGTTTAAATCTTAAGTGTTTCTTGTTGTCTGAAGAGTTAACCTTTAGGAGGAGGATCATAGGTGTTTAATGGCATGTCCTCTCCCTAGATCTACTTCCTAAGTGGTCACCTTGGAGGTTTCCTTGTCATTCACCTTCTTTCCTTACCATTTCATCCCACACTATCATCTTTAAGATCCTATGCTTTAGATGACTAGCCCAATTGAAAGCCTTGAATACTGAATAGCAAGTAAACCCTTTCATGACTCCATTGCCCAATGGTCTCGAGTGTTCTATGAATTATCTCTCCTTTGCCTAAAATCCTCTTTTCTCACCCTTTGTCTTATATTGAACCCTTCCTTCATATGTCCAAACAACCAAAGAAACAAACAAAACAAAACAAACCTTGTGCCTTATAACTAGCCTAATATCTCAAAAATGAGCCTCAAAGACATATATCTTTGCCATTATAGAGAGATCCCTCTCTGGACCCAGGAGGGCTAGATCCTGAGGTCCCAAAGCAGTTCTGATGTTGTCTCATCTTGCAGTATTGCCAAACTTTCCAAAACATGGGACCTCTAACACACCAGACTGTTTCATTAAGCAGGTTTTCGGGGTAACTGTTCCAACTACCATTTCCACATTAGAATTCTACAACATTAAATTTCATCACCAACTAGTGTTTTTAGTGTGGGAATATACTATTTGTGTGTGGATTGATCTCTTAGATTTTGTAGGCATGCGATTAGTTTGATTGTTTCCTTAGAGACTTTAGGATATTTTGTTGAAATTTTCTTTGATTTCGTGTGTTAAAACTTGTAATCATGGCTCATTTACCTAGACAATCACGTAGAATGAAGGGGAAACCCCTTGAGTACACACCAAGCCAGTTAGAAACACTTAAATTTTAGAAAGGAAAAAAATCTGCGATTAGATCAACTAAACATGAGGAAACATCAATAATTATTCATCTTGATTATGAAGTAGATCAACCTCAAACAACAGAGAGTTCTCAAAGAAAACTTACAATATCTGAACTAGTTGAACTTGCTTCCACAACTAGTGAATTATTAGCTACTGAGCCTGTAATTTCTGAACCAGAAACTGAACCTGCTACATCTGAGCCTGCTTCAGAGTTCATTACTCCAACCCCTAGTCATCTTGATTCACCTAGAGTGAAGTTTCGCATCACTGAAAACCTTCCTCCTGGCCTTATGAGCATTGAAGAAGTTACTGACACAGAAGAAGAAGATGTTCTTCCTTCACATCCAAAATCTTTAGATCTTAGGCCAAGTGAATTGATTTACTATAGCCCTTTCAAAAAATATCCTTGGTATTCTCAGTTAATAGATTTTTTACACAATTCTGGTCTAAGCTATTCACCACCCCAAATTCCTTTTTACGCCATACAAAAAGGTAATTACAGACCCTCATTATATATGTCTAGTGAGTCATCCATGTATTCTGCATCACTAGAATCATATTTGTATGGTGGTTCGTCTGTTCCTGTGGGATACAAGTCACTTTCTGGTACTTTATCAGGAGCATCTCCTTCTCCCGACAAAATTTTACCATCATCTAGTCCAAATGAATCACATACCGAAATTTTGAGTGCAGAACACATTTACATCATATTTGGACACATTCCTAACCCTGGCCCTCAAAGTAGTAACTTACCGCATGGGGGGCAACGCTGAGGTAGTAATTTACCACCTGGGGGGTAGCCTCAAGGACAGTACATACCTCAAGGATAGTACATGCCTCAAGGATAGAACATACCTCAAGGCTAGTACATACCTTAAGGACAATATCAACCTCAAGGATAGTACTCAATTCAGGGCCCGCAACCTCTTCAAGGACAGTACCACATGCTAGGGAAACCATATTTCCAAGGACAACAACCTCCTTTAGGGCCACAGTTCTACTGGGAACAATAATTGTTTCAGGGAGGTCAATATTTTAGTGGGAATTATCTAGCCAACTATCAAACATATGTTCCAAATTATCAACCTAGTTATGGTCCATCTTATGCAACACAACTTTCAATGCGACCTCAATCATAGTCAAGGATTGGTTAAAACACTCTTTTTGTACTTGGACATCATTTAATTGGTCACAAGCGTGAAATGGTTAAGCATGTGATCCGGAATGTTTTAGTTTCCCACATATTTTGGCCTTTTATTTATATTAGATATAATTACCAAAATATTTTTTGCTGCTTTTCTTCATTATAAGGTATTTTTTCTTAGAAATATATAATAAATGTATGGTCCAACATGCTGCTAGGAACATCTGTGATGTGGTCCCATAAATACACTTAATTTTCTCCCATAAAAATTTGTGTCACACAAAATTTCATGAAGCATTATCCTCATTCAACTTGAGAGAAGCTTCCACATTCCTATAGGATTTGGCTCTCCAGGTTTCAGGAAGGATATAGACTATCGCTTGGAGCTAGAGAAAAAATGTTGGAGCTGAGGCGAGAATTTTGTTGTCCCAATTATTTGTTTACTTGATATGTTTATATTCATGCATACATTTATTGATTTTTACTAAAATATATGATTCATTTTGAATCGGAAAGTAATGTGGTCTCTTAATACATTCTCTATTTTTTTCCAAAGAAAAAATTAAAACTTTCCATTAAAGAACAAAAATTTTACTGAGTACATTCTATAATAATTCTATCTGATAGTGTGTCACGCAGAACAAAGAAATAAGATCCATCTAGCCATTTTTCATAGAACCAAAATCAACAAAAAAACACAAAAGTAAAGATCTCTGCCTGAGCATTTCTCTACAGAGAAACTTGTATTCCTTATCGAATGACAACCCAACAATTCCAAGGCTCCTCAGTAGAGGAAAACACCCTGAAAAATTAGGCTAGCCATAACGCCTTTCATCGAGTCCCGAGCTCCCTCTTATGAGGGAAAAATACTCAAACAGGACCCAAGGCCAGCCTAAAACAATAAAAAAAGAGTGTGTATGCCATGCCATATAATGTCTGAAATAGAGGGAAATTCCCAAAAAAAGTAGTATCCTCGCAGATGAGGCATACTATACTATGGGAATGAAAATATACAATGTTTAGAGAAAATAGAAATACCCTACCAAAGAGCCACAAAAAAATATAATCAGAGATAAGGGGGATGGTCAGACTCAACCTGGCCTTCTAGTCATGTTTCCTTTATTTTCCATCTACCCAAAACTTGCTGTAGGCCTTCCTTAGAAAGGAGGTATGTTACCTAGTTCTGCTCCCTGTAAATGTGATAGAAAGATATGTAAGTAAATAAAAAATAAAAAGTTAAGGACCAAATTTCTTCAAGGATTGGATTTAAAAGATAACTTTGGCACATGAAATATTTATCGAACCACTTTGAAATGTTCAAGGAATCCGAAAAAAATTGTCTTGAATGAATGCCCAACTGGAACAACCAACACATATTTCTCATGCCCAATCCCATTTCCCAGATTTCTCATGCCCAATCCCATAGGGCACGCCACCAGTCACTAATTCGCAGCCTCAAGAAGCATTTGAAGGTGTGACCTTTCACTACAATGAAAAGACCCTCTAGTGGAGGTTATAAAGGTTGTTTTTAGTGTTATAAAATTATCCAAAATTGTCAAAAAAACATTTACTACAACATCCATTTTTGGTAACAGAGGTTTTGAAGGAGCTTCTAATGGAATTTCAACACAACTAAAAAAAATTGTGCGGCCAGAGGTTTTTATAGATTTTTTTCTCATCGATGCATGCATCATGTATGAACACACTAGTGCATTTTAACATGTACGCATTGGTACTGTAAATATACCAAGCACTGGGATGGAAAATAAATTCTGGAAGCCCCGGGGTGTTGAGCAACGTCCCGGTGCATGTCACCTACAAATACGTACAAGCCTAATAGAAGGTGCATGCACCGACATTGTTAAGGTGTAAAAAAACACCGACGCGTTAAAGGAAAACCATACTGGTACATGAAACTCCTATCCTACCGTGTCATAGTCGTCGATAAAGTGCACTAGGCATTCTAATTGGTATGGGTATTTGGTGAAGTGCTGATAGGTTGTAGAAATGCATTGGTGCACAGTATCATACAAACGCATCATTGTACAGTAAATAACATGAATCGATGTTCAATTTCTATTTTTTAGAAACATCGACATGTGACAGTGCAACTATTGTTATTTTTTAAAATTCATTATTCATTAAAATTAGAATATCTTATAGCAATATTCATATATTTTAAATCTTTATTAGTGCATTTGGATGCGATGTTTGGATAATTTTTTTATATAATATCATTAGATTTCACATCTATTCATTATAATATTTAATCAGTGGTGTAACATTTCATAGCGACAATGGAGAACACAATAGAATAAATTAAAAGGTATTTTATTATATATATATGAATAATACATTCTTTTTCATACAAAATGGGATAGTTATTGGTATCCCTTTGTCTTTCAATTGGGACACTATGTCCATTACTTCAAAAAAAATCTCAGATTTCACACACAAATATTTCAAAATATATAACGCATTGCTTTGATATCCAAACATATTGATCATCATTCTTCGTTGGAACTGTTGTCACTACTCGAGCTACTTCCATGACCTAGGTTATTTGGAGGAATGCTTTTTTCATTGTGTTGATCGATTTCTTCTTCTTCAAGTTCCATCTACGAAAGTAAAAATAAAGTGTAATGAGTGAGTATACATTGGTGAGAATAATGAAAAGTGAAATATTAATAATATACATCAATGTAAATCGAAAATAAATGTACCATATCAAGAATTGACTTGTGAACTATACACATTATTTCAAAACAAAATTTCATGCCATCTTTCAATAATTCATTTTTTGGCACAGTTCCATACTTTGTTTCCTGCAAGTTTTATACCCCATAACAAATCATATTTTTAATATAAAATATTTTTTTGTTCTATTAATTATAAAAAGAGCTAAGTAAAACAAGATAGATGCTTAAAAATTCCATAATTAATTTATGTTATGCCAACATATAGTAATAACCCATATTTAACCCAATGTCAATCAATTCTTCTAATGGTTCTTCTTTGTATGTTAGCACATGTTTGAAGACATTCAATGATGATTGCTATAAAAAAAGTTCAAATATACAAAAGAGAAATCTAGTTAAGTTGTTATAAGGAAGTACCAACTACTTACAAACATAGATATCAAACCTTTTCTTCCTTGTCGTCTTGTTTTATGTACTAAATGAGTTCCATTTTCTTTTCTTTTCTATAAGAAAATACTTGAAAATTAATATTTAATGCTAAATTATTTATTTATTGTACCTAATCGAAAAATTCAATGATTAGATATTACATTTGAAGCATGTTGTTGTTGAGATGGCTCCTCGTGCGATGCAATTATGTCTTTCTTTGAACATCCCCTTGTACACCTTTTTGGACATTCCTACTGGCATATTTATGATATCAACTCGTTCATCCTTTGATATTTTCATAATCTTCCTAAAAAAGTAACATGTCAATAAAATATTTAATTTTTATATTGATATATGAAAACTAAATATAAAAAAAGTGATTTATGAATGATTTCTTTACAGTAATATATACATATAATACTATAAAAACATTTAAAGGAATATTAGTTTTTCAATCCTTTCTTTTTGTTTTTGTACGTTTTTTCTATTAAAAGTATGACATGTCTCATTGACTAATTCTCTAGAAAATCTTCCTGTAGTTTAAATAAAAATTGGTTCTTGGAATCGTTGGATTGATTTTTGTATTGTATGTGGAAATAACATCTTACATTCGTTCCACTAGATCCCTCAAAATTTTGTAAAATCCTCCTCACTTTCGTTAACCTCCATCACCACTCTAGATGAGCTAAGGAGGAATTCATTTTCATTTGCATGTTTTAGTTTTTTTCTTTTATTAGAACAACATTCATTTTCTTTGTTGTTGTTCCCTGTAGAACATTAAACATATCTGAATTAATATATTGTTCGAAACATGTTATTTAATATTTTTAAGTATACTATTAAAATTCAAAAAAGAAACTCATATTGGATTGATAGTATTTTTTCATTCACTTGATTCATCCTTCTGCAATTTTTCCGTCGAGATTTTATGCTCTTCCAGTCTTAGATTAGAAAGAATCTTATTGAGCTTCATCATTTTGTGGCTCTGTGTGATACACATTAAATAATAAATATTAGTTAAACTTACATATATTTCAAAAATAATAATTTTTGTTAAGAACTTACAAAGAACTTGCCTTTTTTTCTTTTTTTGATGTGCTATCAGTATTTTTGTTACTTGAACTGTTGTTAGGAATTTCTTTGTCAATATAAAACCTGTACCATTCATTAATATATTTTATAAATAAACCACATAATTTTCAGTTAAAAAATATTAAGAAAACGGTGCGAATTTCGCAACTTACGCATTGAATATGGGCGGTAGCTTTTTATAAATGCATCGCCAATACAGTAGAAACATCATACGGTGCTCTTTTTCAGCAAGGAGACCCAGTGTGTTATATTAATACTAGAGCACCAATTAACATAAACATAAATTAATAAAAAATTGTTTTATCAAACAATGTTTTTTGTCAATATGGACACGGTGCGCTATACTATAATCATGCATAGTGTGATATTTTAAACAGTGTGCACCAACTAGCAAAAGTTGTTTTAAAAAAAATCATGCAAGGGCCGACAGGGATTGGGATCTGACTTTTGAAGTGGTCCCGCGAGTTAGATTTCATACGCTTATATATATAGTAATACAAACCCTATCAATCTAATATTGAAATCCCTAATTGTGAAGTCACATAAACAAGAAGAAGGAAAGGTTTAACATAAGAATGGATTTTTTTGTATTTGTTTTTGAATTTTAAGTGAATGTAAATAGGAATAGACATTGTAAATGATTTTACTAGTAAAATGCATAGTAAAATTTAAATTTATACTATGCATGTATTAAATCTCACAGAAATTGTAAAAAAAAAAAATTGTTACAGTACAGTTTAATAGTTTTACTATATTACATAGTTTTTGTGTGAATCACCAGATGTTTAAAATTTTGATTCTCTGAAGAGTGTTATTGTTCAAAAGTATTTTGCTGCAACACAATTATATCATGTTGTCTTGCTCCAGGTATGTCTCTCGTGCAAATCCCTCCCTAAATTTTTTTGCAAAAATAATGAAATAATAAATAGCTTTTACTATTCAAAGAATTTTTTTATGAAATTATATTTCCAAATATTATCTTCCGCTCATTTTTCAATTTACCGCTTTTTTCACTTCAAAAAAATAAAGTTGCACTTTTGTTTCCCAATATTCGATGCATTTTTTAACTAATAGCATTGGTGCGTCTCGTAATAAAACCGTACCAGTGCGGTGAAAAGTGCATTAGCACTGATAACAATATCTCCTTTCTTAAGGCACCGAAATTACTTTTAAGTATGCCATCAAAATTTATTGTTGATTTTTCTCAAATGTAGGGAGAATATCTCATAATTACAAATGGACATTTCTTCAAAATCCAGCTCATTCCATAACTCAATAATAATCTATTTATGTACATTTTAAACTTAATAATGCACCTTTAAAATGTAACATCTATATTTTACATTTTAATAGTTGGGTTATTAGACACATGATACCATCATTTTTTAACATTTTTATAGGTGCATTTGCTCCAATATATGTGGGCATATGGACACCATTTTCGCATAGAAAATTTCGATGATGGACACATGATAGAAGACTATGGAGTGGAAGTCAAGTTCAATAAATCAAGTCGAGCTAGCCACTTTGATCGAAATTTAGTATGAGGGACGTTAGGTTACATCGGAAAGATACAAGAGATCATTGAAGTGGACTTCTCTTCTTTCCAATGTGTTATTTTTAGGTGCAAGTGGTGGGACACCTTTGATCGGAATAATGTAAAGGAAGATCATTATTGTAGGATGATATATATCAACTCTAGATATATGTGGGATGAATATAAGGACCCTTATGTTTTCCCCAAACACTGCAAACAGGTGTCTTTTTACCCAGATGTGTTGGATAGGGATTGGTGGTTCGGATTGAGACATGACCTAGAGCAAAACATATTTTTTAGAACAATAGTGTTATCATGTCAAATGAGCTGGAAGATAATGGGGGTGATGATTAGCACATAGTGATATGGTACATGTGTTATTTCATCATTTATACTATTTAAGATGGGTTTCTATAAAGAATAGGACTTAACCTTATAACTAAGACTCTTTTTTTTGAAACATTATAATATGTATTTTGAATTAATTGGTTTGCATTGTGTTAATGTTCAAATAATTTCACTTGATAATTTGCAATTATGTTGATATTGGAAACAATGCAATGTATTGAGTTCTTTTTTTTATGTCAATTCCTAAAATAATACAACTACTTGATTGTTTTAATTGGTTTTTCACTATATCATTACTTAAATAAATGAACCCTATATATATATATATATATATACATGTGTGTGTGTGTGTGTGTGTGTGTGATATCTTCAAACTTCAAAAAAATGTATTAATGTATACTGTTATTTTTGGTATGTAAGATCATAATAAAATAATGATAATTCTAAACATGAATTTATTTGCATTATTTTCTAAACTCTATTATGCTACAATAATTCAGATTATCCTAGATTTATTATTTTAAAATTATTTATATTCATACAAATTTACAATTTTTCAATTATGGAAATGTAATAATATTTATGGTATACATTTTAATTACGATAGTTATGGTTCAAAATTGACAATTAATTTACAATTTTACAATTTCACAATACAATTACAATTACAATTACAATTACAATTTTGCAATTTTACATACAATTACGATTAAAATTGAAATTACAATCACAATAAATACAATTTTACAAATTTACAATTTTAATAAAATTGAATCATGACAATACATACAATTACAATTACAATTTTGCAATTTCACAATACAATTACAATTTTACAAATATTTTACATACAATTACAATTTTACAATTTTACAATTACCTATACATAATATTTAATAAATATCATGATTTGATATTAAAAATAAACATCACGATCATCATAACCATCATACAAACATCATATTCTAAAATACACATTCAATTCTCTAACATCATCTAATCATTGTGATCATGAACATCTAACAAAACACAAGAATTGTATAACATCATCACAACACAAACATCAAATATACATCTCATGTCAAATAACTACTATCACATACACATCTATATGCAAGCACATTAAATGAATATATCTATCATTACCTAGCAATATACACATCTGATGAACACCAACATGTAAGTTACACACATTAACATGAACATAAAATACATGCACAATATATATATATATATATATATATATATATAGATTGTAAAAAATATACAACTGTAATAGAACTACATATAAATGTCAAATATCTAGTGGTACTACATCAATACTATAACTAGTACTTGAGGCCTGCTCAGTCGATGGTGCAACCTCATGCTCATATGGATGATGTGCCTGCTCAAGAGGTGCATGTTGATCAGATGGTGTCTGCTCAAGAGGTGTCTATTGATGAGTCGATGGTGCCTTCTCAGATGGACCTGCCTACTTAGGATCAGGTGCCTGCTTAGTTGATGGCTCTGTCTGCTCAGGACTAGGTGCCTGCTGAGATGGTTCCTTCTCAGAAGATGCCTATTGATCAGGATTCGATGTTGGCTACTCATCTTCAACGCGAGGTGAAGGAGGAGGTGGTGGAGTACTAGAATGATGATCATTCCCATCATGACCATGATCATCTGATGAGCTACTCTGTTGCGCATCTCCATGATGCCTGTCCCTCCTAGCCATCAGTAGCCTAGAAGCTCCAACTATTTGACGCATAAGGGTTATTATATCATGGGGTATGTATCTCCAGAGCTTTTTGAGCCTACGATCAGCCTGAATCTCTTTAATTGTAGCAAGGAAGACTCCCTCATCAACCAGAAGTCGACACAGTCGGTCGCCCAACTCCATCGTGAATCATATGTCTATCCTACACTACATATCCTCAGGTATCTGCACCTGAGGATCAAGTATGTCACCCGGAGCCACGGCCTCCACCATCTCCTCTTCACGATCTAAATGATCATCCGGTGGGGGTGGAATCATGTCTCCAAAGGATGTGCCAATATATACAAAATATATATTACACAACAATAATTAGACAATTTCATTAAACAATTTAATAAAACAAGTTAAAGAACATGTTATAATAATATTTTTATAATTAATTAAGACAATAAAATGAAACTATATAAATTTAAAGAAAACACTAATATTACCTCTAGCATCCGATGGCTCAGGCTGTGTGAAGAGGATGTTGGTACACCCTCCCCAATCCAAACCTATGTATGGACACAATACCATCACGAACATGTGAACATCAACACTAGCTAGTAGCTCTATTGCATCACTATATATATTAGCCGGATAGTTGGACAAGAACCTATTGGGAATCATCTAGCCCCACATATGCATCCTTACATGTAACATCAGCCTACGAGGCTGCCAGACAAAAGTAGGCCTCATCTTTGAAAACCTCTCAAAAAATAAAAAAAATAACTCTGAAGAAAAAGGGAAGGTCGGTGACCCATGTTCGTGAGAACGAAATTTATCTAATGCTATACAAACGTGCCGCAAAAAAAATGACAGACCATCTAACAAGTTGTGGCATCTAGAATAAAGAATCAACATAAAGTAAAAGTGGGCAGCTAATGCACTTCCCGTCACTAGTATAGTGTGAAATGGTCATCATTAGTAGTGATAGGCACCTCACCTCCTCTAGATCAAATGAAGAAATGTGTAACTGACCACCAGACATTTGAAAATATGCAGGAGAAATTATATCGCTCCTAATGTATCTCTAGGAGTACGCCAACTGACTCCCTGCTGCATAACCAACGGGGACATTTGGGAGCTGAGGAATTTCTTGGTCAAGTTTTATTGCTTCCATTAAAAGGAAATTCTATCCTTTAGCTTACATGAAAAAGGTCATTATGGACTGGAGGAATTTTAGACAATTAAAAGGGAAAAGTGTGTAAGATTACACTCATGAATTTAGGAGAAGAGCTCTTTTTTTGGGTATTAATTTGTATTATCAAGAAACTTTGTTAAAGTATATTGGGGGTTTGCAAAACTACCTTAGGCACACTATTCTCATGTTCAATCCCACAAACTTAGATGAGGGTTGCATTCAAGCCACACATGAAGCAAGAGGGAAATAGAGTATAGATGAGAAAAGTGATATTTTTCTTGAGTATGAGGGTAAAGGAAAGGGAAAGTTTAATGGAAGAGGAAAGAGAAATATCTCTATCAAAAAATAGAAATAGAAACTCACATGTAAACATTGTTCGAAGAATGGCCATGATGAAGACCATTGTTGGAAACTTCATCCAGATTTGAAGTCAACCAAACTAAAAGCCAAAGAGAAAGGGAAAATTGTTACAATAATTGAACATCACTTAGGTTCAGATTCAGGAGATGAAACAAAGATTAAATCAATGGGTTTAAAAGGTAATAACATAGCAAGCACTTGTTCTTCAATTTGTTCCAATGTAACTCAAAATGAATATACAAGAATTGAACTTTTTCATATTAGAGTCATTTCTAAACATACCAAGATAGATACACTTTTTGATAGTGGTTCTCAAGCTAATTTAATTTCCGAAGACTTAGTTAAGATGATAAACCCTGAAACTATTATACATCCAAGACCTTAACCTTTAGGGTGGATATGTAATAATGAAAACTTGCAGGTAACAAGGAAGTGCATACTAAGGTTTTCCATCAATTCAAACTTTCTTGATGAAGTTGAACTTGATATGGTGCCACTTGAGATTTCAGGTATTGTTTTGGGAAGTCCTTATCTTGATGATAAGAAAGTAGTATTTCATCGCCATGAGAATAGGTATCACTTGTTTAAAGATGGAATTGAGTACATAGTTATAGTGCATAAGAAGAAGACAAGTTTGTTGCTTATAGATGTATGAGAAATGAAGAGAATAGTGAATGCAAGACAAAATTTGACTTTTTTAATGATCAAACATAAAAATGTTTTGAATGAAGCGTTTCAAAACGATGCATTGAATGAACAAGTTGATTTCATTAAAGTTGTGTATAATTTTAACAGGTTACCTTTGAAAGGAGGTGAACAATATTTGAAATATTTACAGTTGTCAACATCAATGTTGAGTTGTCTTAGAAACAATATTCCAGTGCAAGAGAGTGAAAAGGTCAAAGAGAAAGCGCCAAATCAATTTGACAAAGAAGGCATGAGTTTCAAAAGTGCTTGTTTTTGGTTTCCAAAGGGTACATGGAAATGAAAAAAATAGTTGCTCAAAAGATGACACAAATACAAAGCAAGATTGGCTAAGAATCACCATGATGATAGTGTATGAGGTGAGACAGTTTTTAGGTTTCCTTTAATTAATGATCGAGGTGGGAACACATTTGTTTCTACAAGAACAACTTGTTACTCTACAAATTCAGGGAAATTGCAGCATGACAGTGTCTAGAACAGCAAGAGAGGGTCTCAAGTGCTAAGGAAAAGCTTAGTTTTTGTGAAAAGCTCCAATTGATGAAAATGGAAAATTTTAGTGCATTGAGATTGGAAGGGTGGGGGAACTATACGCTAATCCACATGACCAATAATCAAAGAGATTTTAGGGTCCAAAAGGCTTCTAGTGGGGAGGAATGATCAGGTGCTCAGTGTAAATCTAAAAAATGGAGGTGCCCAGAATCAATTTGAATCTGAATGAAAGTGAAGAGCTCGTTGCCAGCAATCTGACGCAATTCATTTCAGCAAAAACCGAATTCGGATGAGGAAGATAGGGCCTGCTATTCATTTTCCTAAACAACTAAAAAAATTGCAGAAAGGACATAATGCTTACATGGCAGCATAGCCAACAAATAATTGGATATTCTTGTAATATTTTGTCATTTTCGCCCAATGACACTGTGACAAGTGTCACTGCAGGATTCGTTGGAAAGTTTGGGTTAAGGTGAATTTTGTTATGTTATCAAAACGTAAAATTAATTGTATATGGAGGTGAATTTTATTTTTATTATAAGGTTGGTATAAGGTTGGTGCAAAGGTTGTAAAACTATGGTATAAATCTGAATTTCAATGTCAAATTCCAAAGGTCGGGTTATATTTTATTGAGAAAAATAATACACAAAGGTTGGGTGGAGGTTGAGGCTCGACCCCGCGATCTCCCCCACACAACATGCCCTCATACCAATACACTAGAGCAAAAGATATTATTATATAAGGTCCTCAATATATATTTATATTCAATGGTATTGACTAATGGGTGTAAGGAGGGGCCTAGCCCCATGGGTCTGCCCCCTCACCATAGGACCTAAGGTGGAAAACCAAATGTGGAGAAGAGTTTATACATAATGGGCAGGATTAAGTTTTAATACGAATTTATAACCCATAACCTTTGTTAAACCGAGGTTTAATCCATTAGTTAAACATGTTTAACACTGAATTAAATCCAAATTAATTTGATGGAGAAAATTACTGAGCCCCCAAATTTAGTGGTCCTAACTGGAGTTTCTCCAGTTTTAGTGGGGTTTCCTAGGTAGAATTGAAGAGGCCATACCTTTTTCAAAATTAGACCAAATTAGGAGCAAGAAGAGTCTATTATGGATGATTTGGACATTATGAATACATTGAAGTAGGTTTAAGGAGAAATAGATGATTGTAGACATCACATTTTTCACATTTGATCTAATACAAAGGCCCAAGCCATGGAAGCTGGACCAAGGATATGTAGTCCAGGAGGGGTGAAATCCTTCATAAAATATTGTTTTAATGGATCATTTCGATGGTTTACTATACATTCTATTGTTTCTATTCAGCATTATGTTTTAATGCTTTTATGCTCGTGAATTTAACATAAAATTCAGTTCATTTACCTGGTTAACATTCACAAACACCTTAAGAAACCTATGCACATGAAGCAAAAGATCAGAAAAATATTATAATTATGAAGATAAAATTAGCATTAAAAAATTAACATTCAGATTCAGATCACTTATGCTTGTACACAAACCTCGTCCACTAATCTGGGCTTGACAAAATCAATTATTTCCATAGATGACTATGTAAATCCTCGAAATACTTGAGGAGTAAATTTTCGTTCTTTGGCGAGATAATTAACATTATTTCCATTTTTCTAAATTTTATGGTGAACTCCTATACATGTTTCCCCTGCTTCTTCCTGAAGTAGTGTCACTAGAGGATCTCCCACCAACCTTAAGGTCTTCATATATGTAAATAGAAAATGGAAGAAAGTATAAAAAAGTAAGGCTTATGGACCGTAGGCCACTACAGTGCAAAAATCCTCTTTATTTTCTCTCTCCCTACACATATTTACTATTCTTCTCATGTATGGAAAAAAATTCCATAAAAAATAAAGGAACCATTATCCCTCCTAATGGCCTATTTATAACATATCCCAATAGCCTAATAGTGGTTAGGTTTGACCGCTTCAATCCTGAACTAGATTTGCAATATCAACTCATATATAGTATTATTTATTACGATCACATGGCTAGCCCATTTTCCATGAGTAATGGGGTTGACATGGCATGCTATAAAATTATTGTGGCCAAAACAGGGTAAACTTGTCAGTAGCATAACTTTTGCATATGGACTCTGATTGAGGAAATTATTGCACCATTGCAAATGTCTCTATGTGTAAAATAGTAAAAATAGTGTGCCACACTAAAGAGGGAAATTTTAACCCAAAAAAACCATTGTTTAAAGTCTCAAAATTCTCACAAAAGATTTTAGACCCAAATTTTCCAAACTGGTAAAAATGGTCCCATGAGTATATTCCTCCACTTTTTCCTCTTTAAAAGCATGACCGTGGATAACAAATAATATAATCATATGATATTTATTAAAAATATATATATGATCAAACAAAATAAGGATTTATATGATCGAAAGTGGGTACTTGGTAGTGAAAATGACATCAAATCAGATCCCTAATATCTCCTTCACATCTCATAGTTTGTGTTTCCTCACACAAAAAACTATGTAACTAATGTACTCATAGAAAATATAGAAAAATATAGAAAAAAATTATTATTTCTTCGACTTTGTCATTGGGTACTAATTAATATATTTAAATTAGCACATTTTCTCTTCTTTGCTCTAAGTTTCTTTTCCAAATTCCTATTGCGGAATGAAATACACTAATGTTGTTTGTTCCACTTTTTAACAAGATTAAACAATTTTTTTGTTCATTGTCAATTCCTCAATTTCCATCCATAAGAGAGCACTCTTTTCTTTCACACTTTTGTTCTCACACTTTACATATCTATCAATAACCCAGAATTCTTCAATGTTAGCCTTCAATTTTTCAATCTTTAATCTGGAAGAGAAAAGCTTGCTCATGGTGCCATAAGGCATTGTTTTTTTATAGGATCACAGAAATATATGGCATCATAAATTTCATTGGGCATTGTTTCACATGCCCTAATGGAGTTGAGTTACTAGTATACAAAATTATTATGCTTAGAGCATCTATTTGTGTATAGCCAACAACCAGTGACATGATGAATGTTATACATCATGATGAGTGTTTGGATCATTGTATTGACTATATGATATAGCTTTGAATATATAGGAATATGTACAATGTAGTTATGACAATAATCATTCCATATTAAGGGATTTAAATCTATTTATTTCCTAAATAATAGTGAAGGATTGGACCCATATAGATTTGAAGTATACTACTTGGAAAGAACATCTCTAATCTTGGTGTGGGAAACATCAAGCAACATTGAAATAAAAAATATACAATGTAATGTTAATAATGAATCCAAGGTCATTCCTCATAATTTAAGAAAATTTATGATATCTTTTCTAATGAAGATAACATAAGAGATAGACTTAGTAAAACTGATATGGATAAGCCAATAAGTTAATAGTTCATAAATAAACAACTTTTTTTAAAATAATTTCAAAATCCTTTGGTGGCTCTTTTAATTATAGAATCATGTTACTCCAAAAATCCCATCATCATGAAGACCTAATGATACTAGATGGTGGCCAAGTGAGGGAGAGAACATTAGTAGGTGGGTTCATTTTCTAGGTTTATTCCTTAATTAATAAAGAAAATATCATAGAGCATGCAAATAAGTAGCATGGAGAAATAAAGGAAGAACTCATTACCACACTTCCATCAACTTGGATAAGTTGAGGGAGGAAAATTTGATAATGTATTGAGACATAGGTCTAATATTTCAAGTTCTAGAGTGTAAAAAAGTTTAATAGACGAAAAAAAAAATGTTTATAGAATATGGAATGGATGACATGACATAAAATACTCTTTAGGTTATTTTGAATATATAAAATGTAATTAAAATAGATATTTATGCAACAATTTCAAAAAAACATAAATTCTAAAGGCTGAAAGATGAAACATTTATTATTAAAGGCCACCTCTAAAGGATCAAAACAAACTAAGGCCTTAAAGGAAATTAAAGGGTGAAGTATACAATATTAAATATGTTAAAACCAAGTGGGAATAAATCTAGACCTTATTTTAATTTGTTATCACACAAAGAGACTTCAAAATTCAAACCAACATGTCCCTAGTGGGTCTTCAATCTCTAGATAAGTTTCTCTCATGGAAATTTTAATATGTCTTAACTTTTTGTTATGTCATTAAATAATTTTGAGAAAGTGTTCAACATTTATGTATTTTTTCATTTCCACCTAGACTTTAAAAAATACCATGATGGTGTCCATATTGACACTAAATCTAACTATTATGCATTATTACAAGGTTATATTTCAAGCTTATGGGTATTTTTTTCAATTTTCCATCAATCATTATATTTTACATGACACGGATCATGGGAATATTAGAGTTAGTATAATATAATTCATAAGAGATTCATTGTGAGCTAAGATTATAAATATTTTGATCGATGTAATCACCTTTATACATTAAAATAAGGTACCACACTAAAGAGGGAAATTTTAACCTGAGAAAACCATTGTTTAATGTCTCAAAATGCTCATAAAAGGTTTTAGACCCAAATTTTCCAAACTACTAAAAATGGTCCCATGAGTATATTCCTCCACTTTTTCCACTTAAAAAACATCAGTGTGGATAAAAAATAATATAATGACATGATATGGATTAAAAAATATATATTATGAAACAAAATAAAGATTTATATGATCGAAATTGGGTACTTAGTAGTGAAAATGGCATACTCGAATGAAGATAATTTCCTCAATGGAATTACACGGGGAAATTCTAGCATAATCCAATGACGATAATTACCTCAATGACATCCTCTAAAGATAATTAAACTACAAACGATCATGTTTTATTTATGACCATTCCAATAACATACTAGAACATCATAATCATTATAACAACATTTGTCCTTTTTTAATATCTTATACAAAGTTCAATAATCAATGGGGGTTGTACCTATGAAACAATCGATGACTAGAAATTGGTCTGTATGTCTGATAAGGCTTAGCGTGTTCTTTGTGTAAATGGTAAATAGGGTTGTACCTATGAAACAATATGTGACTAGGGGTGGTCTCTATTAATAATATGATAAACTATGTTATAAAGTTCAAGTAAATGGTATAATTATCAAGTTTTAGCATGTTATTCATTGTAAATAGTGAAACGAGCTATGTTAGCAAGCCCCACAAGAATCATCTTTTGTTTTCAACAGTTTTTTGGTTTGTAGGTGTCATTGAATACTGAGGACGGTGTTTTCCTAAAGTGGAGGGTTCTGTAACAACCTTGGTAAAAAAATACATGAAAAAATATATATAATACCACGGTGATGGGACACTTGTTCGAAGTTGAATAATGGGAAAAACATCATAGTGGGTTTTCATTTATGTTATTATGGCTAAGGAATTGGAAAATGGAAAGGCAAAGGATTTGGAAATGCATGAGGAATTAATTAGCATTTTATTTATGAAAATAATAGAAATTAGGAGAAAAGGAAGGTGAAAAGTCACAGGTTGTAGGTAAGGATGAAATTGAAGGAAAATAATGGAAAGTGAAGAAATTAGAGGCCTCATAAATAAAAAGGCTTCTGAGGATCAGTGAGAAAGGCTTGGTCAGTTCAATTTTGGAGTTCTCATTACTCTCTCTCTCTCTCTCATACTCTTGGGCACTTAGAGTATTATTGGAGAACTCTTGGAGAGTATGGAATACTTGGAAGAAAATGATACATTTATAATGGATGTTCAAAACACATTTTTACTCTTATTTACTCTTATATAGACTGATTTTATCTTGAATTGGTTGGCACTTACTAGTGAAATTATTTACTTTCCTTTGTGTGCATTAATGGTGAATGATTTTTCATCCTTGAAAAGGTGATACTAGTTGGATCTCCAGATAACAATTTCATTTCACATGTACCTATATGGAATTCCAAATACAATCCCACATACATTAACAGGAACTACATATAGTTATACATCATCAATAAAATCAGTGTTGATAGCAAATCTAATATTTCATTTCTTTGTAACCTTTATTTATACATCCTTATTTACCCAGCCCAATGCATCAGTGTTGATAGAAAATCTAATTTTTCATTGTTTTGTAACCTTTATTTATACATCCTTATTTACCTAGCCCAATGGATATTAGTTTGAATGATCAAGAACTTTTGATCCCACCATTTTGACTCCATTTATTGAAATGAGATTCAAATGCAATTATAAGCCAAATAGAAGCACCAATTGTGGCCTTTTTAACATGTATCTTTATATGGAAGAGCTTAGTATTTTTGTTCTCTTCTTATTACTAAAGGCTACTCAAATTCACCTCCTACACTGATGTACAAATGATATTTTCATCTACATATGAGAGAATTTTAACTTGGTTGCTTGAATCACTGTCAATGAGATTCTTCTTCTTATTATATTTTTTTCTTTTTCTTTGGGTCGAGCTCCAGATGCAAATTATAGCACTTCTCCTGTATGTGATCGTCAACGTTATAGTAATTATAGTGGTTGTTTCAGTATCTCTACTAATGTGTTGTGGCTACTATATTTTTACATTTTCCCCCTTTCCACTTATTCCCCTTCTTAGAAGCATCCTCATGCTTCGATCCAATTGATTTCTCTTTATTCATGCATGTGTTCTCGAGGTACTATGCTTGTACACAAGCCTCATCCCCTAATCTGGGCTCGAGCAACATCACTTATTTCCATAGATGGTTGTGTAAATCCTCCAAATACTTGAGTACATTTGAGTTTTTTGGGGAGATACTTAACATTATTTCCATCTTTCTAAATTTTATGGTGTACTCTTGTACACCTTTCCCCTGCTTCTGCCTCAAGTAGCGTCATTAGATGATATCCCACCAACTTTAAGGTATTCATATCTGTAAATTATTCTTTATTGCATAAGCCTGCAAATTATAATTATGTATAAAATAGAGAAATTAAATAAAAAATCACAAGCCATAAATAACACATGATATATTCTAGGAAACCCTTTCAAAAGAAAACCCAATTGTAGGTGAGACCTCTCTACTATATTTCTCTAAATAGAAAATTGTTGAAAGTATAAAGTTGTGAATCGTGGATACTACAGTGCACAAATCCTCTTTATTTTCTCTCTCCCTATCCATAATGACTATTTTTCTCATCTATAGAACACATTGCCATCGAAAAGAATGCAACCCTTTATCATGATCACATGGACAACCCCTTTTCCATGAGTAATGATGGTTGACATGGAATCATCTCAAATTATTGTGGCCAAAACAAGAAAGTAAACTTTAAAGTGGCATAAATTTTTCATATGGGCTCTGATTAAGAAAATTATTGCACAATTTTAAATGTATATATGTGTAAATGGTTCCAAACTAAAGAGGGAAACTTTTAACCCCCCAAAAAAAAATGTTTGTTGTCTCAAAATCCTCCCAAAAGTTTTTAGACCCAATTTTTTGAAACTGGTTCCCACTGGTAAAAATGGTCTTGTCAGAATATTCCTCCACCTTTTCCACTCTAAAAGCATCAATATGGATAAAAAATAATATAAATATGAGATACAGATCAAAGGAAAATATGATCAAAAGGGTTTCCATGGTAGTGAAAATGAAATCAAATCAGATCCCTAGCATCTCGTTCACATCTTATAGTTTTTGTTTCCTAAGAAAATAAGTTATTTAACTAATGTACTTATAGAAAATATATTCAAAATCGAGAAAAAAATTGATTATTTCTTCAACTATGTAACTAGGTTCCAATTGATATATTTAAATTAGTCTATTATATCTTCTAGGCTGTAAGTTCCTTTTCCAAATTCCTATTGCACAATGCCATACACTAATTTTGTTTATTCAAATTTTTAACATGTTTAAACAATTTTTTTCATTGTCAATTCCTCAATTTCCATCGATAATTGATAACTCTTTTCCTTCACAGTTGTGTTCTCACTCCTTACAAATACATCAAGAACCTAGAATTCTTCAATATTAGCCTTCAATTCTTCAATATATTTTTTTTTCTTCTTTAATTTGGAAGGGAAAAGCTTTCTCAGGGTACCATAAGGCATGGTTTATAGGCTCATACAAATATGTTGTACCTTCAAAGTTATTATGCACTGTTGTTGATGCCCTAATGGAGTTGTGGTACTAGTATACCAAATTATTATTCTTAGATAATCTATCCATGCATAGCCAAAAACTAGTGACATGATGAATGTTTTAAATTATAAACCATGATGAGTGCTTGGCTCATAGTATTGACTATATGATATAGCTTTGACTATAGAGGAAGATATGGGATGCATTTACGATAGTACTCATTGCCTCATTTCCTCTTCAGGATTGGTCTCATATATATTTGAGGTATGTTACTTGGAAACAAATTTTCTAGTCCTGGTGTGGGAAACATCAAGCAACAATGCAATAAAAAACCTATATCTAATCTTAATAATGAATATTGATGCAAGAGCATTAGGCTCAGAAAATCCTTTGTATTTTAATAGACATAGGGGTCTTGTGTTTTCAAAAGAATATTGGTTTCTAATGTAATTATTAATTTTTTGAGTGATTTAGAATAATAATTAATTAAATATTGAGAGTAATTTTGTAAATGTTCCCGAATTATTGGAGAACACGAGAGAATTAGGATAGTTGAGATTTCATAGGGATTGAGAGATTTAGGAATTAATTGTAAATCTTAAGATAAAATTATTTTCATGATTTTATGGATTAGAGAGGATCCTTAGGGATAAAGGATAGATTTGAGGAATTAGAAGATATTCAAGGTTTGTTGAGATAATGGAGGATCTGAACCTAAATTGGTTCATAATATTTTGTATAAATTGTAAAGCCTAAAGGCAAAAGATTACCAGGTAGAAGATTTTTTTAGAGAAATAGGGTTTGGACTAGAAGCCTACGGGTTGTAGGAAGAAAAGGCCACTGATACAACAGAAGATCAGGCTAGAGGAAGAGTCCTGTGTAAATATTTGAATGTCAATACAAAAACTCCATTTTTGAGTTCTATGAATTGTGATGTGTTAACGCATTTATGAATGTGTGTATGTAACAGAGCATACATTTGGATGATTTAAGTGTGCAGGGTATTTTAAAAGAATCTGATATAGAAATCAAATTTTATGAAATTGACTTCATAAAGAATTCGATGGATTCCTTTTAGAAAATCATGTGAAAGTGTTTTGATGACAATGGCTCGAGATCATCAAAGAAGATCCAGTGACGAAATGAATGTTGGATCACTAGATCAATGGAGATAGAATTGTTACAAATACGAAACCTTCAATTTCTAAATTGCGCTATGGTGGAAAAAATTCTGAGTGAACGAGGCAAACAAATGATTCCAGGGAATTTATTTGCAGTTGAACTTTAAAAGAGGAACTGAGAAGAGATCTCAGTTTGCAAAGAAAAATTCGTAATCTAAAATTTCCACAGTCGTTGTGGAATTCCTTCAGGTTGGAACCTGGCCCTGTTCAAAACCATGAGTATGAAAAAAAAGACGGAAAACCACAAAGTAAGGGCGGAGTATGGAACTGTTACACAGTAATTTGTCACCGTACTTGCAATCCCCATCTTTCCCATTGAAGGGTCGTTTCTGTGACCCATAAGTAGTGTCATGCCTTGCAAATACCATCATTACATCCCTTTCCATGAGGACAACATTCCTTCTGTTGATCATTTCCTGAGCAGACCCCAAAAAACACCTGTTTTTTCCTTGGCGTTGGTAGCCTGTTATGTCCTCGCGCCAATGAGGAAAATTAACACTGAGCCCACGCCAATTGGCACTCTATCCCAGTTAAGCACCTGCACCAATCTACTTATGGAATTTAAAAAAAAAAAAGAGGCGAAGTTTCGATTACAACAACTTCGTCGATCAGTCATGAGGAGTATTTTCAACTGAATAACCATGGCCTTCCTCCTTTGGCCTCTTGTTTCCACCTTATGGGGAACATCTCAAGGGATAAGGCCTCCCTTCCACTATTGTAGGGATCCCAACCTCCTCCTCTCCTCTATAAATATAGCCATCTTCCATTGATGAAGGGGCTGAATGGTTGAGCCTTCAAGAGCCTTCATAGCCTAGAGAATGCTGCAAGAGCCTTGATAGTCCTCATAGAGCCGAATCAGTAGCAAGGATATTATTGTCAAGACAACCGAAGAGAGAGGCTTGTCACATTCTCGACGAGCTTTACCGAGACGTATTCCACTGTCGACCCGTTGAAGGAAGATCCAGCATCAGAGCGCATGTTGTATCTTTCTTTGTATTGATTAATGATAAGCAACTTTGGTTATGGTTCCACTCGTATTGTTCATACATTGTGATCATGAGTTGTGTCTTCTCTGACTGATACATAATTTCATATATTGGGTTTTACACTTGTGTGTTCGTCGTGTTTCTTGTATGTGCAAGTGTTTGATCGCGACAAGCGGGAGAATTGTGATCTCTCGGAGCAAGGAAATGGGAGCACTATCTTCTCTACGAAGAACAGCGTTGGACTTAAGGTAGGCCTTCTTCGTAATTTGGTCCATTGCAATTAGGAACTTGCGCCTTAGCGTGATACGATTGTTGCTAGACCCGATCTGGGCTAGTAGGGATCACCTTTGTCCGCAGAGGGGATTTACCTCTACAACAAATTGGCGACCATACTAGGGAGACATTGATTGGAGTTTGTCTTGTATTTTCGGTTGATTTTGGCCTTTGTCTGCTTGATCAACTCTTTTGGTGGCTCTTTAGTGTGTTTGGATTTTTGTTTAGCTTCACATAGTTTGTTCTGTTTCTTGAGTTCTCTTTTTATTTTTGCTTAGCAGTAGCTACGTAGCGCACTTGTGCTTTGACGGTTTGCACCAATTGGCACATGTTTCATTTGAATTGCCAGCCTTGATGTTGTTTAGTGTTCTGAGCTAGGTATTTTCAAGAGAGTTGCGCCAATTCTGTAGGTGCTGGGTTTTGTCTTGGGCTTTTTTGAGCTTGATCTGATTTTGGTTTTCATTTTTATGGCTTGCTGAGTACAGGCCAGTATTTTGGTAGGCCTACGTGGTCTTCATCCTTTGGTTTTTTTCCCTCTTCTATCGATTTTACATTCTAGCCTAAGGGCATCTAGGTGCTATAGTGTGTCGAGCCTCCCGTGGGAGTTTTTGGCTTCTATTTGTTCAGTCAACTTTGTGATTTCTTCTCTCCATTCGTTTGGTGGTTGTCTATCATTTTGTTTCGTTATTTGAGTGATTGGTTTCTTCCTCATTCGAATTCTGCCTTGTCTTCTTTTGGGCCTAGATTACATGGTTCATTTGAGTCTTTGGGATTCTTTTGGTTTTGAGGGATTGTTTTGTCAATTTGAGGTTTGATTGTGTGTTTTCATTGAGTGAAACTTGCTTGTTTTTACTCCTTTGCTATCGCTTCTCAAATTTCTCGTTTCATTAGTTTTCATTCGTTTAGTGCACTTTGCTCTCAAAAACTGAAAATAAAAAAAAAATCTCTTTTGCTCTTGATTAGTTAATGAAAATTGAATCTTTTTTGTGTTATTAGTGATTTATAACTCTGAAAGAAAAGCTTTTAGTTTTCGTTATCTTGCATTAGAGACATTAGTGATTATTTTCCGGTCATTTTATTATCATATGAAAAGCTCTCAACTCTCTCATAATTAGCTTTCATCGAATGAAATGATATACTGTGGCATGTAGTGTGCATTTAGGAGATTTTGAAATATAACACTCGCCAGGCCTTAAAAATTGAAACATAATTGAAGATTAAGATTAAAATTTATTCAGTTTACACTAAGGCAGCATTGAAACATTAATGAAATATTTAGAAGTCTAGGCTAGTGACGTGTTCCAGCGTCGTTAAACCTAGTAACTGTCGTTTGCCTCTTAGCTTTAGACAGCACTAGTACAGACTTGTGCTCCCTGTACCGTCGCGTATATAAAGGGAGACCCCACTAGGTTGCCATCCTTTATCCGTAGGAAGTCGAGTCTACCGCCTTATACCTGTGATAGACCGGACACAGCATTTAGGGAGATTGCCTGCACATACGTCAAGTCCCCTTCTTTGCCTGTTTCTGCGTCCTACTCTTCTACTTCGCCTGGTGAAAATCTGGATTCGAGTAACCAGGCGAATAAGAAGAAGAAGAAGAAGACAAAGAAGAAGAAGTCCAATAAGAGAGAGGCTAAAGCTATAGCTACTGCTTCTAAAACACCTCCTCTTGATAAACCTTCCAACTATCCACAGAAAGTCAAATTCCCTTGCATGTCATGCCAAGGAAACCATCTTCTTTGAGATTTCCCTGGCATTCCCAAGGTGCTCGAAGTATGGTCCAACGGTCATCTGCTATTTCCTTTGGCTTCTGGGAGTCAGGTTGGGGGCACATCTTCAGCTAGTGCTGGTAAAACTCCTAAGAAGCAGGGTAAGGTCACCAATCCCTATAAGTTGTGTGAAGGGCACCATGTCATTCACCTTTGTCCGTATATGGATGAAGCCAAGCGAGTGTTGGAAAACTCGCCTGTTTCTGCGTCGTGCCTTGCGGCTGGTTACAAACAGCTTTCTTTGAGTCCTCCACCAGTTGATTCTACGATTGGTCAAGAGTCATCCTTGGTCAATCCTGCTCCCTCGAAAATTCAAATTCAAGAATCCATTCCTGACCAACCATTGGTCGTGGGATTGGTTGAACTGGCCCCATTTGCGGTGCACCAGGTATTTTCTATGGAGAGTGGATCTGACATCCCTCATGTTCTTCTGGTCTCTTCAGATTCTTCTGACTTGGAGAAAGATTCTCCTATCCCTACACCTTAAGAAGTTGTTCCTCTTCCTCTCGTGAAAGAGGTTCCAGAGGATTCCCCTCCCACCTTTGAGATGGAGGTCATGGAGGATGCTCCTTCTTCTTCCGTAACACCATGGGAAGACCATATCAGTTCAATGGTGGCCCCTCCAAGTAGTTTGGTCACTTCCTTTGACTGGAATCGATTTGCGGGATACCGCCTTCTGTCTTATGTGCCTTTCAAGATAACGGTACAGGCCTTTGGCCTGGTTGTAGCCAGCACCATTATAGACAAAGGTGCGTATGTTAGTATTCTATCCTCAACTACTTGGAAAGTTTTCAGTTCACTTCCACTTGTGCCTGTTACGAAGAATTTGTTAGCATTTAACAGAAGAACTAGTCAACCGTTAGGGATCCTTCCAAGGTTACCTATTACATTGGGAGGTAAAACCCTCCAGATGGACGTGATGGTTGTTCCAGGCCCCTTGGATTTCAAGTTGCTTTTGGGGTGTGATTACACCTATGCCATGGGAGCGGTTGTCTCCTCCCTTTTTCTTATGGTATGTTTTCCACATGAAGGACGGATTGTGACCATTGATTAACTTTCGTTCTTTGGTCCTAATGTGGCAGCTGATCATCCCTTCCTGGTTTTTATCCACCTGTTGTATCTTCCCCACCGCAAGTCAACTATGTGGCTACCTACCTCGTGCCTGTACTCAGTGATAGTGTCATTGTGAATCAAGTGCTGGGGGCATTGGGTCCTGACTTCTAAGATGTTTTCCTTCCATAGGGAGTGGAACTCTTAGAAGCGATGACTTCTTTTTCATTATGATGAGGTTGGTCGGGGCAGAGTTTGTTGTCTTGTGTCAAGCTCCTTAAAAAATGAAACAAGGTTGTCGGAGCAGAGTTCCCTGTCTTGTGCCAAGCTCCTTAAACCATGAAACAATGTGTCCTGAGGATAGTTCTTTTAATGTGTCAACCTCGTTAAAATAATGAAACACTTTCATGTTCAATTAGAGTCTTTGATAAGATCTCGTAAAATCCCAGTCGAGTCTTTCTCTTAATCTTGTAATTTTAACCTTCACTCCATCTTCCTTTCATATGGATTCAAGCTTGGGGGGCATGTACCTCGAATTGAGTCACCATGCTGGGGGCATGCTTACTTTTTCAAGAAGAGTTTGTTTCCATTTCAAGCTTGTGTAAAAATGAAACCAACTTCAAGCAGAGTTTCCTGATTTCAAGCTTGTGAAAAAATGAAACCATTCCCATTTTACCTCTCGTGATTGTCATTTTATCAACCTGTTTCTGCCAGATGAGCCTTGATTTTCTCATTCCACTGTCACTATCTTCTTGGCCGATCATATGCCCTCACTTGGTTCTTTTACCCATTCCTGAGGAACTGCTGCGATGAGTGGTCTTGTTAGTCGGCCTCTCGACCTTTATTTGTCCAGAGTAGTTCCACCGTTACCGGAACCAGTAACTACCCTTAATACCACTCGTTCCTCTAGGAGGAGTCACCTTTCAGCTCTTTTTTGACTCTCTAAAAGTGAAAATATTGCCGAGTCACTTGTCATTTTGAACTCATTAAAATTGGCTGCGAAACGACATCTACCCAGTATACGTTTACCCCTTTTTTGGGCTGGGATAGATTATTTATGAAAAAGGAATACCCTAGCCTATCGCGACTAGGAGGTTTTCTCAGACATAGTTTTCTACCTTTTCAAATCTGAGGAACTATTTACGAAAAGGGACTTTTGGATTTTATTTTTCTGCTGTCTTCTTAAACTCTCTAAACATGAAAAGATGTCGAGTTCTTCCTTTGTCAGACTCGTTAAACCTTGATGACATTGAATGCAGTCGTAATGACGATATTTGAGTTCCTCCTTCCTAGGGCTCGTTAAATGTACTAGGATGGATTCGTCCGAAGGACGGACTTATATGACAAGCATATCGTATCCTCTTCAAGCTTGTGTAAAAATAAAGAGGTACTCGCCAGAAATGGTGGGGGAAAAATGGAACCAGCATCATCGTCGTGTCGGCAGTATGTCGCTCTTGAACATGGCACTTGTTTGCATTCGTGTAGGGTTGGGGATACCTCATCTCATTTTCTTCTTGCCTCCGTGGGTTTGGGTGATCCCTTTTGACCTCTCATATGCTCTTTGCCTCATCATCATGACCTCTGATCTTTTGATTTCAAATACTGCCAAATCCACTGTCGTGCCGCTGATATGTTCAAGAGAAGTTGACCTCTGCAAGTTTCAAACTTCCTCTGATTCTCATTTGGTCTTGATTAACAAACATATTATGTTCCTCTGTCTCATGTCGATGATGTGGGAAACACTATGGGCCACCTTTGACTTCAGCTCATTATCTAGGAATTTGATCTAGAGACTCCCTTCTGGTACCTTGGAGTCTGCATGCCTCAATGGCAGGTTCTTCGCGTTCGACGTGAGGTTTTCATCATTGGCCTCTGATCGAGTTGAAAATTTGTTGGGCCGGATATAATATTATATTGGTATTTGGTTTCATATGCAAGGTAAGAACTTTATTAAGTGGAGATTATATAATATGATCGACGGAATAAGTGGATTGGTAAAGCATTGGGCCGAACATTAATGTATGTTGATACCTTTGATAAATATTATCAAAGTTGAAAGTATAAAATGCATTTCCATATGGTGGTTGTTTTATTATGATTTATTGAATAATTGATATGAACAATTATTGAGCTTCCGCCTATAAAGTTTATTGTTCCGGTTTTGAACCAAAGTCAAAGTCAGAAGTATGAAATGTCAAGGTGGGCATTTTTATATGGTTGGTAGCCATAATTATCAACAAATGAAATAGCTTCCGCATATGGAGAAACCTCATTTTTGAGGTTGATAAGATTTGCTTACAAGATATTTGTATTAGGAATGGAATTGTGGGTTTTTGCTGCTATGGCAACATCAAATATGTAATGTATTCCATGATATAAAATATTCATTAGCTTTTTTTGACTCTACATAATGTAATTAAAATGGAGATTTATGCCACAATTTCAAGGCTGAAATATGAAACATGTATTCCTAATAGCCACCTCTAAATGATCTAAACAAACCAAATACATAAAGGAAGTCACTTTATATGAATAAAAGGAGATGTATACAATATTAAATATTGTTATAACCAAGCTAGGAATAAATTTAGACATTACCATCTCGACTTTTAAAAAGTACCATGATGGTGTGCATATTCACACACTAAATCTAGATGTTATGCATTATTACATGTTTAGATTTCAACAATGAAATTAGAATTGGACAAGAAAAAAAAAGCATGTTTTAAAAAAAAAAATCCAAGGACTTTCACCACTCAATGCCAAAGCCTCTCCTTGGGATAATAATTTTGTAGGAATGGATTATGTGAGAGAGAAATAAAGGATTTTATAAAATTGTTTGTGTGATAGAAATTACAAAACACATTCATAGTTAACCATTACAAAATACAAAATATCTTAACCATTAAATGTTTAAAACACAATAAAGTGTTTTAAACATTTATGCATTATTATAAGTGTTAGTAGAATGTGCAATCAAGGATATGAACTCAAATATCATTGTAAATGATGCCAAATAAAAAAAGAAAGTTCAAGAAGAATAGCAACAAATGCAATTAGACTTAAAGTAATATATATATCTTTGATAAAGTTAAAAGAGAAAATGATTATAATATTTATATTTTTATTACAAATATTTATATTTAGAAATAAACAAATATTTCTTTAACTAAATCTATTTACTTGGAAATTGTTATTAATGAGTTTTATCTTTATCTAATATTAATGGCATGGACATGGAAGGAGGCTTGCTAATGGAACAATGCTTGTAGATATTGTATGGGATAATTGGATGAAAAATGGTTATACATAAAAGGATGGTCATATAAAGGCTGACAACATAGTAAAAGTAAGAAAAACAGAATTAATAAGAGATATTTCAAAGACATCAAAACCTATTATCGCTAATAATTCATCAATTTTTCTAAACTTCAAAAAAAACAATTAGATTTTTTACACAAGTAAATACTAAATTGGCATTGTATATATATATATATATATATATATATATATATATATATATACTCTAGATAAACCATTGGTTATATGAAATGCAATGTAAAATGGTTTCAAAAATAAAAAGAAATATATCGAAGATGCATTGGCTGAAAGTAAAAAGCAATTTAATGTTAAATCTATTTTTAAAAAACAATTTTCCAAAACTAATACAATATCTCACCACATATATATTACTATTTATATAAGACCAAATTGCTGCCCCATCTCATAGTGCAGTTCAATTTACAAGCTCTGGAAACCACTATAAAACGCTATACAAACCCTTGGCACATATATTTGCAGGGAAGAAAAAAATATTTATTCATATCATAAATATCCGAGTTTGTATAATACAATTTATAAACTCTAATTTATTTATTTTAAAACGAATAAATCATATAAATATTAAGAATATTATAATTGACAAAATAAAGTTTACAAATTATAATTTATATAAGATAATATATAATTTTTTTAAATAGAACAATTTTCAAATATACATAATTCTTTTCATGTGGAACCAAACCTCCCCACTTTACTATTAAACTACATCAACAAAAACTCCCACGCATTTACATACTACCTTCCCTGTAAACAAAGAGTTTGTATAATTTTGAAAATGAACTCTATATGTAATTTTCATATCCTAATATCTGAAATGAAGTCTATAAATAGAAAACTGATGGATTCGTTCCTTCCTGGCAAAGACTCTCTAAAAACCGTGAATCTTTATACCATCCTTCTTTACCAAGCCGGCCTGTTGTCATAAAAAAGAATTGCCTTATCAAAATCAAATATTCAAAATACATATATATATATATATAGACCATCATTCAATGCATAAATGCAACCTCCACATCTCAGCTATCCAACCGCGCCCAAGAAGCAGAGAAAGGAGGAAATTAGAGGCATGGAAACTTACTTGGATTAAGAAGTTGGAGACATTTTTGCGTTGGTCACCCTGAAGCTGAATGACCTTTCCCAGCTCTTCGTCCTGCACAACGTTTCCGTTGCAGCAGAACTCCTTCTTCACGTCCTTCAGAATCCTATTGTAATTGAAATCCTTATGGAGACCCTGAACTGTGGTCACACATTTCCTGCCGTTACGTTGCTGAATGCGTATATGGATATACTCATCCTTGGACGTTCTTTTTCCTGCTCCCCTCTCCTCTTCTTCACCAAATTCCGAATCCTTGAATGGATCTGAATAAATGTAGCCGTTAGACTCGTTAACATCCGTTAACTTTCAGTCAATCACAAATAGGAAAAAAACAAAAAAAGTTGGCTAAAAGCAAGTATTCATACCAAAGGGACCAATGGGTACGTTCGTCTCGAAATCCGACATGACCCTGTACAGTTGGAGATAGTAGATGAAATTTGAAGTTCACAGAGAAATTCGTGCAAGTTCCGTCCCACCACCAAAAACACAGCGCAATGAGAGAAAATATGATAGCGGTTTCGTTGAGATCTAATTGAAAATTAGAGCGGTTTGATTGAGATCTAATTGCCTCATTACATATTAATAATGATTATAAGAGCGTTCCCATTGGGTCACTAAGGTTAAGGTCGGCTCCACCCCAACTTTGATGGAGCCTTGCACCACAATTCTCACAAACGATGGGTCTGACGGAGTAAAATAAAAAAACCGTCATGGCACATATGGAAGGTCTGGATTTCAATGGAAGGGGCGTTTTGTATTTTTTGGGTTTAATCTCATAAAAATGGATTTAATATTGGGAAATCTAAATCTATTTAATGACGTTTTTTTTTTGTTGGGGGTTTCATATGTTTTTATTTATTAAAAAGAGAAAAATAAAAAAAGAAATATTGAGATTTAAATTATACATATATTTTTGAAAATGCAAAAATTATATCGCTACAAATAATGTTATTTGATTTCCACTATTATTGCAATTAATTGTTTTGGGATTGGCTATATCTATGTCTATGTTTACGTATATATTTCTTTATAGTTATTATAATAATTTGTTAATGTTCAGCGGTTTTAGATAGGGATAATTTAGAAATAATATGTATGGAATTATTTCCACTAGAATCAAAAGAATTCAAACACACTATGAATCATTACTGGGAATGGATAATTTAGAAACAATATGTATGTAATTATTTCACCCGAATCAAAAGAATTCAAGCACACTATGAATAATTACTGGGAATTAACCTTGCCCGATAACACCAAATCTTTGTGCCAAATTTTGAATTTGCAAATGTTTCCTTACCTTTTCCCTTATATCTATTGAAGAACTTGGTTGTTGAAGCAATCTCCTCCCACACTTATGGGGTTGGGTGGTGGTTGAAGGGTAATGTTTCCTTACATTTTCCCTTCTATCTATTGAAGAACTTGGTTGTTGAAGCAATCTCCTCCCACACTTATGAGGTTGGGTGGTGGTCGAAGAATTCTTACTGATGGGTAGTATGGGCTAGTATCCTTCTCAAATTTGTGGGTGGATAGGAAAAAGCTTGGGGAACAATAATTTATTCATTCAACCATAAATGAGTGTCTTGAGAAGTGAATTCACAATTAGAGCGACTATTACTGGGTGGAATATCAATGGTACTATTATGAGCAATTAGAACTTCATTTGGTTACCCAATTATATGTAGAAAAGTGTCATTCATAAGTTGGATTATTTCTAGTGTGGTCTAGGTATTTGCTTATTAATTTACTACGAAGGATCTCTAGAGCCTAGCCAAGTTGAGGGGGTCATGATTTGATGCATGCTAGAAAAGCATGACAAGCAAGGTGATGAAATCACTAATGAACTATGAAGTAGTGAACAAATATCCTCATTTCTTTGCAAGCTAACAAAGAGGCATTTGGAGATTATGGAGTCCCCAAGTTTACTATGGAAAAGGAGTTCTCTATATATATTATGTATGTGAAGGAGAGTTTCTCACACTTAGAGAAATTCCTAAGTGTTATAAGTTCCCTTTATGGTATCATCTCTTGGCTAGCAGTAGCGAACTATAGAAATATTGAAGTTTAGTTGAGCCTATGGTTGGCTAGAAAAAGCTCACTCCTGTGGGTTTTAACCTAGTACAATTAATCACTGTGAAGAGACTCTTAATAAAAACATAAAAGGTTCAACATAAAACACACAAATTTACATAGATATTTTATCATGGAAACCCAAACTCGAGAAAACCAAAAAGTTTTTTTCCTTTCTATATTTTGTGTAGTATTGCAATACAATATACATCCCATGGCATATGAATTTTCAATACAACCATACTTCTATAACCGAAACTAAAAAGTCATGTGAAAAAACACCATGCACCACAAAATTGCTTTTAGCAAAACCGTGAGCAGAAACTTGCTAAAAAGGGATGCAAAGCACTACCCAAAAAAAGTTATGTTGGGTCATTGGCCCGAACCCTATGTATGGGGGACCCCACCCCTTACATACCTCCACGGGACCCCCATTTATTTGTGGTGCATCGAATTTGTGCAAAGTGTTGGAAAATATGGAGACTTGTAGATTAGAACTTATTTTCCTTATCATGATAATTACTTGTGATGTTATTACACTCTTTATTACTTCTTTAGATATGTTCATCAAGAAATTACCAAAACAATGAAGATCACAAAGAGGAAAAGTACACAACATATAGGCTCCAAGCCAGGGAAAAACCCATCCAAGGGGAAAGCCTAGAAAATGCTTCTCTTCTTCTTTAGAATTTTCTTACAAAAGAGACTTCCAAGACCTAAAGACCAAATCCAATAGACCATCCAATCCCCCAGAAAGATCTTCCTTTAGATAGCTTCAAGAAATTTGATAGTGCTACGCTGCTACTGCAACTTCGACTACTACAACAAAATTTTAGCCCTCCAATTTCGATCCCTTGCAACTGCTACACAATTTCTTCCTCCTGCAACTACTACAAAATTTTGTCCTCCTTGAACTAGTATCTTCATAAACCCTAGTGAGAAAAGAGAAAAAAATCCTTGATAAGTTTTTTAACTTCTGCTCTTCTTCTTCTTCTCCTTCGCTATTGTAGATCAAAATTTCTTGAGATGTGCGGTCAAATGAGGTCAAGCTCCCTTGTATTTATAGCCTTTCTTGAGGGTTAAAAACATCTCCTTTAGACCGACTTGATCTTTCTCTTAGGATGAATTGGTCTTGGGCTTACTTATGGATTTTTCTTGATAAAATAAATATTTGTCTTCATTACAATGAATCCAAATGGGACTCTGATGCATGAACAATATTATTCTTTATCCTAGGCAGACCTAGAAATACATAAAAGCACGAATAACACATTTTTGACTCAAACTTGAGTTTTAAACCCATACTCAAAAAGTAATATATATATACATATTATTTCTCTTTCTTTCCTTATAAAAAACATAAAAAATATGTAAAATTCTCTCACTTGTTGTTTTCTTTGTATATAGGGGGGCACAAGAGTACACAATCAACAATTTAGGGCAGTGTTGCCCAATTTTTATCTACACCAAGAGAAATTTTTAGTGATCTAAATTTTTTTAGTACATCTACAACATTATTCAAACCATTAAACCCGTCAGGGACAACCATACCAAATAGCTTGGGTTATTTTAAAGAACCCTGGACTGGGTTTTTCCATCTTGTTGACACATGGTTGATTATGCTTGTCAACAACACCTAGAAGGATTTCAAATGTTACATATTTAGACTAAAGAAAAAATTGTATGGATTGAAACAAGCACACAAGGCATGGTATTCTAGATTTGATAAATATATTCAACATTAGAGTTTCAAAAGAGGTACCACAAACATCAATATTTATATTAAAATTGAAAAATATAACATGTTGATTATTGTTGTTTATGTATATGAAATTATATTTGGTAATGATGATGATTCTATGAGAAGGAGTTTTGCAACCAACATGTAGAATGAATTTGAGATGTCTATGCTAGGGGAATTATCCTTCTTTCTTGGCTTACAGGTTAATTAATTAGAAAAAGGAATTTCCATATCTCAGACGAAGCACCTTAAGGATATATTGAAAAAGTTTGGTATCCAAAAGTTTTCTTCTTTGCACTCTAATGGTTACAATTTAAAAACATATCAACGATGATGAGTCCCTAGAAGTAAACCAAACCATGTATATGTCTATGATTTGTAGCCTGCTTTACTTAACAACATGAATACCATACATTCCAAGTAGTAGGACTGGTGGGTATATTTCAATCATGTCCTAAGGAGTTGCATGTGAATGTAGTTAAAAGAATATTCAAATATTTGTAGTGAACTGTGGATTATGGATGATGGTATCCATGTATAATATACTCTAAAATCAAATCCAATATATAAGTAGATTGGGCTAAAATTGTTGATGGAAAGAATAGCACTAGTGGAGGAGCTTTCTTCTAGGCTAATGTCTATTTTCTCAGCTTAGTAAGAAACAAACTTCAATTTCTTTGCCCATTCATAAAAGCAACAATTCCATAGGAAGATACATGAAAATTTATGTAACATTATCCCAATAATAAGCAACAATATTTAGTATGTCCCTTTTCCCTTAATGTCAAAAGGGAATATAAAGAAAACATTGAAAGAGAGAAGATTTTATACTAGCACCTCGATAGGGGGATTTCATATAATTGAGAATATAAAATAGCATCTTGATAGGATATAGGGGGAGTTTAGTTCATTAAGAAGAAGAAAAAAGTAGACATTGGATCAACAACTTTGCAGGGTGACTTTAGTCTATTTTCATCAATGACCATCAAGGTCTTGCAGTGTTTCCATAAATGAAAAAGTGGAATATTATTGTACATAGTGTTGTCCTTAATGACAACTAGTGTTATTGATGTTAACTTATAGGCCAAAGGAAAAACATTCTCGAGTATGATAGTTCGGTGAATTGGAAATATCACATTAAATGATGACAAAGCAGCTTAAACACCATTAAGTTGGTTGGATAGTCATCTCTGATACCTTTAGAATAGTATATCACACTTGTTCAAACTTTTCCTTGATAAGAAGATAAGTCAGTTTGAAGGTGACATTGGAAAAAAGGAAAAAATCACCAAACATGTTATTAAAAACACCAAATTTGTTAACATTTCTACATATTCATATTGGATCCATGTCCTTATGAGCACTCAATGATGGATGGTGCATGGAATTGCACACTGTTAAATTGTAGCAAGAAAAGTATTCATTTGACTTGTGCCTTAGTCAAATGTAGAAATTTTATTTTCAACTTCAGCAGGATGAGCTGGTAGGATGTTTGCAGAAGTGAGATGGCCAAATCACTTAGCTAAGCTAGTCAATTCAAGTTTGAGGGCTAGAAGTAGAGTTGTGTGCAAGTTGGTGGCTAAGATCTAGCTATTTAGAGGTGTTATCTTTAGTGAAAGTCAATTATCTGAGTTATAGTCTGTAATAGAGTCAGCATGAGTTCATTTCGATAGTTGTAACTATTTTAAACGAAAATAACTCTCAGTTAACTAGTCAATTTACTAAAAATAGCCCTAGTCATGCATGCAATTTTAATTTCCTAGTGAAGTTGGAGAGAAAAGGCATAATGTAATCATTATTGTATACTAGTGAGTGTACAATGTTTGTATGTAGTAGGTGAGCTAATTTCCTCATGAATTTCCCAAGGAAATAGGAGGAAGCAAGAGGCCTATTTTGGCTAAGGATTGGCGAGAGCAGACTTAGGAGGAGATCAGAATCACAACCCAGATTGAGCTTCAAGCATTGAAGAAATTCTCGTAATAGATCATTGTTCTCATCTAATACATTGAAAATAGAGGAGGATTTTTTCCCAATAAAAAATATATGTGTTCATTATGATTGAATGATTGTATGCATTTCTATTCTCAGTTTTCCTTCCGTAGAATTTAGTAGAAGAAATTTTTGTTTATTGATTTCAAATTTATTTCATTACTATAAAAAAATTTTGAGTTATTTCTACATGGTATTAGAGCTCCTTAATACTACGTATAAACCAGGTTCTTGATCATCTCTCAAATGTATTTTGAATAAAAGTGTTGTGGATGTATTTCTTTAGTGCAGGAACATTGCATTTCAATGGATTGAGACTTGAGTATTAATTGGAGGGAACTTAAAATTTTTGTTCTTGGAAAGACAAAATTGAAGTTGTGCTCGATGACAATGGAGCATTACAGTACGCACATGATGATATCCCAAGAACAACAAAATAATATGCATAGAGGCTCTCTTAGTGCAATAAATATAACGTGAAAGGCAGGAGGATTATCCAGGAGGGAGTTAGAGACCCTGTGGCTTCAAAATTGCATTGAAATGAGACATATTTTGAAAATTGGAAAACCCTCATAGAGATATTCAAAAATAACAGTGATAAAAGGAAGCTGACATTGAAAGATAATCTCAAGAACATTCAAATGAATAAAAATGACACTATTTTTCAATATCTATCCATATTCACACATCTGAAAGATGAACTTGGGGGAGTTGGAGAGATTGTGCCACCATATGAACTTGTGACTTTAGCACTCCTTGGTATTCAAAATTCCTAGCACAACTATCAAGATTCAGTTAATGGAGGAGACAAGATCCTAGATTGGGAGAAACTTTGGTTTGACTTTGGGTAGGAGGAGATTAGAAGTAACACTAGAGATGTAGTCACATCTAGAACTAATGAGGAAGAAAAATGTGCTTTAGCAAGAAAAGGAAAGAAAGCAAAAGTAAAGAAATCCCAATGGAAGTAAAAATCTAACCAAAACCATGGCAAGAATAAATATCTCAGTAAAATATAATGCTTTAACTTCCATGAGTATGGACACTATGCAACCAAGTTTCCACATGCGAAATACAGTAATAAGCTTACAACAAGAGTGAGAGGAGATTCTCCCACATTACAACTTCATTGGGATATCACTATCATTACATGCATGTAAAGTATTGTATGAGGTAGTGTATGGTACATAGAATCTGGTGCTTAATTTCATATGACAAGAAATACATATTCCTTCAACAACTTAGAGGATAAGGACCTACATTTAGACATAGAGCTTGGAGATGATGGAAGGTATATTAGCAAAGGGATTGGCATTGTCACCTTTAAGAGGGAGTGAAGCTCCCAACTTCACCTATATAATGTAATGTATGTGCCTGGTCTGAAGAAAAATATAGTTTCTATAGTCATACTTGAAGATAGAGGATATGATGTGGTGGTCAGTAGAGGGAATGCATATTTGAAGCCTATTGCTATTGGAAAAGTAAAAAAACATTGGTGTTAGGGTAAAAAATATCTACAAGCTAGATGTGGATGCATGCAAAGCATTGAGTAGCAACGCAGAACATATTCAGGGCCGAGATTTTGGAGAGTTGTAGCATAGGCGCATGTGACACCTATACCATGTAAACTTGAAAATAATGCAACATATCATCACTAGAGTTCGAAACCTTTATCAACATGATGTTTTCAAGGGATGCATTCTTGGAAAATATTTTAAATCATCCTTCCACGACCGAGATAGTAGATTTGGAGCCATATTGGAGCGAGTTCACTCAGATGTGTGTGGGCCATTTTCCATAGTCTCAACTGCAAAGCAGAGGTACTATGTGATCTTCATAGATGATTTTTCCTGCAAATCTTGGATATCTTTTATGAAGAAGAAAGATGAGGTTTATTCAAAGTTTGTTGAATTTAAAGCATTAGTTGAAAGTGATTATGGAAATAAAATTAAATCCATGAGAAGTGATAATGGAGGAGATTATATGTTTAACACCTTGAAATAATTATGTGCCAAGGAGGGTATTAGAAGGGAGTTAATTTTACTCCACAACCCAAGAAAAAATGGGGTTGTGGAGAGGTAAAATATAATTATTGTAGGAGATGCTAGAGAAATGTTGTATGACCAGGTATTTCCACTATCCCTATGGGCATAAGCTTACAATATAATTTTTTACTTGAACAACATGAGACCTCACAAAATTCCTGGAATGATTACACCTAAAGACACTTTCACTGGGAGGAATCCATATGTCTCCCACTTTCACATTTTTTGATTCATACTATATTTTAATGTATCCAAAGATAACAGGAAATATTTGGAGCCCACTATAGAGAAAGGAATATTTGCATGATATTCTGAGATACCTCATACAGGATGGACATGTCACTCTCAGATGGTTATGAGGGTTTATATGAGATTTATGAGAGGAAGCCATGAGGAGATCTCTAGAGTGAGATCTAAGCATACCACTAGGAGGAAGCTTCTAGTTCAGTAGGCGCATCATTCAAATCCACGAGTTGAATGTTGCTCAGGAAAGGAAGTTCAAAGGGATGATGTGGAGTAGCCACATGGAGGAGCAGAGAGAAAGGCTGAGTGGAGGCACCCTCTCACAGAGCCTTCCGAAGAAGGAAAGAGGACAGGGATGGTTGTGATTCAATTGAAAGCTCCAAAAGCATGTTTAAACTCTAGTTACTTGCATAGATAAAGGAGATCACGATATATATATATATATGTAACACTCATTCAAAGTTGATTTATTTTGATCCATCTTATTTTTGAAGAGCGGCATTCGAAAAAGTTTGGTTGGATGCCATGGTGGAGAAGTACTCATCATGGGAAAACAGGCTAACATGTGGGTACTTGGAACCTAAACAGTTAGTTGTTGGTTTCGAGGTGGTTCTATAAGGTGAAACATATATGGCTCATGACCAGTTTTAGTAAAAAAGGCAAAATTTTTTGCGAAAGGCTTCTCACAGAGGTGAGGACAATTAAGTTAGAGATACATTTTCCCACTGACGAAACATATTCATCTAATAGGACTATGCCAGCAATGAAAACATAGTTGGGGTGGAGGATCCCTGGAAATGGATGTAAATACTGCTGCTTCTGTGGGTAATTTGCGGAAATATATCTACATTGCACAATACGGGGGTTCAAGACCTTTATTGAGTATAAACATGTGTGTAGTCTCAGAGAGCCTACATGCTCTTAAGGAGTACCTAGTGGCAATCCTCCTGGGTTATCAGTGGATTTGGTTATAAGAGTGAAGGAGATGCCAATATATACAACTTTATGGTAGATGGAAGTTGTTTGGTCAATTTAGTGTGTCCTAAATTGCTGCATTTAATTTGTCAATCACGAGATCGTAAAATTTGATGAGTGCGGCGCACTATATGTGCAGAATAACCTGTTCTTAACTTTTATTAGTTTTGGTCTTTCTAAGGTGAAATGAAATTCTAAAAATGAAAACAAGTTTGAGTTATATTTGTTCAGGAAGTGATATCCCCTATATTGATTTACAACTTGAAACTTTAAAAGCAAATTGAAAATTGCAATGACAAGACTTGAAAGAAAGTAAAAAGTGTCTGTGAAATGAAAGATGTTGCTAATCTAATGAATCCCAAAACGATAAACTAGTGAACAAAAAAACAAACATTCTTCTTGCTCAACTAAACACAAAAGAAACTATGTAGAAATTCAAAATTGCCAGCAAAATAAATCTAAATTAGTTACATCAATTCATTTTACGACCCTTCATCATTGAACCGACTATGATTTTCGGAAGTAATCATAAACAACTTGTGTAAGCGTATTTAATTTACGAAGAGAAGTAAGCAATACTAAACCATATACTCATGATTCAATCTCACCATCGGTCAATTTGACGGCTTTCGGAGAACAGGCGAAGATGTAGTAAGGATTTAATATATCTAGAATTGCGAGAAAAAAAAGAAACTAATACTAAACTACACATTTCATGTCTGATCCCTCACCATCGATCCGGTTTAGCCAGCTTTCGAAACAACGAAGATACTATGGGCAAAGCTTAATATATCTAAAATTTGTAGAAAAAGAAACTAATACTAAACTACACATTTCATAATACAATCCTCACCATCGATCCAATTTCAGCGGCTTTCGGGCTGGCCCAGAAGATGCAACGAAGCGGAATTCGTATCTAAGTTTAACTGCGAGACGGAAAAACAAAGCCCAAGTATGGAGCAATGCGAGAGTTAAGCAAAGGCTTTATGAAAAAGAAAACTAGCGACGGAGACAATGTTAGTTCATGTCACTAATCAAAAAGCTATAAAATGCATTTGTCTATCTAAAACATCAAGAACATTGATCGGTGAGTTAACAATCATAAAACATGAAGAAACCAGAAAATGAAATGAAATTAGCAAATGTATAAACGAAATGAAACAAATGCAATATATGAACATATGAATGGATTATGTCACAATAGAATGAAAATAAAATTATGCACACTAATACAAAACCTTAGACGGGGACCTCTACAAAGCCCTTGGTAACGATCCTCAAGCCACAATTAAGTTGAAAAAACGAAGTCTTCTCTGATAAAAACGGTTCATTACGAATGATAGTGTTACGGCACAAGTGCGCGTAATCACTACGAGCAAACTAAAAGATAACGGAAATTACATTCACTAACATCAACTAACTTTATGTGCGTGTACAAACGCTCTATATATAACAATAAGTACATGTTGTCTCCTAAAGTTCATGATGTGAGAGAGCACGTAGACCACTACGTCACGGATATAGGAGTATGTTGGTGTTGGAAAGTGAATCTACGGAAGGTGGATGCTTGAATTCGACTCGAGGCTGCGCACGGATGTCGATTTAACCTCACTTGTGACAGAAACGACCGTATGGATGTTTATGTGCCACGAAAGCAGTGAGCCGGCATGAAACTCCATGATTGACTTCCATGTGGGTAGCCTTTGTGTGACTTCTTTGGACGGTTTGTGAACGGTGAGACACGAACCATGTCACGTCGTTCACTGACACCTTGCATGTGGCTCGTTCCCACTTGTAGACACAGCAACATAGAATTCCACAAAATAGGCACGGAAAGTTGCGGCAGAATTTGCGGAAAGTGGCAGATTCACAATTTGAATGAACAAAATCCTAGATCAAATAGAAAACACAAAAATATAATTAAAAACCATGTTAGATACCCTTTTGCACATGATGTTGACAATTTGGGGAGGTTTAGGTGAGTGAAAAGGTATGGAAAGGTGTATGGAAAAGGTCTAGGTCGGGACTCAACATATACCCCCACTTTGTGGAGAGGGCATTTTTGTGTCCTCATGCAACCAAAATTTTGATACTCTTTGTTCAGTTCATGTGCCTTGATACTTGTTGACACATAAAATCCCCTTCTCTTCTTCTTTGAATACTTTGCCATCATTAGGGTTTTCTTCATTAAGCACCTAAATTTGATATTCACAAGTACTTTCTTGCTCAATCTCTGGCATTTCCTTTTCAATTTCTTATTCTTCTTTGCCAAATTCCCCGTCTTAACCATAGTATTATCATGGATGATCATACGATTTCTTGTTCTTTCAATGTTTCATTTCATTTTTGATGTACCCTGACCCCAAAAGCTCAGCTCCAAAAATTTCATTTTAATAGTTGGACCAAATCATCACCTTGCCAATGTGTCAATGACTGAATGGAAGAAGTACTTGGACTGTGCATTTTGCCTTTTCAAGGATTCTATATAGTCATATGCCTCCTGGCACTTGGGGTCTATTTCAGGTGTCATCTTCATTGGGGTACATCCCCAAAATGCGCAGAGAGGAGTATGTTCAAAATATGGCCGGAGGCTTACATCAATATTTCTTTTGAGAATAAGATGGGTATGCTCATTGTACGATTGGGAATGAAAGGAACCGGAGTTCACTATTTATTTGAGATGGACTATGGTCAGTTGGCGGAAATTTATTCAGGATGTCTCCTCACAAATCAATGAAATGGGGACCTTAATTTGCGTTTTCTCAATTTCCCTTAAGCACAACAGCTTCTCCTCCTGTGTTGTATTATACTACTCTTTGTTTTTGTTTCCTGCCATCTTCTTGGGCATGGATGATACATTTTTAGCAGAGAATAAACTAATCTTTGAGAAAGTATTTGATGATCTTCTTGAAGAAAGAAGAGTTTAATAATAAGCCTCAATAGTTTCTCTTTCTTTTGGTATTATTGGCTTCTTACCTTTGATATCACTTCTTCTTTCTTTTTATAATCTCTCTTCCCTATCAGGTTCTTTCCATAATAATAGTAGGAGTGTTTTTGGATTTCCTCAATTGTTCTTTCACTCCTATGCTGCAATACTTGTTGCAGGAATTTCTGACGGGGAGTAATTTGGTTCAACATTGTTCTTTCTTCTACTCCTTCTAATTGAACTACCTTGGAGAATTTCTTTGAGGTTCTTCAAGAAGTTTCTAACTAAGAATTGTTCATGTATCTTTCCTTTAGCTCCTTTTCAATCAGAATTTTTTATAAAGGCCGTGGTGATAAAGATGGGGGCTCTACATCTCCTAAGTGTTTTGAACGATTAAACCATTTCTTCAAGCTATTGAATAGAAAATAAGGGAGATTGAGAATTTGGTTTTCCTGAAAATTCATCAATAGCCGTTGTAGTACATGTACATAGACCCCAAACGACCTTCATGTAATAGATTTCTAAACAATTAGTAGTAAACGGCCCATTCTTCTTTTATTGCATGCCATGATTCCTCTTTTAAAAACGATGATATCCCCGCCATGATTTCGTAGGATTGTTCTCCATGCCTCATCAACGATGCTTTTATTCACGAACCAACGTTCTCCCTCCCAGAGATTCTGGCTGTTGCTAGTGATGCTTCACATTGACCAAAAACTTGAGGTCTCCAATTTACCTTAAGAACCATCAAGTGACCTTTTAGCCGCTTTCGTAACTTCTTTGTGGTAACCTGCGGAATTTACGAATAAACGCAGCCATTTTGCTTTCCTGTCTCTTTTTCTTGCGGATATCCACTCTATAAACTTCGGTCCTTCCGGCTGCGCACTTAGTAATTTTCCCATTTCACTTCTCACATGCTTCTAGAATTTGCTTTCGTGAGGTTTAGTGGAAATGGAGACGATAGAACTCTAGGATCGACACAATAGCGTGGGGATGTATCATAAAAATAAAATGAGTACCATAAACGGAATAAGAGTAAGGCGTAGTAACGAATATACGGGGGGTGAGAATGAACGAAAAGGCAAAATGGAGTGAAACGAGGGTGAATGATGAAGTGGGGTTTCATAAACACGACGGAGACACGACAAAGAGGTTAACAAAGTATAATGCATTCGGCCGCGTTTTAAATTTTGGTGGGCGTGTAATAAATATAGACACGTTTCAATCATGATTATGAAGTTATACGGCTTGTGAAGTCCTTTGTCAACTCAAATACGTCTCATTATCTCAAATTGGATATTGGAACATGAGTGAGAATCGAATTTCAATGATGAAAGCAGTTTATGAATAGATACGAAGATAACATGGAGATCGTGACAGATTCTTGAGCCCATCAATATAATCATTGCGCGTAATGGGTGAAACTCTGGTTTAAAACTATATAAAAATGTGTTTTTCAATACTATTTAAATATAAACTTTATTCATACCTTTGGAATCCTTGCTTTTGCCCTTGGTCTTCAGTAGTTGATCTCCATTGGTGTCTTGAATGTTCCATTGATCCTCTCACATTTTGTTCATAATTGTGGAAATAACATCTAGCTGTACATTCTCTTTGGAAGCGAGTAGTAGGCACGGAATCATACAGTACGGCCCAGGTCGAGTGAGAGCGGATATCGTGCGGCCCAAACCATGACTATTACTTGGTTGAATAGAAATGAACAAATGACAAATGACCGGATGAAATGGTCATAAAAAAGATTTTATTGATGGAATGGATGAAAGTAGTGGAATGAAGTGAAATGAAATGAAATGAAATGGAATGAAGTGGAATGAAATGGAGTGGGTGGTGAAATAGAGTAAATGAAGGAAATGATTTTTTTTTTTTGGAAAATAAGAGGTGTCGAGTGCCCCGATTTTCACCCTGTTTTACGCATGGAGAACTACTCCAAGCCATTGATTGGTTTAGAGCTTATACCATTTTTTTATTTTTTTGTTTTTATTTTTATTTTTTATTTTTAACTTGAAAAACAAAAGCTAGGTTTGGTGGAGAAGAAGAATTCTGCAGCACGACTGATCTGTTTTTCTTGAAACATCTTGACAAATCCTCTTTAGAGGTGGCCCATGATAAAATTTCAATCTGTATTGCATTCACCAAATAGAGGAGTTTGAAACTCATCAATGGTCTTGATTCTTATAGCTCCCATTGCTAAAGTCTTGTCAATCTCATATGGCCCAAATTATTGATGCAATTTCCCTTGAAAATCTTTAAACTTGGAGTCAAGTAACAATGCCCAATCTCTTGAGCTTCTTATCTTTGATATATTTGTCATGCCATTTGGTTCTTTGATATTGAACTAGATGAGTTCTTAGAATTGCTTCTTGTACGATCTCATCTAGCTCATTATTTGCTCCATTCTATGCTTTTGAGCTTACGTTAAGTCCATCTAGCTGACCTTTGTCTTGAAGGTCTTAACTTGGAACTCAATGGGGAGTGAACTTCTTTCCATATGAGTTCATAGGAGAATGTCTGTTGTATTCCTCCGCATGTAGTTGCAGCAGGCCTGAGAAGCACGGAAGCCTTTTACGCCGTCTTTTCTATGTAGATGCACGAGTTTTGGTGATGATACTTTCAAGAACTTGTTTGTGGACTCCCTTGACCATTTTCTTGTGGATGGTAAGGAGTAGATCTTGTGCTTGATTTTGTATTCTTCCATCCTTCTCACCAAATTTGATGTGAATTGGCTCCCCGATCTGTCACAATTTCTCTTGGAACATAAGCGGTAAAAGCTGTCTCATAAAGAAAATGAACAGCTGAATTTTCGATGGCAGATGTAATGCTTTAGCTTCTGCCATTTAATGGCTATAATCGGTGCAAACCAGCCATATGCTTCTTTTGTATATGGTGGATTAATAGGTCCAATAGAAATCTAAGCCCATTTTTCAAAGGGTTCAATGAGTACTGTGTTTGTGATGGCATTTTCATTTGAAAGGGTAGGTTTCACTCTGGCAGAAGCTATCACACCTTTTGACATATTGTTTTGCATCTTTGAAGAGAGAAAGGCCAATAATATCCCAAGAAGGATTTTATAGAGCCGTCCTTTTATCATCAAAGTGTCACCGCATGGTTCATCATGACATGCCTTAAGAATATCGAGGCATTTCATCTTCCACGACACATCTTCGATCACAAGATGTTACTGTTTTAAACAATTAGATTGAAAATCACGAATATTTTGAACTCTCCTGAATAATCTTCCGTTTTCTTGGAAATAAATGTGAAGGTAGTTTCACGTAACCAAATAGATTAGCAATGTCTGCCGCATACGAGGGTCTTAATAATTCTTTAAACAAAGTGACCATCGGGGGAATTTATCTTCTACGAGAGAATCTTCTTTAGTATTTGAATCCTAGACAAAAATCAGCTACGTAATTTTCACTGAGGTCATCAACACGATAATATTGAATTCTTGCAAGTAAAATCCATCTTGTCCTCTGCCATTAGTAACGGAGTTTTGTTCATTAAATATCTAATTGCGAATGAAATTAGGTATGAATAAAAGTTTCATAACTTTGATATGCCAATGTCAACTTTTAATTGCATGAACAACGGCTAAGAATTCTTTCTGATCCTGATATCGTTCAACTACGGCCAGGAGTCAAATTTTTCTTGGTGTAATAAATGGCATAAGAATTAAATCTTTTTTGACCCAACACGGCTCAAGAGGCATGTACGAAGCTATCTTGTAAAAATATGGAAAGGAAGTTTCCAATTTGGTCCTCTCAAGATAGGTGCTTAGGATATTGCTTGTTTTCAAAGTTTCAAAATCGTTGACAATCGAGGTCCATTTAAATTCACGATCTTTTGTAAGCAATTTGAAGAGTGGAGATACTGGTGAAGTTTTCTATAAATCTTCTATGTGCTTGATAAATCCTAGAAAACTTCTAACATCTCTTTGACAATTTGGAATAGGTAACTTGGAGATGACTTCAACTTTTGATCTATCAACCCCTTAATCCCATCTCCTGAAATATGATCTAAAACAATCCCTTCGGTAAACATCATAAAGCATTTTTCATGGCTTATTAAAAGGTTTGTTTCTTTACATCTTATGAGAACTTTTTCCAAATTTTATAATACCTCTTCAAATGAATTACCATAAGCTGTAAATCATCATATAAACCTCTACACAATCATGGATTAGATCGGAAAAAAATTCCTAGTACGCTCTTTGGAATGTTGCGGTGCATTACATAACCCAAAAGGAAGCACTCGGTAGGCAAAAGTTCCCCATGGACAAGTAAATGTGGTCTTATCTTGATCTTCGATGCTACAGACTGATTATATTCCCACCTAAAACCATCCCAAAATGAAAAGTACTTTTTACTGCTAATGTATCTAATATTTTGATACGATAAAGGCAAGGAAAGTGATCCTTCAAGTTTCTTTATTCAATTCCTTGTAATCAATGCATACCCTCCATTTACCATTCTTTTTGGTACTATAACCAAAGGAGAAACCCATCGGCTATAAAATTGGATAAATGAAGTTTACGGTGAAAGTTTTTAGACTCTTCTTTCACTATCTCCTAAAGATTTAGGATTCATCCTTCTTTGAAGAGTTGTGTACGATTGGTCCTCTGTTTTCCTCAATGAATGTGATGGATGCAAGTCTTGGGATCAATACCAACTACGTAATGGGTATACTCCCATGCAATCACGGTAGAATGTTTTGCAAGATTAAGTTAGTTCTTCTTTATTTGATTTCTCCAAATGTTTGTTGATATTCAATGTCTTTTACGGAAAAATCTCAATAGCAGAATACCAAACTCTTCCATAGAGTAAAGGAACATTTGTCTTGATGATAAATATTCTATGTGATTCAGCGAAATTGTGTGGAGGTCATATTCGAAGATGTCTCAAAATTTTCTAATGTGTTCAGGTACATTATCTCTTTGATTTCGGAAATGATAAGAACGGAGTTGTATAAGTGTTCTCATCATCGACATTCATCGTCTCCTATTTACGTAGTTATACTATTTGGAGGGATACCATAAATTGAATTCTTTGTCAAATTACCATTTGAAATGTACATGTCTCCAGATCTACAACTAATAAAAACATCGGTATGCTTCAGCCAAGGTCTTCCTAAAATAAGTGGATGTCCTCCTAAGATTACTTTTGAGTCAAAAATCATAAAGTCTATTGGATATTCCAAAATCTAGGCCCAAAATGTCTTCATCACCATACGGTTTAATAATAGATCGTCTATGATTGCAATAAGTAGGTGTAAAAGAAGGTTAAGGAGATTTTAAGCATTCCATAATTAAATACACTCATAATGTTGATGGCAGTGACCTAAGTCGATCAATGTGTTTGGAATTTCATCCCATTTATGTGTGTCTTGACAATTGAACTTCTGGATCTACATATACACCATGGTAATTTTTTCCATCATAATGTGCGCAATCTTTCTACCGGTGGATTCTTCTTGTGTCCTTTAGCTTCCTTCTGGTCTTTTGAAACTCAACTCCTTTATGGTTTTTTGCCTAGAATGAATTTCTTGAATGACTTGTAGCAATGGAATCTTGATACAAACATTCTTCAATTCATCTGAAAGTCATAGTTGGGCTTAACAAGATTTGTTTTCACCCCTTATCAATTTGTAGTCTCTTCCGGAAAAGGAGGTGTAGATGAAGATACGAGTTTGCTCAACTATAGGAGTTGTGGATGTTAGCTTTTCTTTTTCTTTTTGAATTTTGAATTTTGAGAGGGTTTCTTCACAGAACCCTTAGTGACTTGAAGAGTCCTCTGAGAGGTATCTTGCTCTTGAATAATACTATGAAGAATGTTTTCTAAAACTCTACCGGATACGAGTTGTACATCGTTGAGAGAAGAATCATATAGGTAGGAAATTGTTGTCCTTCTGCCATATAAGTAGTTTGAGGATTCTTATTGTTAGGATTTAGCGATGGCTAGTGGAGATTGATTTGTCTTCTGTTGGTATAGGAGCATGGGTTAGTTGTATTTTGTTGAGAAGGTTGTTGTTGTGGAAATAGCGATGAAAGTTGTGGATTTGGGCAGAGAATTGTGGAGACTTGTTGATTTTGAAAAGATGGAGGATATTGATGGGGTGAAACGGAAATCTCGTAAGAGTTTTGCATCCTTGTACCCATGGCTGATATGAATTCTGATGTTGGGGCCAAGGTTGTTTTAAGAAGTTCCAATTTTATTAGGGTTTGAAGATTCATGGGGTTATTAAACCATGATTATTGTCCACAACGAAGGTCTCCCGCTAACGACGAAAACAAAAGAAGATTCTCTTGAATTTCGGATCTTCTTGAAAAACGGCTTTTGAGTCCGAAATTGAAGGCAATCATGATCATGATTTTGAGCAAATCATACATGTTTCTACAACTTTTGCATCAAGGGACGTTCGCAAAAAAGCATGTTTCTTTCTGTTTCGGACAAAAGATGGCTAAAGAAACATCTGTTTAACTGCCTTTGTTTGGATTTTAAGGGTGTCTAGATGTTTACTGAGCTCCCTAAGATATCAGTTTTGAACTCATCAAGCATATTACCAATCTCTGCCCTATGATCAGTTGCAGATTTTTAGCTAATAAGAGAAGAATCCCGAGGCCCTTTTCTGTTTCAGATTTTCCCCTTGAGAGATGGATACATGGTTCACATTTATATCACGAAATGAGTTGAAAATGTCCCTTTCCCCATCATGTTTAAAATGTCTATCAAATTTCATCTCTAATGGCTTTTAATGAGGAGGCTTTCCAGGTTTCATTATCTAAGTTGCTCATCTTTGCTCTTTTCAAGTTGTATTGAAAAATTTCAGTTAAGTCTTCCAAATTTTTATCTTCTTTTTGCATCATTTTGAATACTCATCCTTGTGATTGGTGGGCATAAAATAGTCCAAGTATCTATCCAAAAATGTTTTTTTCATATCATTCCAAGTCACGATAGATTGGTCTTTAATCCACGAACCATTTCAGCGAATCCTTCAATGTTGAGAAAACAGTTTGAGTTTTTGAGAATCTTCCATATAGTCATAAGTTAGGCACACAACTTCAAACTCAGCGAGAAATATTTGAGGATCCTCATACTTAATCCATAAGTTAAGGAGAACGATGGTGAGGATATTTTTCATTATTTAGCAGGTTTATCCCTTCTTTCTGAGAATCCCAAGCAAATTGTCCCTATTTCTACCATAATTTTCCTTCTTTACATTATTTTCTCTCCATTGTCTCACTCTCTTCTACCTCCCTCTATTTATTACTTCCCCTCACCTTACATGATAGTTTCTTTAAGTGCCTGTTCCTCTAGTTCTTCTACCAAGGAAGGATGAGAGAAAGTCTTTGTTTCTAAGTGGGTTTTAGTAGGTGGTATAGGAGATCACTCTAATTCCATTTGTTCCTTGACTTCCAAAAATCTTAAGGCTAGGGGTAGATGGTGGTGAATCTGGTCTATGCCTTGAAGAAGATGGTGTTATGAAAATCGAACTCTTGGCTTTAGCTATAAACCTTCCCTAGAATCTCTTGCTCTATGCATGTCATTTTTTATTTTTATTTTTTTTTTTTAAAAAAAAGTTGGGCTAATAATTCTCTTTCGTCTTCCGAGATCACACTAGATGCGAAAACATACTTAAAAGTGCTAAACCAATAACTCTCTTTTCTGATCCTCCAATGAGATCACACTAGGTAAGAGGTATACTTCAAGAAGTTATCCAAGAAGTTTTCCCTTCTTTTTATGATTTTATGTTTTTTTTTTTTTTAAGAAATTGAAAACACCCTAGTTGCCTTCCCCGACAGCGCCAAAATGTTTGGTCGATTTAATTGTGTCATAAATTCTTTTGCATTTAATTTTCAATCCGGGAATCGTAAGATGATGAAGTGCGGCGCACTATATGTACAAGATAACCTATTTCTTAGCTTTTGTGCGTTTTTGGTCTTTCTAAGGTGAAATGGAAATTCTAAAGTAGCTCGAAGTTTGAGATTATGTTGTTCAAGGAAGTGATACTCCCTATTGATTTACCAACTTGAAACTTTAAAAGCAAAATTGAAAATTACAATGACAAGACTTGAAAGAAAGTAAAATTATGCTGACAAAAAGGTCTTGCTAATCTAATGAATCAAAACGGTAAACTAGTGAACACAGAAAACCAAACTATTCTTCTGCTTTGTAACTAAACACAAAAACCATAACCCAAAAATTCAAAATTGCAACAAATAAATCTAAATCGATTACATCAATTCATTTTAGGCCATCGTATTAGACCGGCTATGATTTCGGAAGTAATCATAAACAACGTATCGGCGATATTTAATTTGCGAAAGTAAACTAATACTAAACCATACACTCATGATTCAATCCCTCACACCATCGATCCAATTTTGTGGCTTTCAGACTTAATGAAGATGTCATACGAGTTAATATATCTAAATTTGCGAGAAGAAACTAATGCTAAACTACACATTTCATAATGCAATCCTGCCATGATTGGCCTTGGCTTCAGATACTTGAAGATACTGTAAGCGACAATATATTAAATTGGAAAAACTAATGCTAAACTACACATTTCATAATGCAATCCCTCACCATCGGTCAGGTTGCTTGTGGCTTTGGAGGCTGTTGAAGATGCTATAGCGGATGGTATATCTAAATTTAACTGCGAGACGAGAAAAACAAAGCTGAAATGTACAGGAGAAATATGAGAGTTAAACAAAAAGCTGTAAACAAACCTAGCGACGGAACAATGTTAGTTCATATGCACTAATCAAAAAGCTATCAGAAATACAGGACTTGTCTATCTAAAACACTGTCAAAACATTTGATTAGTGATTAACAATCATAAAACATAATGATAAGAGGTAATTATGGAAATGTATAAGCAGGGAAATGAAACAAATGCAATATATGAACACTATGAATGGTTATATGCATTGGACCAGTAGTGCCACTGACTACACAAAACTAGCGCAGGCGAAGGACCCTCTACTGCAGCCTTGGTAACGATCATCAAGCCACGAATTAAGTTGAAAAACGGTCTTCTCATATTAAAAAACGAGTTCATTACGAGAATGATAGTGTTACGGCACAAGTGCGGCGTAATCACTACGAGAGAAAACTAAAAGATAACATGGCCACATTCACTAACATCAACTTCTTTATGTGCGTATGCAAACGCTCTATATATAACAATAAGCGCAAAAGCTGTCTTATAAGGTTCATGATGGCGGAGAGCACGTGAACAGCTACGTCCACAAGGTCTCAGGGTATGGCCGTGTTGGAAAGTGAATCTACGGAAGGTGGATGTGGTCGCTCCCGAGCCCCTGCTGCCTGAGATGTCGATTTAACCTCATGGGGCTTAGAAACGACCGTATGGATGTTTGTGTGCCACACGAAAAACGAGAGTCCGGCCGACATGAAACTCCATAGTTGCTTCCATGTGGACGCCTTTGACCGCGGCTTCTTTATGGACGGTTGTGAGCCAATAGGACACGAACCATGTCCACGTCATTCTGTTTTGCTGTCGCGCTCCCGTTTCCCTTGTGAACACCGCGCATATAATTTCACAAAATAGGCTGAGAAGGTTGCGGTACGGAAAGTGGCAAAAATTCACATGTTGAATGAACAAAATCTAGATCAAATAGAAAACACAAAAATATAATTAAAGCCATGTTAGATACCCTTTTGCACATGATATTGACAATTTGGGAAGTTTTAGGTGAGTGAAAAAGGTATGCAGAAAAGTGTATGGAAAAGATGCAAATTCAGGACTCAACGACGGTCTACTCATCATAGTTATCTCTGAGGATGATTTGATACTAATGGAGATGACAAGTTGATCCAATATTACAAGGACCTTAAAGAGAGTTCAGATGAAGGATATGGATGCAGTGCACTAATTCTTAAAACGGAAGGAGTGGCGCGAAGATAGGCGAGATATTTTTTGAAAGAGGGAAATGCACCTCTTAAAACCTTTAAAGATTCCATATCCGGGATTGAAAACCCATGGACACTCTGTCTGGTAATAACTAGGGGAAGGAGGATGCTCTACAACTAGGGGTAGTAGATGGCACTATCAATAGAAATTTTGTGGGTTCCTTGATGTGCTTAGTGAACACAAGGCCCAATATTTATTTTACGTTAGACAACTTAGTGGGTTTGTAATTAGGAGCAGATTCATGGAAAGACAAACATGTTCTGAATACCTCGAAGGCATAACAAAGTTGGTTTTATGATACATGAATATTGATGTGAAAGCTCTAAAACTTCATAGATGTGAATCAGGTAAGGAGTCCTCATATGGGAAGAGCACATCAGGAGCAATATTTCTTTGTTGGGTCAATAAGAGGCCTGGCAGGCTAATGGGAAAAAATGTATGTATCCTCCAACTTGGTAGAGGTGAGGTATAGGGTTTCTAAGTTAAGCAACATGCGAGGCTATTTGGATGAGAAGAAGATATTGGATTTGGTCTCTTTAGTGAGGGGATGGAGTCTACATTGATCCTTTGAGTAATGGGGATTATATAAAACTATTTGAAAATACAATGTTTCATGATAGGTCCAAGCATATAGACATCGGGCACCATCACGAGACATTGTGTGCGGAAGGGAAGAGAATTTTATGCTACGGTACATTCACATGAAAAGAATTAGGATGAATACATATTAACAAGGCTTTTCGGTAGGTGAGTTTAAGGGTTCAACGGGGAGGGTGTTGGGTTTCCTTTTTATACTTATAATGCCTAATTTACCTCAATTTTTTACCTATTTTGCCTTGAATGAATCTGCTATTCACCTATTTTCAACTAAATATATACCCTTTTAGCCTTGATGTCGATATAGGTGTATATATTTAAAATTCAATTCCTATACTTTCTTATAGTAAAAATAATGTTATTTGATCTATTACTCTCCTAATTCATAGGTTGGCTCACATGAATGTTGGATTTCACTCTACTCATACGGTACTTGTTCAACATTTCAATGCTGGGGTAGTTCAATATTCTATTACTCATGCATTCAACGATTCGGCTAACAATGTGCATATATTTTTGACATATTGACCAATCCGCTTACTCAGTATTTGTTAAACCTATGTGCACCCATCGAGCACTTGACAAGAGACATGTTCTAAGCGACGATCTCACCACACATGTACACCCATCATACTTGACCGGTCATCCCCAAGCTCTTAGCTATCACACTCATCATATTGTTAGAAGTTCTCGGTACCGGTTGTTCCTGCACGCTCGATTCCGGTACCATTTGTTCTAACATTTAAATTATTGTACCCATGTTATATTGTTACGTTGCGATGCTAGTGTTCTCTATTAGATTGTAGTACTGATTACTTTTTTGTTCTATTCGATGCCATATTTGACTTCTTTATACACCGGTACCCATATTTTTTTGTTTTTGTTCCGATACGAGAATCTCTTTGTCTGATTTTGGTACCATAGTCGGTCCGAGCTTAATGGTCGTAAAACCATCTTCTGCTGGAACAGAGATTTGTTGAACACATCTCCTTTACACAACAAATTGATATTTACTTCTTCCTCATACTACTTCGTGTCATGAGGACGGAAACTAACATCCCCATTAAAATTTCAACTCTAAATATAAACAGTGTTATCTCATGTAACTGGTTGTAACGATATAAGAGTGTGCATATATTGTAACAAGCTTAGCAAGGTAGAAACAAGTTTAACAGAGGCAGAGAAAATTAGCATTAATATTTTACGTAGTAACGTTATGTTGTCGAATCAATAATTTTTGTAATGTTTCTCTTTGAAGTAATGAAATGAGAAAAAATGATGAGCTCAATGTATTAATAAATCTCTTAGTTACGTGATTTTTTAAGCTTTCCTTGATCTCTTGGAAAGAACACCAAAGCCATCAAGGCAAGTTATATTTAAAGTTATTATTTAGTGTGAATGTCTTAATGTTTGATACAATTTCAGTTTTATTCCACGAGTGTCAATTTCCTTGGTTTAGTGAATACAAATTGTATTTCTTAAATTTACACATTTAATTGATGTTTGATAACAAAGAATAGAGACCAAGATTAGAGGTCTCACCATTCATCTACATGTACTTCTTATGAAGACTCTCATCATACATTTCCCTATACTAGTTAAGTTGTAATTTAATTTTTAGATATAATAAATTTGTTTCAATATAATGATTGAGATTAATAGCTACGAAGTAAGTTAAAAATCCGCTTTCTTCAATTTCATGAGCTTGTAAATGGATAAACTAATTACTGACATGAACATTAAGTTTACAATTTGTCATTTATTTGTGATATTTTTCTCTTTTAATTGTGTGATGAAGTTAGATTGGAATTCATAGAATGAAGTGCTAGTTTTCGAAACTCCCTAAATGAACTATACTCATGAGACATATGATCTTATCTATTTTCGGCACATATAGTGCATCGACCCTACTGATTATGATTCTCTGGTTGATAATTAAGTATTGTGGAAATATATATATATATATATATATATATATATATTATTATTATTATTATTATTATTATTCATATTATTTCCCCAAAAAAATTGGCGCCATTAACTGAGGTTATGCTTGATAACATATTTTTTTGATGGTTTTGTGAAATGATATTGAGGATGATGTAAGGGCATGAAGACGATGAGATGAGGGGGAGAGCAGAGCCTCGCATGGACTCCCGTGCACGGGTGCGATGGAGCCAACAACCATGAAATCTAACGCATTTCTCACATGGACTCCATGAATATACATACCCCTGCGGAATGTAAGCCCTTTCAATCTGAAAAATGTATAGAACTCTAAGGAAGAAAATGGGTCCAAGGAGACAAAGATTAGAATGTTAAAATGCAAATATTGAAAAAACATATCAAAGAGTCCATATTGGTTTTCTAGAGCATAGAAACTCAACTAACAATGTAAGACAAGTGACCAAGCTAGAACATAAAAATATTTATTTAATGTCAAATATCCTTAATGTAACCTGCATACGAATATTTATTTAATATTTTATAGCATAATTCACGCTCGGTACAGGAAACACTTATACATGGCTCTAAATTGCAACAAACATGAACATACAAATATGGCATTTGAAAAATTATAAGAGCTTTTAAAAAATAAGCTATAATATATGCACATATATGTATATATATATATATATATATATATATATATATATATATATATATATATATATATATATATATATATATATATATATATATATTACTTGAAAAATTACAACGTATATTAAAATTCACCATGTCTCTCAATTCAAGGTAGAAGCTTTGATAACATATTAAGTGTGCATACAAATGAAATTGAAGGTGAATGTCGCATGTCCCTAGAGAACCATGTGGAAACATCCTATCTCCACAATAATTGTTGGTTTTCATTTAAATATTTGAGTATTCTATGGGAAAATTCCACAATCAAAATAAAGCTGAGGCCACCAACCCGAAGAAAAAACAATAGTTCTAGAAATATCAACATACGAAGCAAGGGGATCACCCAAAAAGGCGAGAAGGAATATAAATTAAATTTTGATAATTGAATATTGATTAAATACTTTCGCATTTATTTTCAAATGTGATATTTGTCAGAAATATTTATTATTGACCTTATTCATATTCAAGCGGGTGAGATACATTGACTAATTACACAAATTGGACAAAGAAATTTATTCATCTATGGCCCAAAATAGGGATATATATATATATATATATATATATATATATATATATATATATATAAGATGTTACAAAGTTTGAAAAGCCTAGTTTAGCATCGTAAAATGTTAAAAGTCGAAAATGTTCATTAACAAAAAAATTACACAATCACCATAAAGATCACCGTATTCTTCCTCTCTCGTGAGCTTGCGAGAACAAAAAATGAGGTGGCTTTGGAAGCGTATATTTCATCCGATTTAGCATCCTTTCAACCTTGTGAATCAAGGTTATTGTTTCTATCTTGCGGACTTTTACTAAAACTCCCAAACACCGGTCATTACCTATGGTATACATTTTTAATTATGTAATGTCCCAAAGTGAAATGGTAATTCATGTCAGAGTTCCTTTACATGCCATCCTCTTCTCGGCACAAGATCGCTGGAATCTCACATCCCATTCCCATTATTTCTTTTTGAACAAGTTCCTAAATTGAAACACTGCGATTCCCATTCTCCAATTTTTGTTGCCCAAAGCCATTGTCCTCGAGAACAAGTGAATGGGATAAAATAAGGGTCTAGAGTGAGATTTTTTTAAATCAAAATTTTCAAAACTTATTAAAATACAAATACCTTTTTTCAAAGTTACAATGACCATTCCTCGTGACCGCTACTATCTTCCCAAACATTAGTTATTAGGAAACCAAGCGAAAGATAATAATGGTTAGAAAGGAAACTAGTCTCCAATTATAAGAAGATATGATATGCATAAGAAGATATAAAAGGGTTTGAAACAAAAGATGCTCGATAATAATAAGCACCAAACAAAAACATAAACCATAAATCCTCCTTTTCCTTGGATATTAAAAACAATATTAAGTTTGATTCCATGCAAATTTCTCTTATGAGTTCAGTGGCCTAAGAGCAAAAATATTGCTTTGGTGTAGAAACAATTATGCACACTATTGAATAGAGGAAAGGAACTATGCATCCCTACAGCAGTCCTTTGTGTCCTTTTTCTTTTTCTAGGACTTTTATTTGTAAAACTAGAGATGCAACAAAGCTTTTTAACTATAAGATAAAAGATTCAAAAACATGAAATGTTAATATTTCTTTTTATAAATGTTTAACCATGATGGTCGTGCATAGAAAAGAAACTCTAATGGGAAATTTCTAAGAAATCCATGAAAATATCATGAGATTCTTGGAGAAATATTGCAAGGATTTAAAATATAACAAACCATGTTTTTCACTAACAAATCAAAAAGTGCATATTTATGGAAGATAAACACATATACTCTTTAGAACAAATTCCAATTCATAAATGAAATTTCCGTTATATTTTGTGGTACAAATTATGATTTGAACAAACCAAACCCAAGGGATTTCCTGAAGCTGGTGATTTCTAATGTTTCTAAGTAATTAAAATATTATGCACCATGGGTGTCCCATTCAAATCTTGGATAGTACACAACACTATTCTAGAACAGTTTACCAAGAATGCCATCCGCAAATGTGAAGCATTCCACTTTGTTTCGCCTCTATAATGTAGGGGAAAATAAGTATTCAAACAAACCAGGTATAGAACACATACAAGGATGGGAAATAAAATCAAACAAACTTATTATTGGACACAAGATATGCGATGTTTATCCATAATGATCACCTTCTTAAACAATATGTGGGATTGTAACGAATATTCAACATAAATTATAATATAATATACATTATGATAACATTTAAAAATAGAAGAGAATCAATGACTTACGCGTGGGTGGATAAATAATTCCACCATCTAAATGTACCACACCGATTATCCACATTGATATTGCAAGCCTCTCAATAATGGCTCATTTCACAGAGATTGTTTTCCTTTAGAAATAGGAGAGATTGATGTTATAATCCCTTATTTTGTTTGTGGCATGTAAGAAGATCTTGAGACTAATATAGAATAGGAAAAGTAGTTGGTAATCTTGTGAAAAATGTGAATAACCCGCCGACACCAACTTCTAAGCCTACCACATTATTCTAATAATGACCCGGGATCAAGAAATCGAAAGGCTTCAACTACACTCGAGTTACGCTCATAGCGGGCTTGGAAGAACCGTAGATTCCATGGATGTGTGTAACTATTAAAATTATGAATATGATGCCATGTGTGTCTTCCAAGGTTCATTAAGCTGGAATCATAGTTCAGCAACACTGTTTTACCACTAATATAGTTCCTTAGGAATGGATATCAATCAAGCTCTAGTTAGAATTACTTTTCTTAGTAAGGAGATGAGGCTTCATGTTTTTCCACCCTATTTTCCCCAAATAAATTTGTTCTTCCAGAAAAATTATTCATTATTTCCCATTTTACAAGAACAATTGGAAAAAAAAGGATTTCACACTCTCGAGAGTATTTTGTAGGATAAAGGGCAATGTGAGTGGCTATCCTAGTAGTAGTTTCATTGGTATTCTCGACTTCAAATTGTTTATCATCCTTAGTTTACTTGCATTATGTCAAATAATTATGTAAAGCGAGTTAGTTTAAGTTAAATATTAATTTCCATCCCTTACCCATTTGAAAAGATAATGGTTTTATTTGAGACCTATGGAGTATCACTCAAAGGAACTCAAATGCTAAAATAAAACCATCTCGGTTTTATAGAAAAGCATATAAGTATGAAGCGGAAATTTCAATAATTCCGAGGTTGGGTGGATCGAGCATACGCCAAGGCATCTAGAAGTATCATTCTTCCTTTTTAGACACATATATTTGGATGGTTGAATCTTTGTGATAGCTTCATAGTTAAGGATTGGTTAAAACACTCTTGTTTTACTTGGAAATCATCTAATTGGTCACAAGCCTAAAATGGTTAAGCATGTGATCTGGAATGTTTGAGTTTTCCCACACATTTTGGCCTTTTATCTATATTAGATATAGTTACCAAAATCCTTTTTTACTGCTTTTTATTCATTGGAAGGTATTTTTTCTTAGAAATAGTTAACAAACATATGGTCCAACATCTTTGTTAGGGAACGTGTGTGATATGGTCCCATAAATACACTTAATTTTCTCACATCAAAATTGGTGTCACACAAAATTTCTTGAAGCATTATCCTCGTTCAACTTGAGAGAAGTTTCCACATTCTTATAGGATTTGGCTCTCAGGTTTCGGGAAAGGATATAGACTATCACTTGGAGCTAGAGCAAAAATGTTAGAGCTCGAGCCGAAATTTTTTGTCCCAATTATTTGTTTACTCAATATGTTTATATTCATGCATATATTTATTGATTTTTTACTAAAATATATGATTCATTTTGAACCAGAAAGTAACATGGTTTCTTAATACATTTTCTATTTTTTTCCAAAGAAAAAAATCGAATCTTTCCATTAAAGAGCAAAAATTTTTACTTGAGTACGTCATATAATAATTCTATTTGATAGTGTGTCACTTGCAGAACATAGAAAATCGAGATCCATCCGATCATTTTTCTATACAACCAAAATCCACAAAAAAACATAGGAGTAAAGACCTCTTCCTAAGTGTTTCTGCAGTACGACAACTTTGTCTTCATTATCAAACAACAACCCAAAAAACTCCAAGGCTCCTCGCAGAGGGAAACACCACTGAAAAAGTAGGCTAGCCATAACGCCTTCCATCGAGTCTTGGGCTCCCTCTTATGAGGGGAAAAATGCTCAAATAGGGACCTAGGCTGGCCTAAAATAGTAAAAAAAGAGTGTATATGCCATATAATGTCTCGAAATAGGAAATGCCGAGTAGCGGCCTCACAGGAGGAGGCCTAATATACTATGGGAATGAAAACATACAATGATCAACAAAACAAAAGACTCTACCAAAGAGCCACAGAACAATATAATCATAGATGAGGGGGATGGTCCAAAGCTCTACGGCCCTCTAGGCATGTTTCCTTCATTTTCATTGCCTAAAACTTGTTGTAGGCGCTCCTTAGAAAAGATGTATGTTTCCTCGTTCCTCTCCCCACGTAAATGTGACAGACAGAGATATGTAAGTAAAAAAAATTAAGGACCAAATTTCTTCAAGGATTGGATTTAAGAGATAAATTTGGCACATGAAATATTTATTGAACCACCTAAAAAATTTTCAAGGAGTCCCAAAAAATATGTGCTGAAGGAATGTCCAACCAGATCATCCAACACGAAGAAAATGTAGAGTTTTAAGCTTAGCGAAGTTGTTCGTCCCATTTCCCGGACCCACGAATTTTCCTAGAGATTCTCGGACTGAGGTGAATCACAATTCTAGCTCGCACTCTTGTTGTCGTCACTAGACGCTCTGTCAAAATATGCCCATGGCATATACACTCTGGAAAATTCCTAAATGACCACCCTAGGAGTTGATTCAGATTTTGGCTCGCCATTTGAAAAATAAGTGGCCATGCTTTCCTTAGAAATGATGTAAGACTAGGTCTCTTTCTCCTTAAAAATGGCTCCTATTCTCGGCAAGCCCGAGATGCCCCATGAGATTAGTAGGAGAAGGGCCCTCCAATTAATCTCCCTGGATCTCCTACTATCAAATCCTCCAAGCTTTCGCTACCAAATCCCCTTCCCATCTTTGGGACTTCCCCCACTATGGCCATAGCCTCGGTCTAGAAAACTCTACTAAAAGGACATCCAAGAAATAAATTCGAACTATTTCCACCACTTGTTTATAGCATGGGCATTGCCCCTGGACCTCCCCTTCTTCCTTTTCAACATATTATCCTAGGTTGGTACTTTACTTTTTAGAATGCACTAGAATAAAATCTAACTTTTGGCCGTACATTTCAATTTCCAAATTTGTTTTTCCCACCAAGCGAGAACCACCCAACCCTTTTTTAGCCATAAAGAAAGCATATCCAAACTTAGGGAGTATACTTTCCAGTGGGGCTATGAACCCACCTTAAATCATCCTCTCTATCTCTCGATGCACACATGTGTTCATTCTAGCTCAAAATTATAATTAATCCATGCTTCATGCCATTCGAGCTCAATTCGTAGATCCTCTCTTGTCATCCAACCATGTACCCAAGTATGAGGAGGAAGCCACTTTTGCAATTTGATTTACAAAATGAAAACCTTTGTCCTTCAAAATGGCTCTTAAATCCATCGGAAGAGAGTAAGCCTCATTTCACCCTACCCATGGGTCCAACCTAATCCTCACTTGCTCCCCATTACCTATTTTCTAAAACCAGGCCTTCATCAATAATGCTCGACGATCCCAAATCACTTTCCATACCATCGATGCTTTAGTAGGTTTTTTCCACAGGACGTAAGCAAATCTATTAACTCCATAGGGTCGATATATTTCATGCTGACCATAAAGAGTCCTTGAATAATATCCTCCATCCCATTTTGGTAGCTAGAGAGGCTACAAAAGACGAGATATATTTAATCTCCCATCCACCCCCAATATTTAGGCCTAGAAATACCATCCCATGCCACCAAGGGCATAACCTTCTCCTCCTTCGAACCCGCCCATAGGAATTTGCTATAGATCTTCTTCGACTTCGGGAGAATGTTCCTCGGGACCCATGAGAGCATAGTCCCAGATACTGCGGGATTTCCAAGAGAACTGATTTAATCAACACCAATCTCATAGCTCTTGACTGACCAATGGAAACTCTAGTGATTCACTCTATTTTATTTTTTCGCTACTAGCTAGAGCAGGTCCAAAGCTTTTTTATGAGTTTTTCTTGAGGGGAAACCCGAGATATTTTAATTTTTCTTCAAATCCTTTTACCTCAAAGGGGAGCTCCACCACTTCTCTTCTTATATCTTATCCCAAGAGGTCTCATCGCTATGATAATTGATTTTCGAAATTGATGCTCATTTTTCATTATCAATAGGAACAATTCAATGGCTTTTTTTAAAAACCAAATCTCACTTTTTCTTCCATTACTAAAGAGGAGAATGTCATCAATGAACGAGGATGCGGGTAATTTTTAGATTTATGGCTACCTCTACTCCTTTGATATCTCCCCTCCCTTTTAGCTGCTACTATCAACTAACTAAGACCTTCAGCAGATCAAGAGAAATAAAAAGAGGTGACAAAGGGCGGACATGTCTTAAACCTCTCTCACTTTTTGAAGAAAGGAGAGGCGACCCATTGATAAAGATTGTAAATTTGATGTTGGTAATGCAAATCATCACTCGGTTTATGAAGCGGATGTCAAATCCCCGGGATGAGTTAGAAGTAATCGATATACATCCAACTAAACTTGTCGTAAGCTTTGGATAATTATATCTTTATTATCGAGTCCCTTCCTTCCATCCCTTTTGATGCTATGGAGAGTCTCCTAAGCCACCCCAATGGCTTCATGGATCTTTCTACCTTCTAAGAACCCAAACTATTCTTGTGAAACATCATGTTACACGTTATTTTGTCACCATGACATTTGACTTTCTATATAGGTTCATCATCGCCTATATTGTGCTCCCTTAGAGGTCAAAAATCCTATTGTTCCTAAACCAAGTCTTGGAATTGGAGAAAAGCTCATTAAAACCATTAAAAGTCCAACTCCACACTTTTCCTAGCTCTTTTTCGTAGATCCGTGACATATTTTTTCTATAGCTCGCAACAGATCCCACACGTTCTATTTATAAAACCCGTGGACCCCCGTAAATAGTCAAATAAAGGATAAAGTAAGTTATAGAAGCCTACCCGGATGAATATTTTCCAAACTAGAAGCTTCTAGACGAGTGATTAGTTCGAGCTTTATCCCTCCACTCATGAATCTTATCCCTTGGTCTATGGATCTCAAATCCCTTCATGAGAGGAATGCATCCCCTCCTCATGGAGCTAAAACTACCTCCATTTCCTTATAAATTGAACTCATGTTTCAGTCATGAGAGGAATGCATCCCCCTCCTCATGGAGCTAAAACTACCTCCATTTCCTTATAAATTGAGCTCATTTTTTTAGTCTCAAGGGTAGATTGTACCTTATATATGGTAATTGTTGAAGAAATTCTCAAGAGAGCATACTCTCTATACTAGTTGTTGTTGGCATGAGAATAATCACACCCTTATGTCCATAACTCTATGTTGGTTCAAAGAGAGGAAGGCTTGTCAAATTGAAGGAGGAATGATTGTTCAAGACCCCCGGGGAGAAACTTGTATGACATCGAGGCATCGAGTTGTAAAGTTACTCTTTTTTATTCAAGATAATACATATGGATCTCCTTTTCTCATTGAGTTGTTCTTGTGTTTATTTGAATAATTCAATACTTAGACTCCTTGATCACTAAGTTATATTATTTGTTCTTAATTATTATATGTTGTAGGTGCTTTTAATTCTTTTGTGTGTCTTTGATTGCAGGGTTATACTTACCGAGAAACCTCTTTGGAGAGATTGGAAAAAAGACTACACCGAACGTTGGATTTCAAGGTAGGGGTATGTCCTCTTTCTTTGTTTATAATAATTTTCGAATTGAAAATAATCTATATAAAACGATTTACAAATGGACGTTTGTTTCTAGATATTCTTAGAATACTAGGGAAATCGCTCTTGTCCGCAAGAGGGATTAATCCGCATAAAAAAAAGCGAGACTCCACTAGGGAAAGAACTTATTTTTTATTTTTTTATCTTTCAGTTTGAATTTAAAATAGTTTTCTCGATTTTGATTAGTCTAAAATTGGGTTAGGTAGATAAATTATGAGAATCCCGAAAAATAAAAGCTAAATTTTTATTTTTTTTGTACTTTTCCCGGCCTACGTGGTTTTTTATTTAAAAACAGTGCAGAGTATCCTTCACATTTTTTTAGTTCAGTAATGGTGTGGTACCGCTCTATTCTCCATTAAAACTCGTGGCCTTGTGGAAAAATTTTTTGAAAAAATTAATAATTCTTTTTTTTACGAGCCGATTACCGATTCTCTACGTTTGCCCCAATTTGTCTTGATCGTCAAAGTCTTATGCGTGAATTTTTTTCAACAAATTTTGCATTTATGTGATTTTTTATTTGATTTTCATTTTATGAGTGAGTGTTTGCCCTATTATTTTTACCGCTCCCATATAAGAAACTTTAATATACCTTAGTTTATTGACCTTTGTTTTCTTTCTAAGCCATTAAAACTTGTTGCAAACCTTAATTTTATGAAAATTGATTTCATTTTCATTTGAAAATTTAGAAGAGCTTTTAGCTTACTAAGGCCTAATTTTTACACCAAACCATCGTTGGATGTTTTCATTTCTACTCGAGATAAGTAGAAATTCTTCTTGGTTTGATAAAAAACTAAGAGAAAATTTCCTCAAAATTTCTAGATAAATTTCAACATTAGAATTTTTTATTTTTGATTTTGAATTTTATGTTTTTAGAAGTTTTAGATATGGTTTTATTTTTTGGAAATAGTTTTTTTATGATTTGTACTTTTTGATCTCGATTGATAAGGGATTTCATTTCGAACGAGTAATTGATCATTTTATGAAATTGATTTCTCAAAGAAATCGTCTTCTTTTCAAATATTTATTTTATGAAGAAAGAATTCATGGTTTGAAAGTTGATTCTCTCAATCTTTCCCTTAAATAAGATCCATTGAAAAGAAAAGAGTTTCTCTTTTCATTTAGATGCGTTTAGCCTATTTTTTTAGTCGGTTCATAAAACATCATTGAAGTTTCACTTCCATACCTTCGTCTTAAGAAACAACCAAATTGAATATAGCGATTTAGTAAAATCAATCTAGATATTTTACATTTTCTAGGGCTCTTTTCCACCGAGCATAGTTAAGTCTAGCGTCTTGGAATGGGTTGTATTAAAATTCCAAGAGATTTTAAACAAACAAGTAGCAATCTTGCGGTAGGGAAAAAATCCAATTGTAGAATTTGTGCTCTGGGGAAGCTCTTCTTAAAAGACTCAAGCATGAGATCATGTTGGAACCAGTGGAGGCAATCATACCTATCTCATTGGGAAAGATAGCAGATGTGAACATATTAAAAAATGGTAAACCTTGGATAGAACATTTTCGAGGAGCCTTGGGTCACTTGCTGGTAAACCTTGGATTATATCAAGGAGCCTTCAAGGGGATTGAGCTAGTTACTCTACCCTTGGGTCCGTATATCGATCGTAGACTTGTTCCCCTGAGTACATTTGTTCTTATTGGTTACCTTAGTGGCTATAAACTTTAGGATTCTTTCCCGGGGTGACGATAGAGGAAGGTCCTAGTGTATCTAGAGCAGATGTCGACCATGACTCACTTGGAATTCCCAAAGGGCACTCTTCACTTTGATATGTTATAAGTGGAGAGACTTACACCATGTTAGTCACCTATGAAAAATTTTGGCAAGCAAACAAAAGTGCCTAAATATTTTTTCCGGGCCTTCAAGAAATACATTTCCTATGAAAACATATCATTCTTGAAGCCTCTATGTGTCCTTTGCCTTTGAAAAATATCTTCACTACTCGTTTCCACCCAAAAAGCCTCATTGTTTGTAAAAAACTTGTGCTCGTAAAAGCCTTGATTTTCCCCTTGTATCCCCGTAAATTTCCCCCATTTTAACCGTTTTATCCTTTCTCAAATTTTTCCCCTTTAACCCTTAAAATCCCCTCCCAAGCCTACTAAATCATTCCATATCCCCTTTTAACCTTACAAACACCCTTTTTTTTGGCTTAAAAATCCATTTTTTCCCTTTACCGAAAACCTCTGTTCGACCCTTAAAAACTCTATTTTTAGCCCAAAAAAGCCACATTTTACATATAACGAAAGCTTAGCCCCTTTTCAGCCAGCCCCCTAACCACTTCCCCTTGATCCACCCGATCGCTAAGAACAAGCGCTAAGGCATAAAGTGGTTATCACATCGAAGGATTGGTTGGAGTGGTTGTTCCCGTTGTAAACAAAAAAGTTCCGATGTGAGGTGTATTTGTTCTACGAGTCTCAAGAGCGATCTCACCATTAATCTATACAAATCTAACGATCCGTGCTTATTTCACCACTCCCTTCCTCCTCCCTTTGTTAATTCGCAATGAATATCTCTGTCGTTGATCTTAAAGTGATCCGACGGCCATCGCATCATCGGAGTTTTGTTTTGCACCAATCGCAACTCTTCATATCCCCGATTGGCGAACCCTCGATTGAATCTAAGTCGTCCGTCTATTCCGATCTTATGGCCCGGATTTCTCCTCACTCGCCCCTATTTCCCCGATTGGTCACCTCCGATCCAATCGTGACCGTTGATCTCCTACCGACCCAACGATCCGGATGAAATCGCACCATCACACCATCAAAGTTTTGGCACTTCCATCGCTCTCCCTCGATTAAATCGTAGTCGTTCATCCCTCTTGATCCGATAGCTCATATTCCTCCCACACATTCATATGTCCCATTTACCTTCGCCTCATCATTAAATCTTCATCGTTGATCCCTCGGATCCAATGACCAAGATTACTCCCGACCACTAACCAACTCCTCCGCTCTGTGTTTCTCCTATGCAGATATCAGTCAGTCCATCGCACCGATCGGACGGTCCCACAATGAAACCACCTTTTATTGACCCCACCTTAATTGACCGCACAAATTACCATATTGCGCTCCATCTCCCACCATCGTATCTCCCGAGTCCCCTAGATCTAATGGCCGCATCAATATCGTGTTGTTTCCTCATCCGAAGTTTAGCAGTTTGAAATCATGCGATATGGGCGGTTTCAAAACGCCACGTGTCAACCGGAGACCTATATCACGTTCGAAAAGTGAAAACCACCTTACCCGCCTTTTGCCACGTGATTATCCTAAAACCACTTCCCCACTTCTATGCCCGAAGATCCATCTACAAATCTCGACCATTGATTTGTATATATCAACGCCCTCATTTCATCTCACATTCCATTCATACTTGTTCATCGCGTGGCCATAGAACTTCATTGCGTCATCTCAATTGTCGATCTCCTCCCTCGGATCCGATGGTCCATATTAAATCGCCCTCCGCCCATGACCGGGTCCCACCATTCAAGCCCATTTCATATGTTTTTCACGCATTTTCTTTGTATTCCGTCCAAAGGTCCAAACCTTATGATTCACATTAAACAATATTTTCTTCCGCCCACATTAAAAAATTTAATGTTTTATATTAAAGTTTATTTCATTTCACTTGGCCTCTAAAGCCTTTCCGTCAATGAACCCCTTCGCCGATCATCATGACTCCATCCGATCGAACGGTTCAAAAGCATTCCGCCACCAAACCTCCATCACTGCATTTTTCACCATTACACCGCATTTTCAGCCATCTTCCATTGCATCCACCATTTCCACCATGTTGTGCCGCCATTCCCACATCCTTCCACCGCATCCATCCTCCCACCACATGGATTTCTTAACATTTTTTTATGTCTTTTGTAGGGTTACAAGCTGTGGAAACTGCTATTATACACGAAATCACCGTTAGTGACACGATGAGCGCTCGATGAAGTTCTATCAAGGCCATAATTTGCGAGGAAGACTCTGAAAGGTTTTGAATGCATATTTTATCCAAATCAAGGGTTTAACTCGTAAAACTTCTCTAGCACCATTAAAGCTCAAATTTCACAGATACGAGACAGATCATGAAGTGGAAAAAAGTATCGGTAATGGATTAAAGAGTTTTAAGCCCGTAATTGAAGATTTTTAAGCTTTAATTCAATGATCAAAGGGAAAATGTATTGTATTTAAGACCTTGTGATTAATACGTAAGGCCTAATGAGGCCTAATGCACAAAAAACAATATTATTAGTGTTTCACATCGGCAGAAGTTTCCTCTCGAGAAAGGAAAAAGTACCCATACTCGTTTCTATTCTACATCGTGTTCCCGAGAATATTTCCAACCCGACGTAAGTCATAATGCTACCGGAGCATTTGTTATGCAAGTATGGAAGACCTCAAAGTCATTTATCCGCCTTTTTCTTATCATCGAGTAATACAAAGTACTATAGCCGAAAGTACATCAAAGAACATACTTGGAGTAAATTTCACTGTCGAAGACCACTCTTTCATCGAAAGAGTACCAAAAATGAATGCATGGATATTAAGACAGAATGGGCCTCGACCCTCTACTTCTACCTCTATTTTAATGTTTCATTTAGTGTTTCATCTACCTCCTCTTCCTCTCTTTCAGATATAAAACTCATGAGAAGACGTTTTTGTTGTGGTTGATCGGATATCTCTGAACCGTAAGTTGTTTCTCTTAAGATATAGTTCTCTATGTAAAGTTGTAAAATAGGTTGAGGAATATTTTTTCAGACTGAATATCAAGCTGTTGGACAATGTTGTATATGACTGGTGTTGCTCTTTAATATGACAAACACATTTTTTTGGATCTTGATTTAAAGCAGCGAGTGATGTTTTTTCCGCCTTTGTCTCTGTTTTCTTTCCGTAACTCATTACATTTCATTTCTCGGGTAAGAATCGAAATCGCGCTTAGGATATACCCTTGCATGGTACCCTAATGATCTTGCTCTTCTTTCCTTTGATGTTTTCTACTAATTGTGTAATTTGAGTACCGATTCAAGATAATTTAACCAAAGTGTAGTAGCTATTATTTATCGCTAATTGATGTATGAATTTTATGAATCTATGCTTAGATATTCTTGTTGGGTTTTAATTGAAAGAATTGGGATACCGGGAGTTTAGAATGTCGCTTATGTCTCACTAGGGTCTTTTTCAATCAATTTAACCTTTCTAAGTTCCCCTTAAGCCGAAAGTCGAAGAATTGAAAGTTCAAAGCCTTTCTCTCGATCCCGTGTTTCACCTTTATGTTTAAATCTTAAGTGTTTCTTGTTGTCCGAAGAGTTAACCTTTAGGATGAGGATCATAGGTGTTTAATGGCATGTCCTCGTCCATAGATCTTCTTCCTAAGTGGGCACCTTGGAGGTTTCCTTGTCATTCACCTTCTTTCCCTCGACCATTTCATCCCACACTATCATCTTTAAGATCCTATGCTTTAGATGACTAGCCCAATTGAAAGCCTTGAATACCGAATAGCAAGTAAACCCTTTCATGACTCCATTGCCCAATGGTCTCAAGTGTTCTCTAAGTTATCTCTCCTCTTCCTAAAATCCTTTTTGCTCACCCTTTGTCTTATATTGAACACTTCCTTCATATGTCCCAACAACCAAACAAACAAACAAAACAAAAACAAACCTTGTGCCTTATGTTGAACCCTTAGTTAAACCGAGAGGGGGGGTGAATCGGGTTTAACACATTAATGGACTTTTAAAATTTCCTTAAACTAATTTACACCTTCATTTCAAGATCAACTTAATATGTGAGAAATCTTAATTTGTTATCAAGCAAGTATCAAGCGATTTGTTAATGTAACAACAAGTCTTAATATGTGAGCAACAAGTATTAAGCAGATTTGATAAACCACATCAACATATAGACATCATGCACAGAGACACCGGATATAAATGGAAACCCATAAACGGAGAAAAACCACATCTTATTATTGTTGTGATGCAAAGGCAAGCTCCAACTCCCTCTCACCATTGATTTTTTCCGTAGGCACCAACCTACAGGAGGCTCCTACCTCAATTCCCCGCAAGCTACAACTTGCAAGGAAGCTCCAACTCCCATCAATTTTCTCCCGAGCACCAACCTACAGGAGGCTCCTACCTCGACCGACCTACAACTGAAATTTTATCAAGCTACAACTTGATGTGGAAGCACCAACTCCCATTTATTTTCTGCAGGCTACAACCTACAAGAGGATCCTACCTCGACCGGCCACAACCGACATCTATCAAGCTACAAATTGATAGGGAAGCTCCAACTTCCTTACTCTTTCAAAAGAAAACACTTGCTAATTTACTTTGGATATCCGCTCTTTTTCGTATCTTCTTCATCGTTGTGCACCGACCTTCATATCTACCCTACATCATCTCTCGCATTTTATCGGATTCTCTATCGCCTCATCCTTCTTCTCTACCTCACTACTTCATTTCTGCATTCTCTAACCTCTCTATTCATATCAATGTGATATCATTTATAGATTTCATCACAAGACTCATAGGGAATTCGAAGTGAATAGCCCTAAATATTTTCCTTTCGCTTCTCTTTTCTTTGCCCGACTCATTCCGAAAAAATATAGAAATATGTACTAATTTCAAGATTACAAAGTGGGATTTTTCTTTTCCTCTAGAGACTTGCCAATGCATTGCAAACAATATAAAATCAATTAAAACATATACATTCATTTTTTTTCAATTACATATATCAATTTAACTTAGTCTTCTTTCCAAAGACTTGGCTTGTTGGTTTTGTATTTTCTGCTATTGTCAGTAAATTTTCTCGCATACCTCGATATTCACTACAATTGTGTATCTCAGTACTGTCATGTAACTATTATGCATACTCGTTCACTCGTATTTTTTCAGCTTCTACATATTCTCCGCATTTCTATGCATGTAACCCCTCGCTTTTCCTTCAAATTTGGTAGTTTAAATTAATGCTAAAGATTTAATGCACAATATTTGACTCGCGCGTGTCCAATGCACCCACGCATGTAAAAAACACTCACTTTTATTTAGACCCAAACACCGACGATGTAATATGATGGCATGCCTACTTATCAAAATCAAATTTTCTCTCTCTCTCTGTGCATATAAAATGCATCCCAAATTTTGCCTCCAATATAATGCACAATCTCGGGCAACTCACAATAATCTCAAATGACAATTTCAATATTGTGCGAAACTTTCCTTTAATAAGGTTATAAACCCTCAAGCATATACGATGTTCTTTTAATAAAACCCGACTAATGTTCTTTCCAATTTCGAAGGCTTTTTTCTTCTACTCACAATTTCTATGGTTCAAGACATATCAACTCATTTATAAATGGAAGTCAAAGCATATGACGTTGCTAACCGACAATCTAATTCTTGGCCCCACTACATATATTAACATATAACCCAAATAACTCTCGGAGATATAATAACGTACTCTTTTAACATAGACAAGACCCTTCCCGGGCCCACTTGCTAAGCTTTTATTATTCCCCGATGCGAGAAATTGCCTCCGAATACTTCCGATTGCGATTACAATAGTTCCGATGCAATTAATCGCAATCAAAACTTTCAATGGTATGTTCCGATGTTCGCTTTCACTTCGATGTGATTAATTCCTTTTGCAATAGTTCCAATGCGATTAATCGCAATCGCATGCTTCAATGATATGTGCCATTGCTTGTCAATTGTCATATGTATGAGGTTGTTTTCAAGGTTCATGGAACACTTCTTGGTATATTGAAATGTTCGACTTATAACAAAATTCTTTTATATGATGACCCACGGATTTATAACCTCACCTTTACTCAAAGGCTCGAACCTTTTTAATTCTCATATGTGACTTTATTTGAATTCATAATTGGATTTAAAAACCCAATTCCGAATCGTATTTAGATTTTTGGGTCCCACAGCTCCAACACATATATGTGGTCGTTCACGGTAATCCATTTTCCATTCACATCCAAAGTCGCATATCTTATCGCGCTCCAACCTCCAATTAAACCCGCATCCGACGGTCCCTCGCGTAGTATCACACAAATTAGATGCACAAACCTTAAATTCTCAAAAAACGTGCGATGGAAATGGTTTTAGAAAACCACCTTAAGACACGTGGAATCCAGCTTTGTGGCATCGAATTTTTTTTATCGTTTTTTTCTTACCAATTTTGAATAACGCGATATCGCCGATTTCCAAAACTTTGGTTTCACTGTTCACGCCTTTCGCTCCACGCCCTCTAGCTCAAGGTTCCACACCATTCATTTTACGTCTTATTACAAGAAATTCCCACTCTCACTCCCCGTTTCCTCTTGCTTTCTCAACATTATAACACAACACCTCCACATGTTTATGCTTCACGGTTCCGGCCCTCCATTCAACGTTCCACTTCAAACATTTAGCACTACACTCTTGCATACCTAGTTCAATATTTTGGTTCGAACAAATCCATTGGACTAATGACTTCTCGTTCCATCCTTCAACTAATACAAATCTACTATACTAATTAAGAACCTGCACCCCCCGTTCTAATTCATTTTGTTGCCCATGATAATCTCAACTCCATCGATCCTTGATTTACTAAAAGGACTATTCCATTCAATTAATCCGCAATGATTCCCTTAAACCACAATTCCTCGTTGGATCGAATAGGTCTCCAAACAAGCCCGATTCCCTTTGCGCCATCGATCTCCCTTTTTTTTGTCTTCGAACTCGCAATGTTATCAAAGTTCGGATCCTCATCGAAATTGAGTATTCTTGCCAATAGCACCTTCTCAGATCCCGCACTTGAATAATTGGTTGGATTTCATTACGGGATCTCCACAATCCTATGCTCTAGTGCATTTCATCAAAACACAGTAGTTTCACAACCGCCACAAGAACTCAATTATTTCTCACATAGAGTTCGACCAAGAATTCATATAAGTTTCATACGTAATTTAGAACAAATTCCTCATTTATACATATAAGCTCAATTACCATAAACCCCGAATGAGTGTTCGACCTCTTACTCTCTTTATAGAGAATTTCTCTTTCATTTTTTGAATTAAAATCCTTATAAAGGTTCCTTTCTCTATTTTAATACATACAACCAAATTTAGACTTAATTCAAAGTCTGCAGAAACTTCACAAGTAGCATAGATCTACTCACAAAATTTACACAAATGAATATTCAACCCCCTGTCTCAAAGAATTATTTGGATTTTCCTCAATTATATGCGTAACCCCCATTATATTGTCACACATCATTTGAGCTCAACAATACCGATACTATCTCTACTTCTTTTTCTAACTCGGTGCTCTCTTTTACCGCCTCTCCTACCTCTCTGCCGCATCCGCCTCTCTCGCTACTTTTCTTCTCTCTTTGCCTTGTTGCTATTTCGAGCGCTCCTCCTTTTTCATCTCCTTTGCCATCAATGACAACATTTGAAACAAGTATCTCCCCTTTGGCATTGACGGCAATACTCCACCAATACTCTTCTTTTTCTTGCTTTTCCTCCCCCTTTGACATCAATGGAAAAGGGTTTCACATTTCCTAGTGTGCTTTTTATCTCTTCATTTCCTCTCTCGTAGATGTGTTTAGGCCTTCTTCTTCGACTTTGTACCATGATGCTCCAAACCGGTGTACAAGAGTTGTTGAGAGAACACTTTTGAGGATTATTGAACTTTAATAGACATCGTAAGTTAATACAATCCCAAAAGCACGGCCTCCTTTCACTAGTATAAAGTCGGAAGTGAAGATAATGACACTTCATCGAACATATTGTACCAGACCCTTATCTAATCATAAATGAATTATTGGATCAAACCTTAAAGATTATGAATTGGTCATGTGACATATCAAGCTCTCTTCAGCTATACTTCAATCTATATTATAATCTTCATCTCGTGATGCATATCTATTGAGGAAGGTTGTAGATGGAGTAAGTTTTTTTCTCGCAATGCACATCTACAAGTACACATCTGTTCAATTGTGATGAAGCCAATATATATTTTATTTTTGTGGTTCACTTTTCTTGCTCGTTGGTGATGATATGAGCTAGAATGCGGATAATGATATTACACTTAATAGCTTCAGTGTCCTTGTTATCGATGTGATCAATGAATATAGTTAGAGTTTACAACTTATTGTGAGATTAGATGTTATCTTTCAATATAAAAGACCAAATGAATTTATCGCTTTGTATACAAGTGTACTTTAAAAAAAAACCTTCAATGTATTGGTCGGTCTCACTTATCAAACATGCAGCTTTATTTATGACATAATGGGGTATGTATGTCAATAATCAATCTCTCTTTAAAGGTGAATTACTAGCAAATCCTTTATGTTGGAGTAGGATTTGGATGAATTAATAAAGAACTTTTGAGCTTCAATGGTAATCGCAACTAGTCCTTCAAACTTCGGATACTTTAACTATTCTATCATGATGATCTTCCACAAAAACATATTCAATATGTTTAATTAATGTCTCTAGAACGAGACTTCATATGTCGTCATGAATGATTTCAAGAGAGAGGCTCGATATATATGTACCGACTTCAGGGAAGGCATGAAAATATATAGAAAAAGATATTGCTTCAATGCTCAATATAATGTTTCGTTATCCCCCCTATGAAATTCTTGGCAAGCCCGCCTAGGGGCTAGATTGTTTTGAGCCTTCAAGGAATGTCTTTCCCCTAAAAACCCATCCTCCTTGAAGTCTCTCAATTGCTCGTGCCTAATACAAATCCTCTCGTGCTAGTACATTGCTCAAAAAGAGCCTATTATTCCCTCCTTTACCCCTCGCGAAATACATCAATTCCCCTTCTTTTTCCCTTTATCCGAATTCCCTTTCTTCCCCCCCCAAGATTCCCCCTCTCTATGCCTAAATCCCCCCAAAATCCCCCTTTAAATTTCCCCCATCTCCCTTATTTCGCTAGTTTCCCCCTCCATCTCCCTTACCGTTACCCTTTGATTGCCCCCCAAAACGCATTAAAAAATGAATTAAAATGATAAATTTTATGTTTTTGGGTCTTAGCCCTTCCTCTAATAGCCCCGCGCCCTTTTCCTTCCATAGAACCCCCCGCGCCGTGACCTAGGCGTTTCCCCCTGCGGGGGATTTATTCTATCCGTATGGTCGACCATGGTGGCCCCATATTTGACTCCTCGAGATGTGTGATGATCTAATCTAACAGCTCGTCATTCACCGAGGGGGGGTCGCTCCAACAGCCTTCGTGTCCGTACACCTTGGCCCCCCCCATAGTTTATCTCCTCCGTCCATTCATTTGTCAATCCAACGGTGTGAAGCGCGCCCGAAATGGTGTTCCCCACACCCGCATATGTCATCCGCCCCGGAACCCGCCGGTTTTCTCCGCACCACTTATGCGCTAAGGCGGTTTTCTCCCTATGCCCAGCCGATTCCATTCATATCTTGCCACACGTCCTCCGTACGATTTTCAAAACCGCTTTCCCGCTCGTTAACTCCATCCCCGCTCATTAAATTCTCGCCCAGGACACCCAAAGTAATCCGTGTCACTCGTTAGATCTCGAAAGCTCCATCCGACGGCTCCCGGTCATCGAGAGATGCACGATATTTAATGAAATCGTGCATGCGATAGCTCTTGTTCCGGCCCACCATCTTTCACCCTCCACCGTTGATCTTAGCCCGATCGATCGGTCCCGCATCTGTCCATGCATTGTTGACCATTCCACCGTCGCTCGGGTCCCCACGTCATCCGTCCACTTGGTTGTCCATATGCCACGTCGCCCCACGTGCATATCCCATACCATTCAACCGTTCCGACACATATAACTTCCCGTTTTAGTGGTTTTTTTAATGTTTTTTCATGCGTTTTTCATTCCGCAACATCCGCCAACCTTACCGCGAGCGATTTTTCACCATTTCCCCTGCAATTTTTTCCCCTCCATTCCATCTCGCATGGCCATTTCCTCCATCCAGCATTGCATCCATTGCTCCGTCCATTGTTTTATTCACGGGTTTGCTATGTTGCGTGGTTTCTAGAGGAAGAAAACCACCGTTGTTCGGGCTTTACTATCTCAATGGCGAGCGGCAGTAGACAAGATCAAATCCAATGAACTAGTACCATCATGAGAGAGTCAAGGAATGGGGTCGTCAGACTTGCATTAAAGAAAAGCGGAGTTCAAACGCCGAAAATCCCGCCAAACGCCATTTAAAGCTCGAGCTAACTCGACGAGGTAGTAATGAAGTAGCAAATAATTTCAAGACGGAGCAGTAGGGATTAGGGCACATCAAAGAAGATCTTAAGCCCTAAATCAGAAATTTAAAGAGGCGAAGCACCATTTTGAAGACCCCGAGGATCGATCCGGAGGTCCCTGAACATCGCAAGAGGTAATATCAAGGTTTATTTGTCGAGCGTAATGTTTTTCCCCCATAAAGGACAGGGCGCCCATAGAGTCTTTATTATGCACCGTGTCCCCCGAAGGAGTTTCCCACCCTAATAGCAATTCGAAGAAACCAAAACATTTATGAGACAGTAACTTTCAATAGTTTATTTTATTTTGGTTCAAATCACCGAGAGGTACAACAAGCCAAAAGGTCAAGATCATATCCAAAGCGGATCATTCTTTTACAAGGAAGGTGACAAAGATTAAATACATAGCAGGTCAAGCGTGAATGGGTTTCGACCCCTGCGTTCATTGTTATGTTTAATGATACATTTAATTTTCACCTACTCCTTCGATCGATCTTAGGTTCATCCTTTGCTATAAAGCACAGAAGGAAACTTTGAAATGGTTGTTGATGAGATATCAGTGAAATGAAAGTATTCTCCTCTTGAGATAAGTTCTCTGTGTATATTGTAAGATAGACCGAGACTAGATGTATTCGGATTGAATGTTCAAGCTATGGGCTATGATGTACACTGATTGGTGTTGTTTTTTAATATGACAAGCATATTTCTTTGGTTCCCGATCTAAAGCAACTGGTGATGTTTCCTCTTTCTCTCGTATTTGTGATTGACTTGCTCTCATTTCATGCTACATTTCATTTCATTTTCACTGGTAGGCAACGTAAGTATAATATAGGATTCACCCTTGATAGGTGCCTTATATTTCCTACTCTCCCTGCCTCAATGTTTTCTGCTTATATGTGTATCTCGAATATTGATTTCAATTGATTTAACCAATGTAGTGGATGTTATTGCCTACTCTTTGATGTATGAGTTGATGAAATCCGTGTTCGGATGTTTTTTGGTAGGATTTAGATGGAAGTTTTGGGAACACTCGGGGATTAGTGTTAGCCCCTGTCCACTAGGATCCTTGCATGACCAGCTAGCCTTTCTAAGATCCCTTGTAATTGCCTTTGATTTTGTCCAAGTAGGCCCGGAGTTAAATGACCTCTAACCCTGATCTATAGACTGAATTAGATGGTTCTCCTCCTTTCATTTTCGGTCCCTTAATGTTCCATTCCATCTTCTATCCTTTAAGATCCGGATGATTTAGATGACTCGCCCAACCGAAAGCTTGCACATTGAACAACAAGTAAACCCTTTCTTGACTCCATTGCCCAATGGCCTTGATGTTCTCTCGAGTTATCTACCTTTGCCTAGTTTACTCTATGCTCACCCTTGCCTTATATTGGACTCTTCTTTCCCCGATTCCCAACAACCAAAATCTTAATCAAGCCAACAACCATGAGCCTACAACTAGCCTAATACCTTAAACTTGAGCTTCAAAGCCATATGCCTTGACTATTATAGAGATATCCCTCTCTGGACCTAGGAGGGCTAGATCCTAAGGTCCCAAAGTGGTTCTGATGTTGTCTCATCTTTTGGTCTTGCCAATCTGGCCAAAACATGGGATCCCCAATAGTTTCAAAACAAAATACTGATCCTTTAGCTCTGTAATTGACCTTTTCATGCTTAAATAATGTAGAAAACTCTGGGATACTAACTTGGTGTACTTTTTCCATAATCCCTTGATCTTGAGGACGTGTACCATACTCGTTGCTCCACCGATAACACACGGCATTTTTTCGATAGGAATGCTTCTTGTACCTAAATACCAATTGATACTAATTTGATAAATCATTCAGAAATTTCACTTCAGCTTGCACATTAACCCATAATTGATACATCCTTCATAAATTATACTATTGATCTTTCCACTGTTCACACCAATAAGTCATCAATATCCCGAATTTGATCTTGGCATCTTTAACCATTTTCTTATTCTCGCCATTCCGTTCAAAGGAATGTCACTACATTTTATTTTCTAGGACTCGCTCTGAATCATTGCTCGCCTTACATACAATTCAACTGTTTTAACATAATGAACTTCAGAAGACATCTTTAATTTCTTTGCTTGGAATATTCATGGGCGAGATCACTCTAAGGTTTGTCACTCACTTAATCGCATTCCTCAAAGGGTACTTTTCATATATGAAAGATGTAATGACATAATTATGATAGACACTTCTCTTACACATCCTTCTTAATGTGATTCATCGTTAGTTCTACAAGTTCATGGTTGATCTTCTCTCTACTACCATGGTTTCTTGTTGCCTTCTCTTCTTTCATCAATCGTGCACTAAATAATCTTCTTCCTCTATAGTTATCCCGTTAGAGGAATTTTATTTTCCCTTCCCGATCTTATAGTCATGTTCTCATTCTAAGGAGCTCTTCTTAGACTACTTTTTGTGGGGACTATTTATGAACTGCTCTCCCCCGGGACGTTGCTTCATATTTATCATCTGGTTGGATATTTGCTTTGTTTTCTAGAGCAGACTCCCCCGAGACTATCGTCGGATTCATTATGTTATTGAGATAATAGGCTCCCCCCCCCCTTTCTCTTTTCCTTCCATAATTTATTGGGGTTCTTCATAATGTCTCGCTTTTTCTTTTTGATTCATAGTTTTGATTGATCTGTTTTGATTCCATCCTCTTTCTAGATTTCTTGAATTTATATGGCAGCATTACAATATTTTGTTTTGTGACCAAGCTTGATGCATACATAACATCTTACTTTTCCAAGGTATGTTTGAGCTGATGTATAATATTTTATTCCCCCTTTTTAATACAATTTACAATCAACAAATTTATGTCCAAAATTATTGCATGCATAGCAGAGTAGCCATGGAAATGATTTGTGTACCTAAGGAAAGATTTTCTTTTCCACTTGTTCGCTTGAGGTATTCTTCTCATTTGCTCGCATCTTTTTCTAGTTGAAGTTGATAGGCCTTGTATTACATTGTGTTGCAATATGTCCCGGTTTATGACAAGAAAAACATGTGTTATTTTTTCATAGGAGGAAAGAACCTCCTTTGACATCTTCCAAATTTATTTACTTCATAATCAAGAGTGTATGAGCCTTTAGCAACTGATTGTTTCATCTTCTCATTCTCTCGTTCTTTCATGTTGTCGCTTGTTTCGTTTGTTTCTTTGCAACTCATGTTCTTGTCGGCTTCTACTTCCGTAGGAAACTACTCGAGTCGCTTCATTATCCTTTACAGACCTTTACAAAGATGATTTTCCTATTATCTTCTACCTTGGACTTATCGGTTTCTCCTTCATATCCTATCCCAACCTTTATGAGAGGTGGCCTTTGAGAATTTAGCATCTTGTCCAACTGTCTAGAGCTTTTTCATTTAAGGTGTGTTCATTAATAATTCTCTTTGGGATTTTTCTAATTTCTTTCTTAGGCACACTACTTCTTCTTCCAATTTTTCACATTCCAAACTTTTCTCTCTCATTTGTTGCAGACAGTGTCTTCTATTTTCTTTGGTTCTTCAAGGTGTGTCTTCAGGCCAACAATTTCTTTCTTATCTTCATATTCTTTCTCATCACATATCCGCATCGGTTGTCTTAAGGTCTTTATTTTCATTCTTCAATATTTCTAGTTTAGTCAAGGATGTGTCAAGTTTGATTTTTTTCTTCAAGCTGTAATTTCTTCATGGTTCTTACTTCCATTCAAACTAGCAGGGTACCTCATTTGATTGAAAATTTTTCCCCTTGAAATGAATTTTTCTTCTTCTTAATTCTCTTGTCCTTCTTGACAGGTGCATTCCTTAATGTCTACTCCATGCATGAAATCTATCCCGATTTATTTTGCGAGAGGTTAAATCCATTATTAACTCAAGATCCTTGTTATCAAGACTATTGAATATCACACATTTTGCCTCAACATTCCTATGTTGTTCTTGCACCGAGGAGAGTCCGTGTAATAATCATCACATACAAGTTTCCATACCTCAGGGTTCATAAGCCAATAATCCTTTTTTAACCTTATCTCTCCATTCAGAAAGTTTGTTGTATTTAACATAGGTACATTTTGGTAGTCCATGACTCAACGGATCTCCTTCAAGCTATTAGGCTTGCACCAAAGGAACCTACTCGGATACCAATTGTTGAACCCTTAGTTAAACCGAGAGGGAGGGGGGGTGAATCATTTTAACACATTCATGGACTTTTAAACATTCCTTAAACTAATTTACACCTTCATTTCAAGATCAACTTAATATGTGAGCAATATTAATTTGTGAGCAACAAGTATCAAGAAGATTTGTTAATGTAACAAAAGTCTTAATATGTGAGCAACAAGTATTAAGCTGATTTGATAAACCACATCAACATATAGACATCATGCACGGAGACACGGATATAAGTGGAAACCCATAAAGGGAGAAAACCACATATTATTATTGATGTGATGCAAGGGCAAGCTCCAACTCCCTCTCACCATTGATTTTTTTGTAGGCACCAACCTACGGGAGGCTCCGACCTCAATTCCCGCAAGCTACAACTTGCAAGGAAGCTCCAAATCCCATCAATTTTCTGCGGTGCACCAACCTACAGTGAGGCTCCTACCTCGGTCGACTACAACTAACATTTTATCAAGCTACAACTTGATGTGGAAGCACCAACTCCCATCTATTTTCTCGTGAGCTACAACCTACAGGAGGCTCCTACCTCGATCAGCTACAACTGAGATCTATCAAGCTACAACTTGATAGGGAAGCTCCAAATTCCTTACTCTTTCAAAAGAGAACACTTGCTGATTTACCTTGGATATCAACTCTATTCTCGTACCATCTTCACTGCCGTGCACTAGCCTTCATATCTCGTCCCGCATCATCTCTCGTATTTTCTCATATTCTTTATCGCCTCCTCCTTCTTCTCTCGCCTCATCGCTTCATTTCTCGCATTCTCTAACCTCTCTATGCATATCAATGTGATATCATTTATAGAGTTCATCACATGACTCACTGAGGGAATTCAAAGTGAAGAGCCCCCGACTCTTTGCCTTTTGCCTTCTCTTTTCTTTGTCCAGATCATTCGAAAAATATAGCAATATGTACTAATTTCAAGATTACATTGGGATTTTTGTTTTCCTCTAGAGACTCGCCAATTCATAACAAACAATATAAAATCAATTAAAAACATATACATTCATTTTTTTTTCGCTACATATATCAATTTCACTCGCCTTCTTTCTAGCACTTGGCTTCGTCGGTTTTGTCTTTTTCTCGTCGTTGACGTATAACTATTCTCGCATACCTCTACTATTCATCGCAATTGTGTATCTGCATACTGTCATGTAACTATTCTACATACTCTTTTCATTGTCTTTTTTCGGTCCCGCATATTCTCGAGCTTTCTATGCATGCACCCCTTCTTTTCCTTCGTATATGGTAGTTTAAATTAATGTTGAAGCTTTAATGCACAATATTTGACTCCGGTGTGTCCAACACACCCACGCATGTATTAACACTAAATTTGATTTAGACCCAAACACTAGCATGTAATATGATGGCATGCCTACTTATCAAACTCACATTTTCTCTCTCTCAGTGCATATAAAATGCATCCCAAATTTTTCCTCCAATATAATGCACGATCCGGGCAACTCACAATAATATCACTTGAAAATTTCAATAATGTGTAGAAATTTCCTTTAATAAGGTTATAAACCCTCAAGCATATACGATGTTCTTTTAATAAAACCCGAACAATGTTCTTTTCAATTTCGGAGGCTTTTTTATTCTACTCGAATTTCTATGGTTCAAGACATATCAACTCATTTATGAATGGAAGTCAAAGCATATGACCTTGCTAACCCGTAAATATAAGTCTCGACCCCACTACATATATTAACATATAACCCAAATAACTCTCGGCAATATCATAACATACCCTTTTAACATAGACAACACCCTTCCGGGCCCACTTTCCGAACTTTTCTTATTCCCCGATGCGATAAATCGCTTTTGAATACTTCCGATTGCGATTACGATAGTTCCGATGCGATTAATAGAAATCACAACTTTCAATGGTATGTTCTGATGTTCTTCTTTCACTCCGATGCGATTAATTCCTTTGCAATAGTTTCGATGCGATTAATCGCAATCGCATCCTTCAATGATATGTGCCATCGCTTTCGATTTTCATATGTATGAGGTTATTTTCAAGGTTCACGGAACACTTCTTGGTATATTGAAATGTTCGACTTATAACAAAATTCTTTTATATGATGACCCACGAATTTATAACCTTACCTTTACTCAAAGGCTTGAACCTTTTTAATTCTCGTATGTGACTTTATTTCACCTCATAATTGGTTTTAAAAACCCAATGCCGAATCATATTTAGATTCTGGGGTCTCACGACTCTAACATATATATGTGGTCATTCACGAGAATCCATTTTCCATTCACATCCAATGGTGCATATCTTATCGCACTCCAACCTCCAATTAAACCCTCATCCAACGGTCCTCGCGCAATATCGCGCAAATTAGATGTGCGAACCTTAACTTCTCAAAAATGCGTGATGGAAATGGTTTTAGAAAACCACCTTAGGACACGTGGCATCGCGTTTTTTTTAGTGTTTTTGCTTACCAATTTTGAATAACGCGATACTTCTTTGGTTTCCAAAACTACGGTTTCACTATTCATGCCTTTCGGTTCCACGCCCTCGGCTCAAGGTTCCTCACCATTCATTTTACGTCTTATTAAAAAGGAATTCCCGCTCTCACTCCTCGTTTCCTCTTGCTTTCTCAACATTATAACACACCACCTCCACATGTTTATGCTTCAAGGTTCCACCTCTCCATTCAACATTCCACTTCAAACATTTAACACCGCACTCTTGCATACCGGTTCAATATTTCGGTTCGAACGGATCCAATGGACTAATAACTTCTCGTTCCACCCTTCGACTAATACAAATCTACTCTTTTAATTAAGGACTATGCGTCCCCGTTCTAATTCATTTTTTTGCCCATGATAATCTCAACTCCATCTATCCTTGATTTATTGAAAGGAATGTTCCACTCAATTAATCCATAATGATTCCCTTAAACCCCAATTCCTTGTTGGATCGAATAGGTCTCCAAACAAACCCGATTCCCTTTGCGCCATCGATCTCCCTTCTTTTTTTTACTTCGAACTCTACAATGTTATCGTAGTTTGGATCCTCATCGAAATTGAGTATTCTTGCCAATAGCGCCTTCTCGAATCCCGCACTTGAATAATTGGTTGGATTTTATTATAGAATCTCCGCAATCCTATGCTCCAATGAATTTCATCAAAACACGTAGTTTCAAAACCGCCACAGAACTCAATTATTTCTCACATCGATTTCAACCAAGAATGCATATAAGTTTCATACGTAATTTAGAACAAATTCCTTATTTATACATATAAGCTCAATTACCATAAACCCCAAATGAGTGTTCGACCTCTTACTCTGTTTACAGGAGAATTTCTCTTTCATTTTTTGACTTAAATGCCTTATAAAGGTTCCTTTCTCTCGTTTTAACACATACAACCAAATTTAGACTTAATTCAAAGTCTCAGAAACTTCACAAGTAGCATAGATCTACTCACAAAATTTACACAAATGAATATTCAATCTCGTCTTAACAATTATATGGGTTTTCTTCAATTATATTTAGAACCCCCCATTATATTGTCACACGTAATTTGAGCTCAACAATACGATACTATCTCTACTTCTTTTTCTAACTTTGCTCGCTCTCTTTTACCGCCTCTCGCTACCTCTCTATCGCCCTCCGCCTCTCTTTGCTACTTTGCTTCTCTCTTTGCCTAGTTGTTGTTTCGTGTGCTCCTCCTTTGCCATATCCTTTTCCATAAATGACAACATTTCCAAAACCTTATAACTAGCATAATATCTCAAAAATGAGCCTCAAAGACATATATCTTTGCCATTATAGAGAGATCCCTCTCTCGGACCCGGGAGGGCTAGATCCCGAGGTCCCAAAGTGGTTCTCGATGTTGTCTCATATTTTGGTATTTACAAACTTGCCAAAACATGGGAACTCCAACATAATGGTGACTCCACTAGGAGACCAGAGTTAATAAAAAACATCAGCCATATTAGAAGTAACAAGTAGGATTAAGCTTATTTTTTTGTAGACAACATACCGCCTTCAAGAACCATTCATACAAGATCTTATCCTAACCCAAACCCACTCGAAATAGTTGAAAACCCCGAGAGAATTCTCGAAAATATCCCACCCCTAGGAGGCCAACTATTTCCGGACACACCCATAGAGCTAACTCTGCACCATAAAACTTTACAAATTTAACCGTACACTCTTTTTACTTAGACTCTGTAGTGCAGCTTTACCAAGAACTAGGTCATTCATTGCTCTGACTGACACGGTCAGACTCGAGCTTCCGTGTTCACCATCTCACAGTGGTCAACACATCGTGATAGAGAGACCCCTCCCTCTACACCTATGGATATTCATTTCATTCAAAATTTAGGGCTCTGTCACCCTAAATCAACTTAGCGAGTGTTGCTAGTCCTAGCATTCCTATCATCCACATACCTTTCTGCTAAATCCAATCCTTTAACTCATAAAAACACCATTATGGCAGCCTAGGATGCACCTCCGGGTGTTACCATAGCCTCTAGTGCCTTTACCCAATGATTATCAATCGAAATCCCACACTTCACCGCAAAAGAGTCTACCACAGCCTAGCACCATGTAGATAGGATGGAAGATTCCTTTGACTATATGGAAATAGATGATGAGACAAGAAAGATGAGAATATTTTCCCGCAGTTTAGGAGGAGATGTGAAGAAATGGTTTAAAGGCCTACCTCCTAATAGTATCCATGATATTCCCTCTTTATATCAATCCTTCATAAACAAATGGGAAGTCAAGACCAACCTCTCCAAATCTTAGCAGAATACAAGAATCTTAAAATAAATGTAGGTGAGAGTGTCCATGACTATTCTATAAGGTTTAACAGATGTTTACAATGCTCTTCCTCCACACATGAAAACTCCCCAAGGTATGGATTTAGTGAAATATCCCGAAGGCTTTGATGCCGACATGGCCTACCAGCCTTAGGGAGAGAGATTAAAACACATTGGAAGGTATGCAAAAATGAGCAGAGTGAGTGTAGAGGCTTACCCGATTGAGAAGAAATCTAGAATGAGGGCCGAGAAAAGGGTAACATATAGGGATGACACATTAGCTTCCACATCTGATCCTAAATATGACGAGTCTAGCCAAAACCATGGAGAGACTCAGGAAAATGGTGGAAAAATTTTCATCGCTCAAGTTAGTAACCGTAATAGAAACCAAAATCATCACCGTAACCGGAAATTTAGGATAAATACCCCTCCCAATAGGAAAAGAGACTCCGATCAGCATGTCATACCCCCCATTTCAAGAGAATTTCCTTGATGAGGACGAGGGGATAATAGAAGAGTCCGAGGGAACCATAATAAACATGTTGGAAATAGAAAATTCAATCCAAAACTATTCCACATAAGATAATCGGACCTCACACTCATATTGGAATGAGGAAAGGTTAGAATATGAGGATTATAGGTTGCGATTCGAAAAATCCCATCATGCGGGTCGGAGAACAAAACGTATGAACTTAGAATCAAAAAGAGCTTAGAAAATTCCAAACCAAAAGATTTCCGAGATTACCATTAATAAAAGGTCCGATAAAAATCCTAAGGTGATCGCCGAAAGCAAAAAAATCAGCGAGCTTGAGAGTTTTGGGAAGAGCAAAGAAAAAAGACAACCAAAATACCGATAAACAAAGTCAACAAATCAGCAACACTAGCACCGTAGTTGGTGCTCCCGATAAAACAACTACAAACATTGTACATAGTGAGAATAAGCACACCGATTCTACCACTAAGATAGTGGCTAATAAAATATAATTGAGCCTCAAAAAGAGTGACTTTCTCTTCAATTTGGAGAGTGATATTGCTAAAATTAAAATATCTCGTCTCCACTCTCTCGAGTTGGCCACTCAGGGATGTATATAAAGGCCAAATTTTGGAAAATTTAAATCTAGGTGAAAAATAGTGACACCGTCATTCCGAGCAATGACTCACCATGATATCTTCTATTTGGTCCAAAGATAGAAGGGAAGTTTCAAGAAGGGGTAGTACCTCCCTTTTTATATCGACCTCAATATCCATGACAAGATCCTTCACAACGCAATGCATGACTCTGGGGGCCTCGCACAACCTAATTCCTAAGGTAGTTATGGAGAGGTTAGGCCTAGAGATAACCCGTCCTTATAAAGATTTATATTCATTTGACTCTAGCGAAAGTAAAATGCCTCGACCTAATCAAAGATCCGTGTGTGAAATTGACCCAAATTCCACCCAAATGTATGGTTATGGATGTTAGTAGTGGCAGTATGTGCCACCTAAGTATGGCATGTTACTATCGAGGTCATGGGGATCCAAGCTGCAAGGCACAATGCGCATGGATGGGTCATATGCCACAATCTCTGTCTTTAGCTGACTTTAGAGACCGCATAGAGAGGCACAAATGAAGTTCATGGTTCGAAGACCCGAAAAGCCCGAAAATTCACCTCTCGTACTTCAGTGCACACGCATTTGGACTCCTTTATCCTTTGCAACGATGAATCCATAGATGATTCGAGAGCTAGAATATAGAGATGCAAACAATAGAGTAGAGCCCACGGACTTCAACATAATGTCCACTCTAGACATGAAGGAAAACAAAGGAGAAACCTTTGGACAATGCACCGAAACAAAAACTCAAAGTGAACAAGAATGGGATCACAAATAGTCAATTGGTCATCTCTTTGAACTCCACACACATCACGAAGAACAAAACACTCCACACCATGATGTAGACCCCATATTACAACATAACAAATTGAAAACAACTTTATGAAGGAAAATGGTGTTAAACCTAAAAAACGATCCCTTATGGAGAATGAATTTCGATGGGTCTCTGCACTAGAAAGATTTCAGGAGCGAGAGTGTGGTTACATAACACGAGAGATTGACTATGCTCGAGAGTCATGCCTTTTAATCCGAGCTTCAAATGTACAAACAATATCACAAAGTATGAGGCTCTCATCCCTAGGCTTCAATCTATTGAAAAAAATTGGGAGCCCGAAGGATAGTGCACACGGAGACTCCGAGTTAATCATAAAACAAGTGAACGGAGAATACACCGCGAAACACCCTAGATTGAGAGCGTACAGGAATGATGCTATTGATTTAATGAAAACCTTTGAAGAGTATGAACTCGGTGTTTATTCCTAGGAGTCGTAACATAATTGCGAATGGATTAGCTTGCATAGCTAGTTCATATCATAAAACTCCCGAAAGGGAAAAAAAATCATCATTCGACAAAATATAGACTTGCAAAGTGCTCGATAATGAGAAATATTGGCAAGTTTTTGAGGGTGACAAGTAGATAGAGGATTTTCCCCGATTAGCGGGTGAACAAGTTTGAATTTTTCCGATTCGTACTCTAATCCGATGAAAGCTACCTCTGAAGAGCCCCCCGATGAAGAAAAAACCACCCCCATAACGTAGAAATAAATGTGTTAACTAAACAAATCAGAAATCAAACCAAAGAGTATAAGAATGCGGATAAAGAGGAAATGGAGGTGTCGTAGTCCAAAGATGAGAATATACCCCGAGGATCGGCACCTTTAGAGGATCTTTTGATTTTGAAGACATAGCGAAGAAACCCACTATAGAACACTCATAATCCGATATCGAGAAATGAAACATAGGCACCGAAGATAAGCATAAGATGATTAAATTGGCTAAGTCCTTGCCCCGCAAACATGAAAAAGAAATATATTGAGTTGTTTAAAGAATTCATCGATGTGTTTGCCTAGAGCTACGAGGACTTAAAGACCTATGAGAGAGACATTATACAACACAAAATCCCTTTGAAAGAGAACCAAAAAACCCTTCGAGACAAAAACTTCATAGAATTAACCCAAAACAACCGCCTCTAGTTGAAAAGGAAATCAAGAAGATGTACGAGGTAGGAATAATAGTTCCTGTGAGGTTTTCCGATTGGGTTTCCAACCTTGTAAATCGTGAGAAAGAAAACGAGTGAGATCGATCGTGCATTGATTTTAGGAACCTTAACAGAGCCTCACTTAAAGACACTTACCCCTTACCAAAGATGGAACACATCCTACATAGGGTAGTGGGCTCAAAAAAGGATCTCCCTATTAGATGTTTTTTTCAGAGCTATAACCAATCTTTAGTACTCCTAGAAGACCAACTCAAGAGTCAAGACAACTTTCACCACTCCATGGGACAATTTTATGTACGTAAAAATTCCTTTTGGACTAATGAACACCGAGCGACCTTCCAATGAGCAATGGACATAACCTTTTCGGAGGAAATAGGGCACTTCATTGTCATCTATCTTGATAACATAACAATATATTCCAAGATCGATGAGGAGCACCTAAAACTTCCGAGAAGATTTTTTGAAAAATGTAGAAGGTTCGTGTTGTCTTTAAATCCCAAGAAGATCAGTACTTTCGAGCTTCAAGAAGGTAAACTTCTTGGCCATATTATATCGGAGAAAGGAATTAAAATAGAGCTGCAAAGAGTTGAGGGAATACTACAAATCGACTCACCCGAGAAACATTAAAGAGTTGCAATCCTTTATTGGGAAAATTAACTTCTTAAGGAGGTTTATTCCCAACTTAGCCGAGCACCTCTGTGGATATGACTAACATGTTGAAAATAGGTGTAGGGGGTTAAGTGGACCGTAGAGGCTAAAAAAATATTTTGAATTAGTTAAACTTGCACTTACCTGTGCACTGTCCTAATTAGCCTAGATTTCTCAAAGGATTTCCCGATATTTTCCTTTGCCTCCGAGCATACAAGTGGCTACGGTTCTACCGTGAAAAAATTCGAGAGGAATGGAACAACCCATTGCTTTCTTCAACAAAGCTCTAAGGGATGGACCCTTAAAATACAACATAATGGAAAACGAGCCCTATGCCTTGGTAAAGGCCTTGAAAGAATTTTGGGTGTATATACTACATTCTCACATCATTGCATATGTGCCAAACATAGTGGTGAAAGACATTTTGTCCTAGGATCCCGATGGAAAAGAGGGGAAAATGGATTGTTGTAATATTAGAGTATGACCTCGGAAATAAGACCCACGAAATCGATCAAAGGTAAGGGCCCGGCTCAACTAATGGTCGAGTCTAACTTGAAGGCCCTTGACATAAACATGGTAGATGCCTTGGACGAACATGAAGGGTTGCTCGATCCTACTATTAAAGAATAATTTAAAAACTCTCCTTGGTATTCTAATATCCCGTATGTGCTCACAAACCTCAATGCCCCTCCTAATTTATCAAAGACTAAGGCAGATTACTAAAGTTAAAAGCCGTAAACTATTGCATACCGAAGGAATGTTTATAATGGAAAAATGAAAATGGTCTATTGCTTAAATTTTTTCCCTCGAAACTCGAGCAGAGGATTAAACAAAGAGTTCCATGCGAGAGAGTGTGGAGGCCATTTAAACCGCAAAGCCACCGTTAACAAAATTACTAGCCTACACTTTTCAATGACATGCATAAAATGGTAATTGCCCGCCATAAGTGCCATATTTTTTTTAGGGCAAAAGAAAGCTCCTCCCTTTACCATTACAACCCATTATCAAGTGGAGGCTCCCTTCCAACAATGGGGCCTAGATTTCATAGGAGAAATACACCCTACTTCTTCGCGTAACACAAGTGGATCCTTATAGTCACGTACTATTTCACAAAATGGATAGAGGCCATACCTTCTAGGAATGCCATAGATTCTATTATCATTAGGTTCCTAGAAGACCACATCCTCTCTAGATTTGGTCGCCCAAGAAAGATAATCACCGATAACGCCGTCGCTTTTGGATCCAAGAAAATGATTGATTTTTGTCACAGTATCCAATAGCACTTAGTCATTCAAATTCTTATTACCCGAATCATCAAACAAGAGCCGAATCATCAAACAAGAGCATGGTGGCCATCATCAAAAAAAATTCTTGAAAAGAATAAGAAATCATGGCATAACAAGTTGGTGCATTCTTTGTGGTCCGACAGATAACAACAAAGAATTCCATTGGAATGTCACCATATCAGCTTGTTTATGGAACAGAGGCGAGTGTTTCCAACCAGACTTAGGGTATCTGTTGATTAAACTAGTCCAAGAGATTCGAAAAGAAGAGGACAACATGGTAAGGAGGATAAATCAAACAATTCATCTCCAACGGACAAGAGAAGAGGTCTATAACAGAGCTCTAAAGGTACAAGAAAACATAAAGAAGTTATTTGATAAAAGAATGAAAGCTTGTGACTTCAAAATTGGAGATGAAATTCTAAAATGGGACTCAGGAGAGAAGAGAAAGGAAAGCATGGCAAATTTGACGAGTTTGTGGCGGTCCTTACATCATACAAGCCACCGTTGGTCCAAATGCCTTTTATATGCAAGAGCTAGATGGTACAGATATGTTTGGGGGTCTCGTCAATGGCAGGATGCTCAAGCATTACTACCGCTGATTTCCAATTTATAGTTTTCATTTCCATTGTAAATACCATTGTTGTGTTTTGTTTTTCGAAGAAAAAGAGAAAATGTTTCAAAAAAGAGAGAAAGAGATATTTAGACATGCTCAAAACGTGAACATCTCGAAGTGCAAAGATTGGTGTTAATATGATCAAAACCTCACCAAAGGGAGTAAAGAAGTCGGTTCTAATATGCTCAAAAATCTGAACCGAAAGAAAGAAAAAAAATATCGACTCTAACAAGCCCAAAACCAAAGCTGAAGTCAAGAAGAAAGTGACTCTAACAAGCTCAAAACTTGAGTCGAAAGAAAGGAAGGATGCCTCAAAAGTTTCAAGATTTCAAGCCTTTGAGATTTTGTTTTTTGATTTTTTTTCAATTTTAGTTCATGTGAAGCTATCTTTATGCCATGGATCCACCGCAAACTAGACCGTCTAATCTCGGTCCGACTATTTTTAAATTTATGTTGTAGAATGTAGAGAAGAAATACGACAGACGAGTTTAATCCTAGCAGTATATTAGATTAGGTAGAGAAGATATGAGACCAACGAGCTTTAATCCGGTCTCATGGAGGAATAAGGGTAGAATTAGACTAGTTTGTTTTCTACTTTCAATTAAAAAAATGATGAAGAAGGTCTGCAAATTCAAATGCACCTTGAAGAAAAAATGTTAGGAATGTAGGATGGGTAGGTAGATTGTTTGGGGAATGTTTTCTGTAGATTAATATCCATCATGTTTGTAACAAACTTTGAATCAAAGAAGAAATATGGCTCAAGGATCGAGAATCGGGCCTACTCCTAAGATTATTTTCTAAATTCTCGACACCTTCAAGAAGATGCCATCCCCATGTCGAGCCACTATTAGCCACCTATGAAATTTTTGGCAAGCAAACAGTGGCTAAATATTTTTTATGAGCGTTCAAGAAATACATTTCCTATGAAAACATATCATTCTTGAAGCCTCGTATGTGTCCTTTTCCTTTGAAAATATCTTCACCGTTGTTTCCACCCAAAAAGCCTCACTGTCCGTAGAAAATTGTGTCTCGAAAAAGCCTTGATTTGCCCCCTTGTATCACCGCAAATTTCCCCATTTTAACCTTTTTTTCTCCTTTCTCTAATTTTTCCCCTTTAACCCTTAAAATCCCCTCCAAGCCTAATAAATCATTCCATCTCCCCCTTTTAACTTTAAAAACACCCTTTGTTTGGCTTTGAAAATCCATTTTTCCCTTTACCGAAAACCTTTGTTCAACCTCAAAAACTTTGTTTTTTAGGCCAAAAAACCAAGATTTTACATATAACGAGATTAGCCCCTTTTCGGCCAGCCCCCTAACCACTTCCCCTCCATCCACCCAAGTGCTAATACCAAGCGCTAAGGCATAAAGAACTTATTGCATTGGAAGGATTGGTCGAGCGCTTGTTCCCTTTAGTAAACGAAAAAGTTCCGATGTGAGGTGTATTTGTTCCTAGCAGCTCTCGGGAGCGATCTCAACTCGTCGATCTATAAAGATCCGACGGTCCGTGCTTATTTCAACACGCCCCACCTTCTCCCTCTTCGTTAATTCCCGATGAAGATCTTCGCCGTTGATCTTAAAGCGATCCGACGACCATCGCATCATCGAAACTTTCTTTTGCACCAATCGAAACTCTTCATATCCCCGATTGAATCCGAGCCGTCTCGTCTATTCTCGATCTTACGACCCGCATTTCTCCTCACTCCACCCCTATTTCCCAAATTGGTCACCTCCGATCCAATCACGACGCGTTGGATACTGCCATCGATCTAACGGTCCAAATGAAATTGCACCATCACACCATCTGAGTTTTGGCCCTTCCATCGCTCTCCATCCGATTGAATCGTAGCCGTTCATACCTCTTGATCCGACGGCTCATATTCCTCCCACACATTCATATGGCACATTTACCTTTGCCTCATTGTTAAATCTCCACCATTGATCCCCTCGGATCTAATAGCCAAGATTATTCCCAACCACTAACCAACTCCTCCGCCTCGTGTTTCTCCTCTCGTGCATCTCCGCCGTCCATCGCACGTATCGGACGGCCCACAATGAAACCACCTTTGATTGACCCCACCTTAACCGACCGCGCATGTTATCATATAGCGCTCCATCTCCCACCATCGAATCTCGCAAAGTCCCGCATCCAATGCCCGACATCAATATTGCGTTGTTTCCTCGTCCGAAGTTTAGCAAGCTTGAAATCACGCGATATGTGCGCGTTTCAAAACACCACGTGTCGGCCGGAGACCTATATCGTGTTCGAAAAGTGAAAACAGCCTCACCCACCATTTTCCACATGAAAACAACGCTTTTATCCTAAAAACACTTCCCCACTTCTATGCCCGAAGATCCATCTACAAATCCCGACCATTGATCTCGTACGTATCAATGGCCCTCATTTCATCTCACATTCCATTTATATTTGTTCATTGCGTGGCCATAGAACTTGATCTCGTCATCTCAACCGTTGATCTCCTCTTGAGATTTGATAGATCCATATTAAATTTCCCTCCGCCCATGACCGAGTCCCACCATTCAAGCCCATTTCATATGTTTTTTTACGCATTTTATTTGTATTCCATCCAAAGGTCCAAACCTTATGATTCACATTAAACAATCTTTTCTTCTACCCACATTAAAACTTTAATGTTTTATATTAAAGTTTATTTCATTTTCCTTTGCCTATAAAGCCTTTTTTTCAATGAACCCTTGCCTCGATCATCATGACTCCATCTGATCGAACAATTCAAAAGCATTCCACCACCAAAACCTCCATCAACTGCATTTTTTCACCATTACACTCGCATTTTTAGCCGTCTTCCATTACATCCACTGTTTCCACCATGCCGTGCTACCATTCCCATAGCCTTCCACTACATCCATCCTCCCACCGCATGGATTTATTAACATTGTTTATGTCTTTTGCGGGAGTTGCTGATGCGGTGGAAACCACCATTATACACCCAGTCACCGTTAGTGACACAAACGAGCGCTCGATGAAGTTCTATCAAGGCCGTAAATTTAGCATGGAAGACTCCTAAAAGGTTTAAATGCATATTTTATCCAAATCGTGGGTTTAACTCGCAAAACCTCTCCATCACCATTAAAGCTCAAATTTTACGGTATAGAGACAGATCGTGAAGCGACGAAAGAGTATCGATAATGGATTAAAGAGTTTTAAGCCTATAATTGAAGGTTTTTAAGCTTTAACTCAATGATCAAATGGAAAATGTACTCGTATTGAAGATCTTGTGATTAACACGAAAGGCCTAACGAGGCCTAATGCACAAAAAGAAATATTATCGTTGTTTCACATACGACAAAAGTTTCCTCTTGAGAAAGGACAAAAGTACCCATACTGTTTCTATTCTACATCGTGTTCCCGAGAAAATTTCCACCTCGACGCAAATCCCTAATGCTACTAGAGCATTTGTTATGCATTATGGCATAAATCAAAGTCATTTATCTTCCTTTTTTCTTATCACTAGAGTACTACAGCAGTACTATGCCCGAATGTACATTAAAGAACATACTTGGAGTAAATTTCACATGCTCAAGACCACTCTTTCATCCAAAGAGTACCAAAAATCAATGCATGGATATTAATACGAATGGCCTCGACCCTCTTCTTCTACATCTATTTTAATGTTTCATTTAGTGTTTCATCTACCTCCTGCCTGCCTCTTTCGGATATAAAACTCATGAGAAGACGTTGTTGTTGTGGTTGATCGGATATCTCGTGAACCGTAAAGTTGTTTTCTCTTAAGATATAGTTCTCCTGTAAAGTTGTAAAAATAGGTCGAGGGAGATTTTTTTGCACTAAATATCAAGCTATTGGACAATGTTGTATATGACTGGTGTTTCTCTTTAATATTACAAGCACATTTCTTTGGATCTCGATTTAAAGCGAGCGGTGATGTTTTTCTTCCTTTGTCTCTCTCGTCCGTAACTCATTACATTTCATACGGTAATAATTAGAAATTTGGCTTAGGATATGTACCTTGCATGGTACCCTAGCGCTCCTGCTCTTCTTGCCTTTGATGTTTTCTAATGATTGTGCAATTTGAGTACTGATTCAAGATAATTTAACCAAAAGTGTAGTAGCTATTATTCTGCCTACAATCGATGCATGAATTTTAGTAACTGCTCTTGAATGTTCTTGTTGGGTTTCAATTGAAAGATTTGGGATACCGGGAGTTTAGAATGCCGATTCTATCTCACTAGGGTATTTTTTCAATCGATTGAACCTTTCTAAGTTCCCTTAAGTCGAAAGTTGAAACATTGAAAGTTCAAAGCCTTTCTTCGATCTCGTGGTTTCACCTTTGTGTTTAAATCTTAAGTGTTTCTTGTTGTCCGAAGAGTTAACCTTGTAGGAGGAGGATCATAGGTGTTTAATGGCATGTCCTCTCCCTAGATCTACTTCCTAAGTGGTCACCTTGGAGGTTTCCTTGTCATTCACCTTCTTTCCTTACCATTTCATCCCACACTATCATCTTTAAGATCCTATGCTTTAGATGACTAGCCCAATTGAAAGCCTTGAATACCTGAATAGCAAGTAAACCCTTTCATGACTCCATTGCCCAATGGTCTCGAGTGTTCTATGAATTATCTCTCCTTTGCCTAAAATCCTCTTTTCTCACCCTTTGTCTTATATTGAACCCTTCCTTCATATGTCCAAACAACCAAAGAAACAAACAAAACAAAAACAAACCCTGTGCCTTATAACTAGCCTAATATCTCAAAATGAGCCTCAAAGACATATATCTTTGCCATTATAGAGGATCCTCTACGGGACCTGATGAGGGCTAGATCCCGAGGTCCGGCGCGACTCGATGTTGTCTCATCTTGCGGTATTGCCAAACTTTCCAAAACATGGGACCTCTAACACACATGCATCGTGCTCGTTTAGCTGGGTTTTCGGTAACTCGTTCCAACTACCATTTTCACATTAGAAAATTCTACAACATTAAATTTCATCACCAATCTATGTGTTTTAGTGTGGGAATATACTATTTGTGTGTGGATTGATCTCTTAGATTTTGTAGGCATGCGATTAGTTTGATTGTTTCCTTAGAGACTTTAGGATATTTTGTTGAAATTTTCTTTGATTTCGTGTGTTAAAACTTGTAATCATGGCTCATTTACCTAGACAATCACGTAGAATGAAGGGAAACCCCTTGAGTACACACCAAGCCGATTTAGAAACACTTAAATTTCTAGAAAGGAAAAAAAATCTGCGATTAGATCAACTAAACATGAGGAAACATCAATAATTATTTCATCTTGATTATGAAGTAGATCAACCTCAAACAAATGGAGAGGTTCTCAAAGAAAACTTACAATATCCGAACTAGTTGAACTTGCTTCCACAACTAGTGAATTATTAGCTACTCGAGCTCGTAATTTCTGAACTGTGAGCTCGAACCCTTGCTACATCCGAGCTTTCGCTTTCGCAGTTCATTACTCCAAACCCCTAGTCATCTTGATTCACCTCAGAGTGAAGTTTCGCATCACCGAAAAGCTTCCTCCGGCCTCATGAGCGTTGAAAGAAGTATCTTGACACGAGAAGAAGATGTTCTTCCTTCACATCCAAAAATCTTTAGATCTTAGGCCAAGTGAATTGATTTACTATAGCACTTTCAAAAAATATCCTTGGTATTCTCGGCTAATAGATTTTTTACTGCAATTCTCGGTCTAAGCTATTCACCACCCCAAATTCCTTTTTACGCCATACAAAAAGGTAATTACGTGACCCTCATTATATATGTCTAGTGAGTCATCCATGTATTCCGCATCACTAGAATCTATATTTGTATGGTGGTTCGATCCGTTTCGTGGGATACAAGTCACTCTCGGTACTTTATCGATATATCTCCTTCTCCCAGACAAAATTTTACCATCATCTAGTCCAAATGAATCACATACCGAAATTTTGAGTGCAGAAACACATTTACATCATATTTGGACACATTCCTAACCCCGGCCCTCAAAGTAGTAACTTACCGCATGGGGGGGGCAACGCTCGAGGTAGTAATTTACCACCAGGGGGTGGCCTCAAGAGACAAGTACATACCCTCAAGGATAGTACATGCCTCAAGGATAGAACATACCTCAAGGCTAGTACATACCTTGAGACAATATCAACCTCAAGGATAGTACTCAATTCAGGGGCCCGCAAACCTCTTCAAGGAGCGGTACTACATGCTAGGGAAACCATATTTCGAAGGACAACAACCTCCTTAGGGCACAGCGTTCTGCGGGAACAATAATTGTTTGAGGGAGGTCAATATTTTAGTGGGAATTATCTAGCCAACTATCAAACATATGTTCCAAATTATCAACCTAGTTATGGTCCATCTTATGCAACACAACTTTCAATGCGACCTCAATCATAGTCAAGGATTGGTTAAAACACTCTTTTTGTACTTGGACATCATTTAATTGGTCATCAAGCGTGAAATGGTTAAGCATGTGATCCGGAATGTTTTAGTTTCCCACATATTTTGGCCTTTTATTTATATTAGATATAATTACTAAAATATTTTTGTCGTTTCTTCATTATAAGGTATTTTTTCTTAGAAATATATAATAAATGTATGGTCCAACATGCTCGCTAGGAACATCTGTGATGTGGTCCCATAAATACACTTAATTTTCTCCCATAAAAATTTGTGTCACACAAAATTTCATGAAGCATTATCCTCATTCAACTTCGAGAGAAGCTTCCACATTCCTATAGGATTTGGCTCTCCAGTGTTTCAGAAGGATATAGACTATCGACTTGGAGCTAGAGAAAAAAATGTTGGAGCCGAGGCGAGAATTTTCGTTGTCCCAATTATTTGTTTACTTGATATGTTTATATTCTATGCATACATTTATTGATTTTTTACTAAAATATATGATTCATTTTGAATCGGAAAGTAATGTGGTCTCTTAATACATTCTCTATTTTTTTCCAAAGAAAAAATTAAAACTTTCCATTAAAGAACAAAAATTTTATCGAGTACATTCTATAATAATTCTATCCGATGAGTGTGTCAGCATGAGAACAAAAGAAATAAGATCCATCTAGCCATTTTTCATAGAACCAAAATCAACAAAAAAACACAAAAGTAAAGATCTCTCACATTCGAGCATTTCTCTAGCGGAGAAACTTGTATTCATTTATCGAATGACAACCCAACAATTCCCAAGGCTCCCGCGATGAGGAAAACACCTGAAAAAATTAGGCTAGCCATGCCGCCTTTCATCGAGTCCCGAGCTCCTCCCTTAGTGAGGGAAAAAATACTCCAAACAGACCAAGGCCACTAAAACAATAAAAAAGAGTGTGTATGCCATGCCATATAATGATCCAAAATAGAGGGAAATTCCAAAAAAAGTAGTATCCTACGCGATAGAGGCATACTATACTATGGGAATGAAAATATACAATGTTTAGAGAAAATAGAAATACCCTACCAAAGAGCCACAAAAAAATATAATCGGAGATAAGAGGATGGTCGAGACTCAACCCGGCCTTCTAGTCATGTTTCCTTTATTTTCCATCTACCCAAAACTTGCCGTAGGCCTTCCTTAGAAAGGAGGTATGTTACCTAGTTCTCGCTCCTGTAAATGTGATAGAAAGATATGTAAGTAAATAAAAATAAAAAGTTAAGGACCAAATTTCTTCAAGGATTGGATTTAAAAGATAACTTTGGCACATGAAATATTTATCGAACCACTTTGAAATGTTCAAGGAATCAAAAAATTGTCTTGAATGAATGCCCATTTCGGAACAACCAACACATATTTCTCATGCCCAATCCCATTTCCCGTATTTCTCATGCCCAATCCCATAGGAGCACGCCACCAGTCACTAATTCGCTGACCTCAAGAAGCATTTGAAGGTGTGACCTTTCACTACAATGAAAAGACCCTCTAGTGAGGTTATAAAAGGTTGTTTTTAGTGTTATAAAGTGTCCAAAAATTGTCAAAAAAAACATTTACTACAACATCCATTTTTGGTAACAGAGGTTTTGAAGGAGCTTCTAATGGAATTTCAACACAACTAAAAAAAATTGTGCGAGCGAGAGGTTTTTATAGATTTTTTTTCTCATCGATGCATGCATCATGTATGAACACACTAGTGCATTTTAACATGTACGCATTGGTACCGTAAATATACCAAGCACCGGGATGGAAAATAAATTCTGAAGCCCTCGGGTGTTGAGCAACGTCCGTGCATGTCACCTACAAATACGTACAAGCCCTAATAGAAGGTGCATGCTGACAGACATTGTTAAGGTGTAAAAAAACACCGACGCGTTAAAGGAAAACCATGCGGTACATGAAACTCCTATCCTACCGTGTCATGAAGCTCGTCGATAAAGTGCACTAGGCATTCTAATTGGTATGGGTATTTGGTGAAGTGCTTTCGATAGGTTGTAGAAATGCATTGGTGCACGCGTCATACAAACGCATCATTGTACGATAGAATAACATGAATCGATGTTCAATTTCTATTTTTTAGAAACATCGACATATGACGATTAAAGCAACTATTGTTATTTTTTTAAAATTCATTATTCATTAAAATTAGAATATCTTATAGCAATATTCATATATTTTAAATCTTTATTAGTGCATTTGGATGCGATGTTTGAATAATTTTTTTATATAATATCATTAGATTTCACATCTATTCATTATAATATTTAATCGGTGGTATATCATGTCATAGCGACGATGGAGAACACAATAGAATAAATTAAAAGGTATTTTATTATATATATATGAATAATACATTCTTTCTTTTCATACAAAATGGGATAGTTATTGGTATCCCTTTTTAGTCAATCAATTGGGACACTATGTCCATTACTTCAAAAAAATCCTCGGATTTCTACACACAAATATTTCTAAAATATATAACGCATTGCTTTGATATCCAAACATATTGATCATCATTCTTCGTTGGAGCTCGTTGTCACTACTCGAGCTACTTCCATGACCTAGGTTATTTGGAGGAATGCTTTTTTCATTGTGTTGATCGATTTCTTCTTCTTCTAAAGTTCCATCTACGAAAGTAAAAATAAAGTGTAATGAGTGAGTATACATTGGTGAGAATAATGAAAAGTGAAATATTAATAATATACATCAATGTAAATCGAAAATAAATGTACCATATCAAGAATTGACTTGTGAACTATACACATTATTTCAAAACAAAATTTCATGCCATCTTTCAATAATTCATTTTTTGGCACAAGCTCCATACTTTGTTTCCTGCAGTTTTATACGCATAACAAATCATAGATTTAATATAAAATATTTTTTTGTTCTATTAATTATAGACGAGCTAAGTAAAACAAGATATATTTCTTAAAAATTCCATAATTAATTTATGTTATGCAAACATATAGTAATAACCCATATTTAACCCAATGTCAATCAATTCTTCTAATGGTTCTTCTTTGTATGTTAGCACATGTTTGAAGACATTCAATGATGATTGCTATGAAAAAAGTTCAAATATACAAAAGAGAAATCTAGTTAAGTTGTTATAAGGAAGTAACAATTACTTACAAACATAGATATCAAACCTTTTCTTCCTTGTCGTCTTGTTTTATGTAATGAATGAGTTCCATTTTCTTTTCTTTTCTATAAGAAAATACTTGAAAATTAATATTTAATGCTAAATTATTTATTTATTGTACCTAATCGAATCAATGATTAGATATTACATTTGAAGCATGTTGTTGTTGAGATGGCTCCTCATGCGATGCAATTATGTCTTTCTTTGAACATCCCCTGTACACCTTTTTTGGACATTCCTACCGGCATATTTCTGATATCAACTCGTTCATCCTTTTTATATTTTCATAATCTTCCTAAAAAAGTAACATGCCAATAAAATATTTAATTTTTTATATTGATATATAAAAAACTAAATATAACAAAAGTGATTTATGAATGATTTCTTTTCTAGCAATATATACATATAATAATGGAAAAAAAATTAAAGTGAATATTAGTTTTTCAATCCATTTCTTTTTTTGTTTTTTGTACGTTTTTGCTATTAAAAGTATGACATGTCTCATCGACTAATTCTCGGGAAAATCTTCCGTAGTTTCAATAAAAAATTGGTTCTTGGAATCATTGGATTGATTTTTGTGTATGTGGAAAGACATCATATACATTCATTCCACTAGATCCCTCAAAAATTTTGTAAAATTTTCCCCCACTTATCATGTAACTCCATCACGCTCTAGATGAGCTAAGGAGGAATTCATTTTCATTTTCATGTTCTAGTATTAGAACAACATTCATTTTCTTCGTTGTTGGTCCTCAGAGACTATTAAACATATCTGAATTAATAGATTGTTTGAAACATGTTATTTAATATTTTTAAGTATATTATTAAAATTCAAAAAAGAAACTCATATTGAATTGATAGTATTTTTTCATTCACTTGATTCATCTTCCATCGAGATTTTATGCTCTTCTGGTCTTAGATTAGAAAGAATCTTATTGAGATTCATCATTTTGTGGCTCTGCGTGATACACATTAAATAATAAATATTAGTTAAACTTACATATATTTCAAAAATAATAATTTTTGTTAAGAACTTACAAAGAACTTGCATTTTTTTCTTTTTTTGATGTGCTATCAGTATTTTTGTTACTTGAACTGTTGTTAGGCATTTGTTTGTCAATATAAAACCTGTAACATTCATTAATATATTTTATAAATAAATCACATACTTTTCAGTTAAAAAATATTAAGAAAACGGTGCGACTTTCGCAACTTACGCATGGAATGCGGTGCGGTAGCTTCTTATAAATGCACCGCCAATACAGTAGAAACATCATACGGTGCTCTTTTTCAACAAGGAGACCCAGTGTGTTATATTAATACCAGAGAACCAATTAACATAAACATATATTAATAAAAAATTGTTTTATCAAACAATGTTGTTTGTCAATATGTGCACGGTGCGCTATACTATAATCATGCATAGTGTGATATTTTAAACAGTGTGCACTGACTAGCAAAAGTTGTTTTTAAAAAAATCGTGCAAGGGCCAACAGGGATTGGGATCTGACTTTAGAAGTGGTCTTGCGGGTTAGATTTCATACGCTTATATATATAGTAATACAAACCCTATCAATCTAAAATAGAAATCCCTAATTGTGAAGTCACATAAACAAGAAGAAGGAAGGGTTTAACATAAGAATGGATTTTTTTGTATTTGTTTTTTAATTTTAATTGAATGTAAATAGGAATAGACATTATAAATGATTTTACTAGTAAAATGCATAGTAAAATTCAAATTTATACTATGCATGTATTAAATCTCGCGTAAATTGTATTATTACAAACAGTAAAGTTTAATAGTTTTACTATATTACATAGTTTTTACGTGAATCACCAGATATTTCAAATTTTGATTCTCTGAAGAGTGTTATTGTTCAAAAGTATTTTGCTGCAACACAATGATATCGTGCTCTCTTGCTCCAGGTATGTCTCTCGTGCAAATCCCTCCCTAAATTTTTTTGCAAAAATAATGAAATAATGAATAGATTTTACTATTCAAAGAAATTTTTTATGAACTAATATTTCCAAATATTATTTTCTGCTCATTTTTCAATTTACCGCTTTTTTTTTACTTCAAAAAAATAAAGTTGCACTTTTGTTTTTCCAATATTTGATGCATTTGTTAAATAATAGCATTGGTGCATCTCGTAATAAAACCGTACCGGTGCGGTGAAAAGTGCATTAGCACTGATAACAATATCTCCTTTTTTAAGGCACCGAAATTACTTTTAAGTATGCCATCAAAATTTATTATTGATTTTTCTCAATTGTAGGGAGAAAATCTCATAATTACAAATGGACAATTCTTCAAAATCCAACTCATTCCATAACTCAGTAATAATCTATTTATGTACATTTTAAACTTAATAATGCACCTTTAAAATGTAACATCTATATTTTATATTTTAACAGTTGGGTTATTAGACACATGATACCATCATTTTTTAACATTTTTATAGGTGCATTTTCTCCAATCTATGTGGCACATGGACACCATTTTCTCATAGAAAATGTCGACGATGGACACATGACACAAGACTGTGGAGTGGAAGTCAAGTTCAATAAATCTAGTCGAGCTAGCCACTGTGATCGAAATCTAGTACGAGGGACGTTAGGTTACATTGAAAAGATACAAGAGATCATTGAAGTGGACTTCTCTTCTTTCCAATGTGTTATTTTTAGGTGCAAGTGGTGGGACACCTTTGATCGGAATAATGTAAAGGAAGATCACGATTGTAGGCTGATATGTATCAACTCTAGAAAGATGTGGGATGAATCTAAGGACCCTTATGCTTTCCCCAAACACTACAACCAGGTGTTTTTTTACCTAGATGTGTTGGATAGGGATTGGTGGTTCGGATTGAGACATGACCCTAGATCAAAACATATTTTTGAGAACAATAGTGTTATCATGTCAAATGAGCTGGAAGATAATGGGGGTGATCATTAGCACATAGTGATATGGTAAATGTGTTATTTCATCATTTATACTATTTAAGATGGATTTATATAAAGAAGAGGACTTAACCTTATAACTAAGACTCTCTTTTTTGAAACATTATAATATGTATTTTGAATTAATTGGTTTGCATTGTGTTAATGTTCAAATAATTTCACTTGATAATTTGCAATTACGTTGATATTGGAAACAATGCAATGTATTGAGTTCTTTTTTTTTATGTCAATTCCTAAAATAATACAGCTACTTGATTGCTTTAATTAGTTTTTCACTATATCATTACTTAAATAAATGAACCCTATATATATATATATATATATATATATATATATATATATATATATATATATATATATATATCTGTGTGTGTGTGTGTGTGATATCTTTAAACTTCAAAAAAATGTATTAATGTATACTGTTATTTTTGGTATGTAAGGTCATAATAAAATAATGATAATTCTAAACATGAATTTATTTGCATTATTTTCTAAACTTTATTATGCTACAATAACTCAGATTATCCTAGATTTATTATTTTAAAATTATTTATATTCATACAAATTTACAATTTTTCAGTTATGGAAATGTAATAATATTTATAGTATGCATTTTAATTACGATAGTTATGGTTCAAAATTGACAATTCATTTACAATTTTACAATTTCACAATACAATTACAATTACAATTAAAATCGAAATTACAATCACGGTACATACAATTTTACAAATTTACAATTTTAATAAAATTGAATCATGAAAATACATATAATTGCAATTACAATTTTACAAATATTTTACATACAATTACAATTAAAATTGCAATTACAATTTTACAATTTTACAATTACCTATACATAATATTTAATAAATATCATAATTTAATATTAAAAATAAACATCACGATCATCATAACCATCATACAAACATCATATTCTAAAATACACATTCAATTCTCTAACATCATCTAATCATTGTGATCATGAACATCTAACAAAACACAAGAATTGTATAACATCATCACAACACAAACATCAAATATACATCTCATGTCAAATAACTACTATCACATACACATCTATATGCAAGCACATTAAATGAATATATCTATCATTACCTAACAATATGCACATCATGATGAACACCAACATGTAAGTTACGTACATCAACATGAACATAAAATACATGCACAATATATATATATATATATATATATATATATATATATATATATATATATATATATATATTGTAAAAAATATACAACTGTAATAGAACTAAATGTAAATGTCAAATATCTAGTGGTACTACATCGCACTATAACCAGTACTCGAGGCATGCTCTGGCTCGATGGTGCAACCTCATGCTCATATGGATGATGTGCGCGCTGTCAGAGTGCATGTTGATCGCATGGTGTCCGCTCGGGAGGTGTCCGTTGATGAGTCGATGGTGCAACCTTCTTAGTGGTCGATGGTGCCTTCTCAGATGGACCTGCCTACTTAGGATTAGGTGCCTACTCAGTTGATGGCTCTGTCTACTCAGGACTAGGTGCCTGCTGAGATGGTTCCTGCTTAGAATATGCCTGTTGATCAGGATTCAATGTTAGCTACTCATCTTTGACGCGAGGTGAAGGAGGAGGTGGTGGAGTACTAGAATGATGATCATTCCCATCGTGACCATGATCATCCGATGAGCTGCTCTGTTGCGCATCTCCACGACGCCTATCCCTCCTAGCCATCAGTAGCCTAGAAGCTCCAACTATTTGATGCATAAGGGTCATTATATCATGGGGTATGTATCTCCAGAGCTTTGTGAGCCTACGATTAGCCTGGATCTCTCTAATTATAGCAGGGAAGACTCCCTCATCAACCAGAAGTCGACACAGTCAGTTGCCCAACTCCATCGTGAATCAGATGTCTACCCTACACCACATCTTCTTGGGTATCTGCACCTAAGGATCAAGTATGTCACCCGAAGCCACGACCTCCACCATCTCCTCTTCATGATCTACACGATCATCCGGTGGGGGTGGAATCATGTCCCCAAAGGATGTGCCAATATATACAAACTATATAGTACACAACAATAATTAGAAAATTTCGTTAAACAATTTAATAAAACAAGTTAAAGAACATGTTATAGTAATATTTTTCTAATTAATTAAGACAATTAAATGAAACTATATAAATTTAAAGAAAACATTAATATTACCTCTAGCATCCGATGGCTCAGCCTGTGTGAAGAGGATGTTGGTACACCCTCCCCAATCCAAACCTATGTATGGACACAACACCATCATGAACATGTGAACATTAACACTAGCTAGTAGCTCTATTTCATCACTAGATATCTTAGCCAGATAGTTGGACAAGAACCTATTGGGAATAATCTTGCCCCACATATGCATCCTTACATGTAACATCAACCTACGAGGCTGTTAGACAAAAGTAGGCCTCATCTTCGAAACCTCTCAAAAAAAAAAAAAACTCTGAAGAAAAAGGGAAGGTTAGTGACCCATGTGCCTGAGAACGAAATTTATCTAATGCTATACAAACATGCTGCAAAAAAATGACATACCATCTAACAAGTTGTGGCATCTGGAATAAAGAATCAACATAAAGTAAAAGTGGGCTAGTTTAATGCCCGTCATGCTAGTATAGTGTGAAATGGTCATCATTAGTAGTGATAGGCACCTCACCTCCTCTAGATCAAACGAAGCAATGTGTAATTGACCACCAGACATCTGAAAATATGCAGGAGAAATTATATCACTCCTAATGTATCTCTAGGAGCACGCCAACTAACTCCTTGCTGCATAACCAACGGGGACATTTGGGAAATGAGGAATTTCTTGGTTAAGTTTGATTGCTTCCATTAAAAGGAAATTCTATCCTTTAGCTTACATGAAAAAGTTCATTATGGACTAGAGGAATTTTAGACAATTAAAAGGGAAAAGTGTGTAAGATTACACTCATGAATTTAGGAGAAGAGCTCTTTTTTTGGGTATTAATTTGTATTATCAAGAAACTTTGTTAAATTATATTGGAGTTTGCACAACTACCTTAGGCACACTATTCTCATGTTCAATCCCACAAACTTGGATGAGTCGCGTATCGAAAGCCACACATGAAGCAAGAGAGAAAGCAGTATAGATGAGAGAAAAGTGATAGTTTCTTGAGTATGAGGGTAGAGGAAAGGAAAGTTTAATGGAAGAGGAAAGAGAAATATCTCTATCAAAAAAGAAATAGAAACTCACATGTAAACATTGTTCGAAGAATGGCCAAGATGAAGACCATTGTTGGAAACTTCATCCAGATTTGAAGTCAAACAAACTAAAAGCCAAAGAGAAAGGGAAAATTGTTACAATAATTGAACATCACTTAGGCTCAGATTCAGGAGATGAAACAAATATTACATCAATGGGCTTAAAAGGTAAGAACATAGCAAGCACTTGTTCTTCAATTTGTTCCAATTTAACTCAAGATGAATATACAAGAATTGAACTTTTCCATATTAGATTCATTTCTAAACATACCAAGATAGATACACTTTTTGATAGTGGTTCTCAAGCTAATTTAATTTCCGAAGACTTAGTTAAGATAATAAACCTTGAAACTATTATACATCCAAGACCTTATCCTTCAGGGTGGATATGTAATAATGCAAAGTTGCATGTAACAAGGAAGTGCATACTAAGGTTTTCCATCAATTCAACCTTTCTTGATGAAGTTGAACTTGATATGGTGCCACTTAAGATTTCAGGTATTGTTTTGGGAAGTCCTTATCTTGATGATAAGAAAGTAGTATTTCATCGCCATGAGAATAGGTATCAATTGTTTAAATATGGAATTGAGTACATGGTTAGAGTGCATAAGAAGAAGATAATTTTGTCGCTTATAGATGTATGAGAAATGAAGAGAATAGTGAATGCAAGACAAAATTTGACTTTTTTAATGATCAAACATAGAAACATTGAATGAACAAGTTGATTTCATTAAAGTTGTGTATACTTTTAATGAGATTTTTCAGGACTCTAGCAAGTTGCCTTTGAAAGGAGGTGAACAATATTTGAAATATTTTGCATAGATGTCAACATCATGTTGAGTTGTCTTAGAAACAAGATTCCAAGTGCAAAGAGAGTGAAAAAGGTCAAAGAGAAAGCGCCAAATCAATTTGACAAAGAAGGCATGAGTTCCACAAGTGCTTGTTTTTGGTTTCCAAAGGGTACATGGAAATGGAAAAAATAGTTGGTCAAAAGACAACACAAATACAAAGCAAGATCAGCTAAGAATCACCATGACGACATTGTATGAGGTGAGACAATTTTTAGGTTTCCTTTAATTAATGATCGAGGTGGGAACACATTTGTTTCTGCAAGAAAAAATTGTTGCTCTACAAATTCAGGGAAATTTCATCATGACGGTGTCTAGAACAGCAAGAGAGAGTCTCAAGTGCCAAGGAAAAGCTTAGTTTTTGTGAAAAGCTCCAATTGATGAAAATGGAAAAAATTTCGATTAGGCATTGAGATTGGAAGGGTGGGGGGAACTGTACACTAATCCACATGACCAATCAATCATAGATTTTGAGGTCCAAAAGCCTTCTGGTGGGGAGGAATGATCGAGTGCTCGATTAGTAAATCTAAAAAATGGAGGTGCCTAGAATCAATTTGAATCTGAATGAAAGTGAAGAGTTCGTTGCCAGCAATCAGAAGAAATTCATTTCATCAAAAAACGACTTCGGATGAGGAAGATAGGGCCTGCTGTTTGTTTTCCTAAGCAACTAAAAAAATTGCAGAAAGGAGAGAATGCTGACATGGCAGCATAGTCAGCAAATAATTGGATATTCTTGGAATATTTTGTCATTTTTTCCCAATGACACTGTGACAAGTGTCACTGCAGGATTCGCTGGAAATTTTGGGTTAAGGTGCATTTTTAATGTTATCAAAAGGTCAAATTAATTGTATATGGAGGTGCATTTTATTTTTATTATAAGGTTGGTATAAGGTTGGTGCAAATGTTGGAAAACTATGGTGTAAATATGAATTTCAATGTCAAATCTAAAGTAAGATTATATTTTATTGAGAAAATAATACACAAAGGTTGGGTGGAGGGTATTCAGAGCGCTCAACCCCGCAATCTCCCCCACACAACACGCCCTCATACCAATACACTAGAGCAATAGATATTATTATATAAGGTCCTCAATATATATTTATATTCAATGGTATTGACTAATGGGTGTAAGGAGGGGCCTAGCCCCATGGGTCTGCCCCCTCACCATAGCACCTAAGGTGGAAAACCAAATGTGGAGAGGAGTTTATACATAATGGGCGGGATTAAGTTTTAATACGAATTTATAACCCATAACATTTGTTAAACCTAGATTTAATCCATTAGTTAAACATGTTTAACAATGAATTAAATCCCAATTAATTTTATGGAGAAAATGACTGAGCCCACAAATTTAGCGTCCCTAACTGGAGTTTCTCTAGTTTTAGTGAGGTTTCCTGGGCAGAATTGAAGAGGCCATAACTTTTGCAAAATTAGACCAAATTAGGAGCAAGAAGAGTCTATTCTAGATGATTTGGACATTATGAATACATTGAAGTAGGTTTAAGGAGAAATAGATTGATTGTAAACATCACCTTTTTCACATTTGAGCTAATACAGAGGCCCAAGCCATGGAATCTGGACCAAGGAGATGTAGTCCAGGAGGGGTGAAATCCTTGATAAAATATTTTTTTAATGGATCATTTCGATGGTTTACTATACATTATATTTTTTCTATTCAGCATTGTGTTTTAATGTTTTTATGCTCATGAATTTAACATAAAATTCAGTTCATTTACCTGGTTAACATTCACAAACACCTTTAGAAACCTATGCACATGAAGCAAAAGATCATAAAAATATTATAATTATGAAGATGAAATTAGCATTAAAAAACTAACATTCAGATTTAGATCACTTATTCCTATACACAAACCTCGTCCACTAATCTGGGCTTGAACATAATCAATTATTTCCATAGATGACTATGTAAATCCTCGAAATACGTGAGGATTACATTTTCGTTCTTTGGCGAGATAATTAACATTATTCCCATTTTTCTAAATTTTATGGTGAACTCCTATACATGTTTCCCCTACTTCTTCCTGAAGTAGTGTCACTAGAGGATCTCCCACCAACCTTAAAGTCTGTTATATATGTAAATAGAAAAGTGGAAGCAAGTATAAAAAAGTAAGGCATATGGACCGTAGGCCACTACGTACAGGCAAAAATCCTTTTTATTTTCTCTCTCCCTGCACATATTTACTATTCTTCTCATGTATGGAAAAAAATTCCATAAAAAATAAAGGAACCATTATCCCTCCTAATGGCCTATTTATAACATATCCCAATAGCCTAATAGTGGTTAGGTTTGACCGCTTCAATCCTTAACTAGATTTTCAATATCAACTCATATAGAGTATTATTTATTACGATCACTTGGCTAGCCCATTTTCCATGAGTAATGGGGTTGACATGGCATGCTATAAAATTATTGTGGCCAAAACAGGGTAAACTTGTCAGTAGCATAACTTTTTCATATGGACTCGATTGAGGAAATTATTGCACCATTGCAAATGTCTCTATGTGTAAAATAGTAAAAATAGTGTGCCACACTAAAGAGAAAAATTTAACTTAAAAAAAACCATTGTTTAATGTCTCAAAATTCTCACAAAAGATTTTAGACCCAAATTTTCCAAACTGGTAAAAATGGTCCCATGAGTATATTCCTCCACTTTTTCCTCTTTAAAAGCATGAATGTGGATAACAAATAATATAATCATATGATATGGATTAAAAAATATATATGATCAAACAAAATAAGGATTTATATGATCGAAAGTGGATACTTGGTAGTGAAAATGACATCAAATCAGATCCCTAACATCTCCTTCACATCTCATAGTTTTTGTTTCCTCACACAAAAAACTATGTAACTAATGTACTCATAGAAAATATAGAAAAATATAGAAAAAAATTATTATTTCTTCAACTTTGTCATTGGGTACTAATTAATATATTTAAATTATCACATTTTCTCTTCTTTGCTCTAAGTTTCTTTTCCATCCTATTGCATAATGAAATACACTAATGTTGTTTGTTCCACTTTTTAACAAGATTAACCAATTTTTTTGTTCATTGTCAATTCCTCAATTTCCATCCATAAGAGAGCACTCTTTTCTTTCACACTTTTGTTCTCACACTTTACACATCTATCAATAACCCAAAATTCTTCAATGTTAGCCTTCAATTTTTCAATCTTTAATTTGGAAGAGACAAGCTTGCTCATGGTGCCATAAGGCATTGTTTTTTTATAGTATCATAGAAATATATGGCATCATAATTTCAAATGAGCGTGTTTCACATGCCCTAATGGAGTTGAGTTACTATTATACAAAATTATTATGCTTAGAGCATCCGTCAGTGTGTAGCCAACAACCGATGACATTGATGAATGTTATACATCATGATGAGTGTTTGGATCATCGTATTGACTATATGATATAGCTTTTAATATATAGGAATATGTACAATGTAGTTATGACTATAATAATTCCATATTAAGGGATTTAAATCTATTTATTTCCTAAATAATAGTGAAGGATTGGACCCATATAGATTTGAAGTATACTACTTGGAAAGAACATCTCTAATCTTGGTGTGGGAAACATCAAGCAACATTGAAATAGAAAATATAAAATGTAATGTTAATAATGAATCCAAGGTCATTCCTCATAATTTAAGAAAATTTATGATATCTTTTCTAATGAAGATAACATAAGAGATAGACTTAGTAAAACTGATATGGATAAGCCAATAGGTTAATAGTTCATAAATAAACAACTTTTTTTAAAATAATTTCAAAATCCTTTGGTGTCTCTTTTAATTATAGAATCATGTTACTCCAAAAATCCCATCATCATGAAGACCTAATGATACTAGATGGTGGCCAAGTGAGGGAGAGAACATTAGTAGGTGGGTTCATTCTCTAGGTTTATTCCTTAATTAATAAATAAAATATCATAGAGCATGCAAATAAGTAGCATGGAGAAATAAAGGAAGAACTCATTACCACACTTACATCAACTTGGATAAGTTGAGGGAGGAAAATTTGATAATGTATTGAGACATAGGTCTAATATTTCAAGTTCTAGAGTGTAAAAAAGTTTAATAGAAGAAGAAAAAAAATGTTTATAGACTATGGAATGGATGACATGACATAAAATACTCTTTAGGTTATTTTGAATATATAAAATGTAATTAAAATAGATATTTATGCAACAATTTCAAAAAAACATAAATTCTAAAGGCTGAAAGATGAAACATTTATTATTAAAGGCCACCTCTAAAGGATCAAAACAAACTAAGGCCTTAAAGGAAATCAAAGGGTGAAGTATACAATATTAAATATGTTAAAACCAAGTGGGAATAAATCTAGACCTTATTTTAATGTGTTATCACACAAAGAGACTTCAAAATTCAAACCAACATGTCCCTAGCGGGTCTTCAATCTCTAGATAAGTTTCTCTCATGGAAATTTTAATATGTCTTAACTTTTTGTTATGTCATTAAATAATTTTGAGAAAGTGTTCAACATTTATGTATTTTTTCATTTCCACCTAGACTTTAAAAAATACCATGATGGTGTCCATATTGACACTAAATCTAACTATTATGCATTATTACAAGGTTATATTTCAAGCTTATGGGTATTTTTTTCAATGTTCCATCAATCATTATATTTTACATGACACGGATCATGGGAATATTAGAGTTAGTATAATATAATTCATAAGAGATTCATTATGAGCTAAGATTATAAATATTTTGATCGATGTAATCGCCTTTATACATTAAAAGAAGGTACCACACTAAAGAGGGAAATTTTAACCTGAGAAAACCATTGTTTAATGTCTCAAAATGCTCAAAAAAGGTTTTAGACCCAAATTTTCCAAACTACTAAAAATGGTCCCATGAGTATATTCCTCCACTTTTTCCACCTAAAAAACATCAGTGTGGATAAAAAATAATATAATGACATGATATGGATTAAAAAATATATATTATGAAACAAAATAAAGATTTATATGATCGGAATTGGGTACTTGGTAGTGAAAATGGCATACTCGAATTAAGATAATTTCCTCAATGGAATTACACGGGGAAATTCTAGCATACTCCAATGACGATAATTACCTCAATGACATCCTCTAAAGATAATTAAACTACAAACGATCATGTTTTATTTATGATCATTCCAATAACATACTAGAACATCATAATGATTATAACAGCATTTGTCCCATAATTTTTTATATACGACACTTAGAAATTGACACCAAATAGTGTGGAAACCTTATCGTGCATGCTGAAAACAAATTTTATAGATAATAGGATTCCACAACAAAATGGAGTTGTACAAACAATAGAACATAATAGAAAATGGCTTGAACAATGTTAGATGAGACCAAACAACAAGACATCGACACATTTTGGGGAGAAGCATTCAACTCAACAAGATAAATTTTTTAAATAGAACACAAATCTAATTACACACCTAATGAATTATCGGAAGGAAGAGGATATGATCAACTAGAGATAGAAAATGAAGGATTGTAGAAACTAGAAAATAAAAAAGAATAAATAAAACATCAAAATCCAAAAACTTCATCCATCCAAATAAGTTCACATGAATAATCCAAAGGAACAAAATCTTTGGTAATAAATGTATAGTAGTCTAAACTAAATGAAAATTAACAAGTACACCAAAGCAATAAAACTTTCTTTGGTATCCAAATGGTAAATGGTAAAGTTGGAATACACTTTAGATTCGTGTCATTAACATTTTTTTTTTTATAGTATGGCATGTTTCCTATAAGACCAATAATGGGACTCGTAATAATATAGTGTTATTATTCAATCAATTGGTACATTTATATATATTTTAAAATATTATGAAATTAATTAGAGACCAAGATTTTAAGTCATTTTTGGAGATATTGGTTAAGGCCAATGATAGATCCTATATATATTATAGTTTAATTAGAGAAGATCACTATTTCTGAATTTCTGGGAATAATACATGAGGAATTACTCACTTTGATTAGTTTCCAAAATTGAAGTAATAATTCATATATTTTCACGAAACAAATAAAAGAATAATATGCATAAGTATAGATTATTAAAATACAATAAAATAAATAAAGGTTTATTAAATGATAATAAATTATAAATTATTATTCTTTTATCAATTTGTTTTGGCTTTTTTTTATTAGTTGCTAGAAATAATTTTCATTTGTAAATGTTCTATAAAAATTAAGAATTGAAATCACAAATATTTTTCATTTATAATTTTTTCAAAAATTGAAACCATGTGTCCATATTAAAACTTGATGTTGAATTAATAGAATGAATGATAAAGTTAAAATCGGCATTTTATTTTCAATATTTCTATTAACTAAAATTTTAGGAAAGTACTATCTATGAGTAAACTCAAGGGATTTGAATTTGGTGATGTAACTATGAATATCACAACAAATTTTATAGAGAATAATTCAATTGAACATAAAAATTTACATCAATATATAAAGGTAAATATATAGTAACGAATAATATGATAATTAGTAATTAATGAAATACAAATAAACAAATTAAATATTAAATTGAATGAGCAATGAAGAGTTATACCATAAATTATCTTTTTTTTTAATATCTTATACAAGTTCAATAATCAACGAGGGGTTGTACCTATGAAACAATAAGTGACTAGGAGTGGTCTCTATTAATAATATGATAAATTATGGCAAGTAATGTAACTTTATGTAAATAGGGTTGTACCTATGAAACAATATGTGACTAGGGGTGGTCTCTATTAATAATATGATAAACTATGTTATAAAGTTCAAGTAAATGGTATAATTATCAAGTTTTAGCATGTTATTCATTGTAAATAGTGAAACGAGCTATGTTAGCAAGCCCCACAAGAAGTATCTTTTGTTTTCAACAGTTTGTTGGTTTGTAGGTGTCATTGAATACTGAGGACGGTGTTTTCCTAAAGTGGAGGGTTCTGTAACAACCTTGGTAAAAAAATACATGAAAAAATATATATAATACCACGGTGATGGGACACTTGTTCGAAGTTGAATAATGGGAAAAACATCATAGTGGGTTTTCATTTATGTTATTATGGCTAAGGAATTGGAAAACGGAAAGGCAAAGGATTTGGAAATGCATGAGGAATTAATTAGCATTTTATTTATGAAAATAATAGAAATTAGGAGAAAAGGAAGGTGAAAGGTCACAGGTTGTAGGTGAGCAGGAAATTGAAGGAAAATAATGGAAAGTGAAGAAATTAGAGGCCTTATAAATAAAAAGGCTTCTGAGGATCAGTGGGAAAGGCTTGGTCAGTTCAATTTTGGAGTTCTCATTACTCTCTCTCTCTCTCATACTCTTGAGCACTTAGAGTATTATTGGAGAACTCTTGGAGAGTATGAAATACTTGGAAGAAAATGATACATTTATAATGGATGTTCAAAACACATTTTTAATCTTATTTACTCTTATATAGACTGATTTTCTCTTGAATTGGTTGGCACTTACTAGTGAAATTATTTACTTTCCTTTGTGTGCATTAATGGTGAATGATTTTTCATCCTTGAAAAGGTGATACTAGTTGGATCTCCAGATAACAATTTCATTTCACATGTACCTATATGGAATTCCAAATACAATCCCACATACATTAACAGGAACTACATATAGTTATACATCATCAATAAAATCAGTGTTGATAGCAAATCTAATATTTCATTTCTTTGTAACCTTTATTTATACATCCTTATTTACCCAGCCCAATGGATCAGTGTTGATAGAAAATCTAATTTTTCATTGTTTTGTAACCTTTATTTATACATCCTTATTTACCTGGCCCAATGGATATTAGTTTGAATGATCAAGAACTTTTGATCCCACCATTTTGACTCCATTTATTGAAATGAGATTCAAATGCAATTATAAGCCAAATAGAAGCACCAATTGTGGCCTTTTTAACATGTATCTTTATATGGAAGAGCTTAGTATTTTTGTTCTCTTCTTATTACTAAAGGTTACTCAAATTCACCTCCTACACTGATGTACAAATGATATTTTCATCTACATATGAGAGAATTTTAACTTGGTTGCTTGAATCACTGTCAACGAGATTCTTCTTCTTATTATATATATATTTTTTCTTTGGGTCGAGCTCCAGATGCAAATTATAGCACTTCTCCTGTATGTGATCGTCAACGTTATAGTAATTATAGTGGTTGTTTCAGTATCTCTACTAATGTGTTGTGGCTACTATATTTTTACATTTTCCCCCTTCCCACTTATTCCCCTTCTTAGAAGCATCCTCATGCTTCGATCCAATTGATTTCTCTTTATTCATGCATGTGTTCTCGAGGTACTATGCTTGTACACAAGCCTCATCCGCTAATCTGGGCTCGAGCAACATCACTTATTTCCATAAATGGTTGTGTAAATCCTCTAAATACTTGAGGAGTACATTTGAGTTTTTTGGGGAGATACTTAACATTATTTCCATCTTTCTAAATTTTATGGTGTACTCTTGTACACTTTTCCCCTGCTTCTGCCTCAAGTAGCGTCATTAGATGATCTCCCACCAACTTTAAGGTCTTCATATCTGTAAATTATTCTTTATTTCATAAGCCTGCAAATTATAATTATGTATAAAATAGAGAAATTAAATAAAAACTCACAAGCCATAAATAAAACATGATATATTCTAGGAAACCCTTTCAAAAGAAAACCCAATTGTAGGTGATACCTCTCTACTATATTTCTCTGAATAGAAAATTGTAGAAAGTGTAAAGTTGTGGATCGTGGATACTACAGTGCACAAATCCTCTTTATTTTCTCTCTCCCTATCCATAATGACTATTTTTCTCATCTATAGAACACATTGCCATAAAAAAGAATGGAACCCTTTATCATGATCACATGGACAACCCCTTTTCCATCAGTAATGATGGTTGAAATGGAATCATCTCAAATTATTGTGGCCAAAACAAGAAATTAAACTTTAAAGTGGCACAAATTTTTCATATGGGCTCTAATTAAGACAATTATTGCACAATTTTAAATGTATATATGTGTAAAGGGTTCCAAACTAAAGAGGGAAACTTTTAAACCCAAAAAAAACAATGTTTGTTGTCTCAAAATCCTCCCAAAAGTTTTTAGACCCAATTTTTCGAAACTGGGTCCCACTGGTAAAAATGGTCCTGTCAAAATATTCCTCCACTTTTTCCACTCTAAAAGCATCATTATGGATAAAAAATAATATAAATATGAGAATCTACGGATCAAAGGAAAATATGATCAAAATGGTTTTCCTTGTAGTGAAAATGAAATGAAATCAAATCCCTAGCATCTCCTTCACATCTTATAGTTTGTGTTTCCTAAAAAAATAAGTTATGTAACTAATGTACTTATAGAAAATCTATTCAAAATCGAGAAAAAAATCGATTATTTCTTCAACTATGTAACCAGGTTCTAATTGATATATTTAAATTAGTCTATTATATCTTCTAGGTTGTAAGTTCCTTTTCCAAATTCCTGTTGCACAATGCCATACACTAATTTTGTTTATTCAAATTTTTAACATGTTTAAACAATTTTTTTTCATTGTCAATTCCTCAATTTCCATCGATAATTGTTAACTCTTTTCCTTCACAATTGTGTTCTCAATCTTTACAACTATATCAAGAACCTAGAATTCTTCAATATTAGTCTTCAAGTCTTCAATTTTTTTTTTCTTTAATTTGGAAGGGACAAGCTTTCTCAGGGTACCATAAGGCATGGTTTATAGGCTCATACAAATATGTTGTACCTTCAAAATTATTATGCACTGTTGTTGATGCCCTAATGGAGTTGTGGTACAAGTATACCAAATTATTATGCTTAGAGAATCTATCCATGTATAGCCAAAAACTAGTGACATGATGAATGCTTTAAATTATACACCATGATGAGTGCTTGGCTCATAGTATTGACTATATGATATAGCTTTGACTATAGAGGAAGAGATGGGATGAATTTATGATAGTACTCATTGCCTCATTGCCTCTTAAGGATTGGTCTCATATATATTTGAGGTATGTTACTTGGAAACAACTTCTCTAATCATGGTGTGGGAAACATCAAGCAACAATGCAATAAAAAACCTACAATCTAATCTTAATAATGAATATTGATGCAGGAGCATTAGGCTCAGAAAATCCTTTGTATTTTAATAGACATAGGGGTCTTGTGTTTTCAAAAGAATATTGGTTTCTAATGTAATTATTAATTTTTTGAGTGATTTAGAATAAGAATTAATTAAATATTGTGAGTAATTTTTTAAATGTTCCCGAATGATTGGAGAACACGAGAGAATTAGGATAGTTGAGATTTCATAGGGATTGAGAGATTTAGGAATTAATTGCAAATCTTAAGATAGAATTAGTTTCATGATTTTATGGATTATAGAGGATCCTTAGGGATAAAGGATAGATTTGAGGAATTAGAATATATTCAAGGTTTGTTGAGATAATGGAGGATCTAAAACTAAATTGGTTCATAATATTTTGTATAAATTGTAAAGCGTAAAGGCAAAAGAGTAGTAGGTAGAAGAGTTTTTTAGAGAAATAGGGTTTGGACTGGAAACCTGCGGGTTGTAGGAAGAAAAGGCCACTGATACAACAGAATATCAGGCTAGAGGAAGAGTCCTATGTAAATATTTGATTGTCAATACAAAAAATCCATTTGTGAGTTCTATAAATTGTGATGTGTTAACGCATTTATGAATGTGTTTATGTAACAGAGCATACATTTGGATGATTTAAGTGTGCAGGGTATTTTAAAATAATATGATATAGAAATCAAATTTTATGAAATTGACTTCATAAAGAATTCGATGGATTCCTTTTATAAAAGCATGTGACAGTGTTTTGATGACAATGGCTCAAGATCATCAAAGATGATCCAGTGACGAAATGAATGTTGGATCACTAGATCGATGGAGATAGAATTGTTACAAATATGAAACCTTCAATTTCTAAATTGCGCTATGGTGGAGAAAATTTTGCGTGAACGAGGAAAACAAATGATTCCAGGGAATTTATTTGCGGTCGAACTTTAAAAGAGGAACTGAGAAGAGATCTCAGTTTGCAAAGAAAAATTCGTACTCTGAAATTTCCATAGTCGTTGTGGAATTCCTTCAGGTTGGAACCTGGCCTTGTTCAAAACCATGGGTATGAAAAAAAGACGGAAAACCACAAAGTAATGGCGGAGTATGGAACTGTTACACAGTAATTTGTCACCATCCCTGCAATCCCCATCTCGCCCATTGGATGGTCGTTTCTATGACCCATAAGTAGTGTCATGCCTTGCAAATACCATCATTACATCCGTTTCCATGAGCACAACATTCCTTCTATTGATCATTTCCTGAGAAGACCCCAAAAAACACATATTTTTGCCTTGGCATTGGTAGCCTGTTATGTCCTCGCACCAATGAGGAAAATTAACACTGAGCCCACGCCAATTGGCGCTCTGTCCTAGTTAAGCAGCTACACCAATCTGCTTATGGAATTTTTTTTTTAAAAAGAGGTGAAGTTTCGATTACAACAACTTCGTAGATGAGTCATGAGGAGTGGTTTCGACTGAATAACCATGGACTTCCTCCTTTGGCCTCTTATTTCCACCTTATGGTAACCTCCCAAGGGATAAGGCCTCCCTTCCACTATTGTAGGGATCCCAACCTCCTCCTCTCCTCTATAAATATAGACATCTTCCATTGATGAAGGGGCTGAATGGTTGAGCCTTCAAGAGCCTTCATAGCCTAGAGAATGGTGCAAGATCCTTGATAGTCCTCATAGAGCCAAATCAGTAGCAAGGAGATTATTTTCAAGACAACCGAAGAGAGAGGCTTGTCCCATTCTCGACGAGCTTTACCGAGACGTATTCCACTATCGACCCGCCGAAGGAAGATCCAGCGTCAGAGCGCAGGTTATATCTTTCTTTGTATTAATTAATGATAAGAAATTTTGGTTATGGTTCCACTCGTATTTTTCATACATTGTGATCATGAGTTGTGTCTTCTCTGACTGATACATAATTGCATATATTGGGTTTTACGCTTGTGTGTTCGTCGTGTTTCTTGTATGTGCAGGTGTTTGATCGCGACAAGAGGGAGAATTGTGATCTGTCGGAGAAAGGAAACGTGAGCACTATCTTCTCTACGAACAACAGTGTTGGACTTAAGGTAGGCCTTTCTCACAATTTGGTCTATTGCAATTACGAACTTGCACCTTAGCGTGATACGATTGTTGCTAGTCCCGATCTGGGCTAGTGGGGATCACCTCTGTCTGCAGAGGGGATTTACCTCTACAACAAATTGGCGACTCTGCTGGGGAGACATTGATTTGGAGTATTGTCTTGTCTTTTCGGTTGATTCTTGACTTTGCTTGCTTGATCAGCTCTTTTGGCTGGCTCTTTTCGTGTGTTTGGCTTTTTGTTTAGCTTCACCATCACTAGTCTGTTTCTTGGATTGCTCTTTTTATTTTTGCTTAGTAAACTCGACTGGCGCACTTATTAGCCTGACAGTCACGCCAATTGGCGCATGTTGCCAGTGTATTACTCGCGCCAATGCTGTTATGGCCCTAGATTCAGCCTGAAAGTCACGCCAATTCTGTAAGGTGCTAGGGTTTGCTCTGTCTTGAGCTTTTGGAGCTTGATCTGTGATTTTGGTTTCATTTTTACGACTTCCTGAGTGTTCTCGAGCCGTGTTTGACTGACTCTGGTCTTCATCCTTTGGTTTTTTGCCCTCTTCTATCGATTTTACATTCTAGCCTAGGGCATCTAGGTGCTATAGTGTGTCAAGCCTCCCGTGGGAGTTTTTGGCTTCTATTTGTTCAGTTAACTTTGTGATTTCTTCTCTCCATTCGTTTGGTGGTTGTCTATCGTTTTGTTGCATTATTTGAGTGATTGGTTTCTTCCTCATTCAAATTCTGCCTTGTCTTGTTTTTGGCCTAGATTACATGGTTCATTTCAGTCTTCGGGATTCTTTTGGTTTTGAGGGATTGTTTTATCAATTTGAGGTTTGATTGTGTGTTTGCATTGAGTGAAACTTGCTTGTTTTTACTCCTTTTCTATTGCTTCTCAAATTGCTCGTTTCATTAGTTTTCATTTGTTTAGTGCATTTTTCTCTCAAACACTGAAAATTAAAAAAAATCTCTTTTTCTCTTGATTAGTTAATGCAAATTGAATCTTTTCTGTGTTATTAGTGATTTATAACTCTGAAAAAAAAAATTTAGTTTTCGTTAGCTTGCATTAGAGACATTAGTGATTGTTTTCTGGTCAGTTTGTTATCATATGAAAAGCTCTTAACTCTCTCATAATTAGCTTTCATCAAATGAAATGATATACTATGGCATGTAGTGTGCATTTAGGAGATTTTGAGACATAACACTCGCTAGGCCCTAAAAATTGAAACATAATTGAAGATTAACATTAAAATTGATTCAATTTACACTAAGGTAGCATTGAAACATTAACGAAATATTTAGAAGTCTAGGCTAGTGACGTGTTCCAGCGTCGTTAAACCTAGTAACTGTCGTTCGCCTCTTGGCTTTAGACAACACTAATACGGACTTGTGCTCCTCGTACCATCACGTATATAAAGGGAGACCCCACTAGGTTGCCATCCTTTATCCGTAGGAAGCCGAGTATGCCGCCTTATACCTGTGATACACCGGACACAACATTCGGGGATATTTCCTGCACATATGTCAAGTCCTTGGTTGATTTATCTTTCATTTTGAAACCAAGGTGTATATTGCAGTTCACGGATATCTGGTACACCCTTTGCCTAGAGTTCCAGAGTAGTCATTTTGATCTTTTATGACTCATTAAATTTGAAAGGATCATCAAGAGCTTGTCCTTTCACGCTTGCTTCAAAATTTAAAGAGATAGAGTCACCTTTCATCCGTTTCTCGACTCTTAAAACATAAAACGGTGAATTTTCTAAGTTTCAATGTGGTAAAATAAATCACCTACGATCACACGCCCTTTCTATAGTTTTCTTGTTGGTCGTTTGATTGTGTGCCTTGGTTTTTAGCTCATGTGCAGTTTTGAGTTGTTGATGGCAACTTTTCCAGAGTTCACCAACCAAGGAATCCCCTCCGATGGGAATCCTGGTCATTTTCCTCCTTTTGGAAATGTTGGTGCTCCTTATATGAAAGCGTTGTCCCTTCCTGGGTTAACTGTTGGGTTGCCTATTTGGTTGTTTTCAACCTCGGTGGTCCCAAATGTCCCAGCTACTGGTCAATCAGTTCCTCCACCTGAACAATGCCATGTTGATTCGAAGGTGGACCTCTCCCATTCTTTTCCTGTTTCTACATCCTCCTCTTCTACTTCTCCTGGTGAAAATCTGGATTCGAGTAACCAGGAAGCTAAGAAGAAGAAGAAGAAGAAAACAAAGAAGAAGAAGTTCGATAAGAGAGAGGCTAAAGCTACAGCTACTGCTTCTGAAACACCTCCTCTTGATAAAACTTCCAACCCTCTGTGGAAAGTAAAATTCCCTTGCATGTCGTGCCAGGGAAACCATCTTCTTCGATATTTCCCTGGCATTCCCAAGGTGCTCGAAGTATGGTCAAACGGTCATCCGTCGTTGCCTTTGGCTTCTGGTAGTCAGGTTGGGGGCACATCTTCAGCTAGTGCAGGTAAAACTCCTAAGAAGCAGGGTAAGCTCACCAATCCCTGTAAGTTGTGTGAAGGGCACCGTGCCATTCACCTTTTTCCGTATATGGATGAAGCCAAGCGAGTGTTGGACAACTCGCCTGTTTCTGCGTCGTGCCTTCTGGTTGGTTACAAACAACTTTCTTTGAGTCCTCCACCAGTTGATCCTACGATTGGTCAAGAGTCATCCTTGGTCGATCCTGCTCCCTCAGAAATTCAAATTCAGGAATCCATTCCCGACCAACCATTGGTTGTGGGATCAGTTGAATTGGCCCTGTCTGCGGTGCACCAAGTCTTTTATGTGGAGAGTGGATCTCACATCCCTCATGTTCTTCTGGTCTCTTCAGATTCTTCAGACTTGGAGAAAGATTCTCCTATCCCTGCACCTCAAGAAGTTGTTCCTCTGCCTCCCGTGAAAGAGGTTCCAGAGGATTCCCCTCCCACCTTCGAGATGGAGGTCGTGGAGGATGCTCCTTCTTCTTTCGTAACACTAGGGGAAGACCATCTCGGTTCGATGGTGGCCCCTCCAAGTAGTTTGGTCGCTTCCTTTGATTGGAATCGATTCGCGGGATACCGCCTTCCGTCTTATGTGCCTTTCGAGATAACGGTACAGGCCTTTGGTCTGGTTGTACCCAGCACCATTATAGACGAAGGAACGTCTGTTAGTATTCTATCCTCAACTACTTCGAAAGCTTTCAGTTCGTCGTCGCTTATGCATGTTACGCAGAATCTGTTGGCATTTAATAGAAGAACTAGTCAACCATTAGGGATCCTTCCAAGGTTACCTGTTACATTGGGAGGTAAAACCATCCATATGGACGTGATGGTTGTTCCAGACCCCTTGGATTTCAATTTTCTTTTGGGGCGCGATTACACCTATGCCATGGGAGCGCTTGTCTCCTCCCTTTTTCGTATGGTCTGTTTTACACATGAAGGACGGATTGTGACGATTGATTAGCTTTCGTTCTTTTTTCCTAATGTGGCAGTTGGCCTACCATCATCCCTTCCTAGATTTTATCCACCCATTGTATCTTCCCCACCACAGGTCAACTATGTGGCTACCTACCCCATGCCTGTACTCAGTGATAGTGTCGTTGTGCATCAGGTGCTGGGGGCATTGGGTCCTGGCTTCCAGGATGTTTTCCTTCCATCAGGAGTGGAACTCTTAGAAGCGATGACTTCTTTTTCATTATGATGAGTTCGGTAAGGGCAGATTTCATTGTCTTGTGTCAAGCTCCTTAAAAAATGAAACAAGGTTGTCGGAGTAGAGTTCCTTGTCTTGTGACAAGCTCCTTAAACCATGAAACAAGGTGTCCTAAGGATAGTTCTTTTAATGTGTCAACTTCATTAAAATAATGAAACACTTTCCTGTTCAATTCGAGTCTTTGATAAGATCTTGTAAAATCCCAGTCGAGTCGTTCTCTTGATCTCATAATTTGAACCTTCACTCCATCTGTCTTTCATATGGATTGAAGCTTGGGGGGCATGTACCTCGAATTGAGTCACCATGCTGGGGGCATGCTTACTTTTTCAAGAAGAGTTTGTTTCCATTCCAAGCTTGTGTAAAAATGAAACTGGTTTCAAGCATAGTTTATCTTTGTTTCAAGCTTGTGTAAAAATGAAACCAACTTCAAACAAAGTTTCCTGATTTCAAGCTTGTGTAAAAATGAAACCATTCCCATTTTACCTCTCCTGATTGTCATTTTATCAGCCTGTTTTTGCCAGATGAGCCTTGGTTTTTTCATTCCACCGTCACTATCTAATTGGCCGATCATATGCCCTCACTTGGTTGTTTTACCCATTCCTAAGGAACCGCTGTGATGAGTGGTCTTGTTAGCCAGCCTCTCGACCTTTATTTGTCTAGAGAAGTTCCACCATTACCAGAACTAGTAGCTACCCTTAATACCACTCGTTCCTCCAGGAGGAATCACCTTTCAGCTCTTTTCTAACTCTCTAAAAGTGAAAAGATTGCCAAGTCGCTTGTCATTTTGAACTCATTAAAATTGGCTGCGAAACGACATCTACCCAGTATACCTTTACCCCTTTTCTGGGCTGGGATAGATTATTTACGAAAAAGGAATACCCTAGCCTATCGCGACTAGGAGGTTTTCTCAAACATAGTTTTCTACCTTCTTGGATCTAAGGAACTATTTACGAAAAGGGACTTTTGGAGTTTATTTTTCTGCTTTCTTTTCAAACTCTCTAAACACGAAAATATTCTGAGTTCTTCCTTTGTCAGACTCGTTAAACCCTGATGACATCGGATTCAATCCTAATGACGATATTCAAGTTCCTCCTTCCTAGGGCTCGTTAAATGTACTAGGATGGATTCGTCCGAAGGACAGACTTATATGACAAGCATATCGTATCCTCTTCAAGCTTGTGTAAAAATAAATAGGTACTCGCAAGAAATGGTGGGGGAAAACTGGAACCAGTATCATCGTCCTGTCAGCAGTATGTCGCTCTTGAACATGGCACTTGTCTGCATTCGTGTAGGGTTGGGGATACCTCATCTTGTTTTCTGCTTGCCTCCATGGGTTTGGGTGATCCCTTTTGACCTCTCATCTGCTCTTTCCCTCATCATCATGACCTATGATCTTTTGATGTCTAATACTGCCAAATCCACTGTCATGCCACCGATATGTTCAAGAGAAGTTGACCTTTGCAAGTTTCAACCTTCCTCTGGTTCTCATCTGGTCCTGATTAACAAACATATTATGTTCCTCTGTCTCATGTTTATGATGTGGGAAACACTATGGCCCACCTTCGATCAAGGTCACTTCTTGTCGACTTCATCTCATTCTCTAGGAAGTTCATCTAGAGACACCTTTCTGGTACCTTGGAGCCTGCATGCCTCAATGGCAGGTTCTTCACGTTCGACATGAGGTTTTCATCATTGACCTCTGATCAAGTGATTCTATGGGTGTTTGACGCCAGCTCACTGTTCACATTCCGTAGATTGTACCTATAGTACCTTGAGGACCATTGTCACTATTGGTGGTACCTCTCACGTCTGTTATAGTTTTTCCAAGTCGCTTGTAGTTTTGAACTCATTAAAATTGGCTACGAAATGACATCTACCCAGTATATGTTTACCCCTTTTTCGGGCTAGGATAGATTATTTACGAAAAAGGAATACCCTAGCCTATCGCGACTAGGAGGTTTTCTCAGACATAGTTTTCTACCTTTTCAGATTTGAGGAAGTATTTACGAAAAGGGACTTTGGATTTTACTTTTCTGCTATCTTTTCAAACTCTCTAAACATGAAAAGATGTCGATTTCTTCCTTTTTTAGACTCGTTAAACCCTGATGACATCAGATTCAGTCGTAATGACGATATTCGAGTTCCTCATTTCTAGGGCTCATTAAATGTACTAGGATGGATTCGTTCGAAGGAAGGACTTATATGACAAGCATATTGTATCCTCTTCAAGCTTGTGTAAAAATAAAGAGGTACTCGCCAGAAATTGTGGGGGGGAAATGGAACTAGTATGATTGTCGTGTCGACAGTATGTCGCTCTTGAACATGGCACTTTTCTGCATTCGTGTCGGGTTGGGGGCACCTCATATCGTTTTCTGCTTGCCTCCGTGGGTTTGGGTGATCCATTTTGACCTCTCATCTTCTCTTTTCCTCGTCATCATGACCTCTGATCTTTTGATGTCAAATACTGCCAAATCCATTGTCGTGCTGCCGATATGTTCAAAATAAGTTGACCTCTGCAAGTTTCAACCTTCCTCTGATTCTCATCTGGTCCTGATTAACAAACATATTATGTTCCTCTGTCTCGTGTCTATGATGTGGGAAACATTATGGCCCACCTGCGATCAAGGTCACTTCTTGTCGACTTCAGCTCATTATCTAGGAAGCTGATCTAGAGACTCCCTTTTGGTATCTTGGAGCCTGCATGCCTCAATGGAAGGTTCTTCACGTTTGACGTGAGGTTTTCATCACTGGCCTCTGATTGAGTGATTCTGTGGGTGTTCGATGCCAACTCACTGTTCACATTCCGTAGATTGTACCTATAGTACCTTGAGGACCATTGTCACTATTGGTGGTACCTCTCACGTCTGTTAACAACTTTCATCATTGGTTGGTAATTAGGCGACGTTCTTGCATGTTCGACTTCAACTCACTTATTCGCATGCTTGAGCTTGTACTTTGTTCGGGTCGAGATGGAGCGCAAGACCCTGGATTTTTTCTGTTATAATCCATACTACGATTTCGTGGATTATTATGATTGTTTACATGACTCATTCATTGGATGGCTGCATCCATACTTGATTCTATTTATCGATCCTCACTGGATGGCTACGTCCATGCCTTGGACCTGGATTATTGTATACTCTGTTATGGATGGCTGCGCCCATACCACATATATCATGTATTTGAGATATCAGTTGTACTTGTCTATGCAGGTTTTTTGACGGCAGTGTTTTCAGTTGGACAAGTTCTCGTAAAGCATTTCACCCCTCTCTCTCTCTCAGGCCTCATGCTTTAGGGGGCATCTGTTACACAGTAATTTTTCACCATCCCTGCAATCCCCATCTTTCCCATTTGAGGGTCGTTTCTGTGACCCATAAGTAGTGTCATGCCTTGCAAATACCATCATTGCATCCCTTGCCATGAGGAAAACATTCCTTCTGTTGATCATTTCCTGAGAAGACCCCAAAAAACACTTGTTTTTTCCTTGGCGTTGGTAGCCTGTTATGTCCTCGCACCAATGAGGAAAATTAACACTGAGCTCGCACCAATTGGCACTATGTCCGAGTTAAGCACCCGCGCCAATATTCTTATGGAAAGTTTTTTAAAAAAAGAGGCGAAGTTTCGATTAAAACAACTTCTTGGATGAGTCATGAGGAGTGGTTTCGACTGAATAACCATGACCTTCCTCCTTTGGCCTCTTGTTTCCACCTTATGGGGAACCTCCCAAGGGATAAGGCCTCCCTTCCACTATTGTAGGGATCCCAACCTCCTCCTCTCCTCTATAAATATAGCCATCTTCCATTGATGAAGGGTCTGAATCGTTGAGCCTTGAAGAGCCTCCATAGCCTAGAGAATGTTGCAAGAACCTTGATAGTCCTCATAGAGCCAAATCAGTAGCAAGGATATTATTGTCAAGACAACCGAAGAGAGAGGCTTGTCTCATTCCCGACGAGCTTTACTGAGACGTATTCTGCAGTCGACCCACCGAAGGAAGATCCAGCGTCAGAGCACAGGTTGTATCTTTCTTTATATTAATTAATGATAAACGATTTTGATTATGGTTCCACTCGTATTGTTCATACATTGTGATCATGAGTTGTGTCTTCTCTGACTGATACATAATTGCATATATTGGGTTTTACGCTTGTGTGTTCATCGTGTTTCTTGTATGTGCAGGTGTTTGATCGCGACAAGTGGGAGAATTGTGATCTGCCGGAGCAAGGAAACGGGAGCGCTATCTTCTCTACGAACAACAGCGTTGGACTTAAGGTAGGCATGTCTCGTAATTTGGTCTATTGCAATTAGGAACTTGCGCCTTAGCGTGATACGATTGTTGCTAGACCCGATCTGGACTAGTAGGGATCGCCTCTGTCCACAGAGGGGATTTACCTCTACAACAGGAACCATGAGTAATTGGAAAATGGAATAGTGAATATCGGTTTGAAAACTGTAAATGGTTTTCACGCAGCTTTAGAGTGGTAAGTGGTAAATCCTTGATTGAACGAGATAGCATTCAGGCGGTGACACGTAGGAGTGGAAAACCAGTTATTTAGCGTAAGTTTGAAACATCAAAGGGCATGCATCTTTGTTATGCGATAAACGTTGGATTGTTAAGTTGGAGTGCGGTGAAGCGTCAACCGTCGGATGTATGAGCATTGAACAGGAAATAAAATGATCTGACGTGTCTGCTTGTTAGTGTAAAGGTACGTTGAGATAAATGTGGGCACGAAAATATTTATAATGAAACTTTGAGTTTAACCAAAGTAAACTCATAAATACGATCAAAGCAAATTGGCGGAGCAGATAGATTGTTGGTGGATAAGTGAGTTGAAAAGCTGTTGGGCCGGATATAATATTATATTGGTATTTGGTTTCACAAGCAAGGTAAGAACTTTATTAAGTGGAGATTACATAATATGATCAACTGAATAAGTGGATTGGTAAAGCGTTGGGCCGAACATTAATGTATGTTGATACCTTTGATAAATTTTATCAAAGTCAAAAGTATAAAATGAATTTCCATATGGTGGTTGTTTTATTATGATTTATTGAATAATTGATATGAAAAATTATTGAGCTTTCGCCTATAAAGTTTATTGTTATGGTTTTGAACCAAAGTCAAAGTCAGAAGTATGAAATGTGAAGGTGGGCATTTTTATATGGTTGGTAGCCATAATTATCAACAAATGAAATAGCTTCCGCATATGGAGAAACCTCATTTTTGAGGTTGATAAGATTTGTTTACAAGAGATTTGTATTAGGAATGCAATTGTGGGTTTTTGCTGCTGTGACAGCATCAAATATGTAATGTATTCTGTGATATAAAATATTCATTAGCTTTTTTTGACTCTACATAATGTAATTAAAATGGAGATTTATGCCACAATTTCAAGGCCGAAATATGAAACATGTATTCCTAATAGCCACCTCTAAAGGATCTAAACAAACCAAATACATAAATGAAATCACTTTATATGAATAAAAGGAGATGTATACAATATTAAATATGTTATAACCAAGCTAGGAATAAATTTAGACATTACCATCTCGACTTTTAAAAAGTACCATGATGGTGTGCATATTCACACACTAAATCTAGATGTTATGCATTATTACATGTTTAGATTTCAACAATGAAATTAGAATTGGACAAGAAAAAAAAAAGCATGTTTAAAAAAAAATTTCCAAGGACTTTCACCACTCAATGCCAAAGCCTCTCCTTGGGATAATATTTTTGTAGGAATGGATTATGTGAGAGAGAAATAAAGGATTTTATAAAATTGTTTGTGTGATAGAAATTACAAAACACATTCATAGTTAACCATTAAATACAAAATACAAAATATCTTAACCATTAAATGTTTAAAACACACTATTATAAGTGTTAGTAGAATGTGCAATCAAGGATATGAACTCAAATATAATTGTAAATGATGCCAAATAAAAAAAGAAAGTTCAAGAAGAATAGCAACAAATACAATTAGACTTAAAGTAATATATATATCTTTGATAAAGTTAAAAGAGAAAATGATTATAATATTTATATTTTTATTACAAATATTTATATTTAGAAATAAACAAATGTTTCTTTAACTAAATCTATTTACTTGGAAATTGTTATTAATGAGTTTTATCTTTATCTAATATTAATGGCATGGACATGGAAGGAGGCTTGCTAATGGAACAATGCTTGTAGATATTGTATGGGATAATTGGATGAAAAATGGTTATACATAAAAGGATGGTCATATAAGGGCTAACAACATAGTAAAAGTAAGAAAAACAAAATTAATAAGAGATATTTCAAAGACATCAAAACCTATTATCGCTAATAATTCATCAAATTTTCTAAACTTCAAAAAAAACAATTAGATTTTTTACACAAGTAAATACTAAATTGGCATTGTATATATATATATACTCTAGATAGACCATTGGTTATATGAAATGCAATGTAAAATGGTTTCAAAAATAAAAAGAAATATATCGAAGATGCATTGGCTGAAAGTAGAAAGCAATTTAATGTTAAATCTATTTTTAAAAAACAATTTTCCAAAACTGATACAATATCTCACCACATATATATTACTATTTATATAAGACCAAATTGCTGCCCCATCTCATAGTGCAGTTCAATTTAGAAGCTCTGGAAACCACTATAAAACACTATGCAAACCCTTGGCACATATATTTGCAGGGAAGAAAAAAATATTTATTCATATCATAAATATCCGAGTTTGTATAATACAATTTATAAACTCTAATTTATTTATTTTAAAAAGAATAAATCATATAAATATTAAGAATATTACAATTGACAAAATAAAGTTTACAAATTATAATTTATATAAGATAATATATAAATTTTTTAAATAGAACAATTTTCAAATATACATAATTCTTTTCATGTGGGAACCAAACCTCCCCACTTTACTATTAAACTACATCAACAAAAACTCCCACGCATTTACATACTACCTTCCCTGTAAACAAAGAGTTTGTATAATTTGTATAATTTTGAAAATGAACTCTATATGTAATTTTGAAAATGAACTCTATATGAACTCTGAAATGAAGTCTATAAATAGAAAACTGATGGATTCGTTCCTTCCTGGCAAAGACTCTCTAAAAACCGTGAATCTTTATACCATCCTTCTTTACCAAGCCGGCCTGTTGTCATAAAAAAGAATTGCCTTATCAAAATCAAATATTCAAAATACATAAATACATATATATATAGACCATCATTCAATGCATAAATGCAACCTCCACATCTCAGCTGTCCAACCGCGCCCAAGAAGCAGAGAAAGGAGGAAATTAGAGGCATGGAAACTTACTTGGATTAAGAAGTTGGAGACATTTTTGCGTTGGTCACCCTGAAGCTGAATGACCTTTCCCAGCTCTTCGTCCTGCACAACGTTTCCGTTGCAGCAGAACTCCTTCTTCACGTCCTTCAGAATCCTATTGTAATTGAAATCCTTATGGAGACCCTGAACTGTGGTCACACATTTCCTGCCGTTACGTTGCTGAATGCGTATATGGATATACTCATCCTTGGACGTTCTTTTTCCTGCTCCCCTCTCCTCTTCTTCACCAAATTCCGAATCCTTGAATGGATCTGAATAAATGTAGCCGTTAGACTCGTTAACATCCGTTAACTTTCAGTCAATCACAAATAGGAAAAAAACAAAAAAAGTTGGCTAAAAGCAAGTATTCATACCAAAGGGACCAATGGGTACGTTCGTCTCGAAATCCGACATGACCCTGTACAGTTGGAGATAGTAGATGAAATTTGAAGTTCACAGAGAAATTCGTGCAAGTTCCGTCCCACCACCAAAAACACAGCGCAATCAGAGAAAATATTATAGCGGTTTCGTTGAGATCTAATTGAAAATTAGAGCGGTTTGATTGAGATCTAATTGCCTCATTACATATTAATAATGATTATAAGAGCGTTCCCATTGGGTCACTAAGGTTAAGGTCGGCTCCACCGCAACTTTGATGGAGCCTTGCACCACAATTCTCACAAACGATGGGTCTGACGGAGTAAAATAAAAAAACGTCATGGCACATATGGAAGGTCTGGATTTCAATGGAAGGGCGTTTTGTATTTTTTGGGTTTAATCTCATAAAAATGGATCTAATATTGGGAAATCTATTTAATGACAAATTTTTTTTTTGGGGTTTCATATGTTTATTTATTTGGAGAAAAATAAAAAAACAAATACTGAGATTTAGATTATACATATATTTTTGAAAATGCAAAAATTATACCGTTACAAATAATGTTATTTGATTTCCACTATTATTGCAATTAATTGTTTTGGGATTGGCTGTATCTATGTCTATGTTTACGTATACATTTATGTATAGTTATTATAATAATTTGTTAACCTTTACCTCTTTTAGTTAGGGATAATTTAGAAATAATATGTATGGAATTATTTCCGCTAGAATCAAAAGAATTCAAACACACTATGAATCATTAGTGGAAATGGATAATTTAGAAACAATATGTATGTAATTATTTCACCCAAATCAAAAGAATTCAAACACACTATGAATCATTACTGGGAATTAACCTTGGCCGGTAACACCAAATCTTTGTGCCAAATTTTGAATTTGCAAATGTTACCTTACCTTTTCCCTTATATCTATTGAAGAACTTGGTTGTTGAAGCAATCTCCTCCCACACTTATGGGGTTGGGTGGTGGTTGAAGGGTAATGTTTCCTTACATTTTCCCTTCTATATATTGAAGAACTTGGTTGTTGAAGCAATCTCCTCCCACACTTATGAGGTTGGGTGGTGGTCGAAGAATTGTTACCGATGGGTAGTATGGGCTAGTATCCTTCTCAAATTTCAAGAGCAGACCAATGAGCGGCGTGGGTGGATAGGAAAAAGCTTGGGGAACAATCATTTATTCATTCAACCATAAACGAGTATCTAGAGAAGATACCAAGGCAGTGCTGTGAAAATTACTGTTGTTGAGTTAGGAGATTTTGATCTAGTAAAGGAATTTTTGAAGGACTGTGAGTCACCAAGGGACTAGGGAAGTGCGGTGCGACCATCTTCGACTGAATCACTCCAGATACTGGCTGCGAAACCAACTGAAATTCCAAGTGAGTATTGGAAGATCTTTATGGCACCTGTAAGTTAATCCATTGATTTTCCTATAGGAAATGTTACAGGCGATGCACCAATGAGACCCATACCTTTGACAGCCTTGAAGAGTTTTCATGGGCTCTCTTCGAAGAACCCTGACACGTTCCTTTTTTAATTTGATATTTTTTTACAAGGATATGACTTTATGACAGATGCTCAGAAATTGAAAATATTCCCTACTACCCTAAAGGGGACAGTCCATAGATGGTTTATGGGCTTAGGGGGAAGCACGATTACTTCATGGGATGAAATGAAGAAAGCTTTCCTAGAAAAATATCAAGATTATTGCAAGTCTCGTGACATTAAGGAGGAAATGTTTAAATTTTCACAGAAGGACGATGAAAATATGGAGGACTTCGTAGAACGATTTAAATACATATTGCAGAGGTCTAGACATAGTGACTTGGATAAGGACATTTTAAAGATCATCCTTCTCAGAGCGCTCAGAGAGGACTCTCTGCAACTCCTAAATATAGTGGGTAAAGGAAATATTTCAAAATAAAAAATTGAAACTATCTATGATTATTGTATCAAATGTTCAAGGGGGGCTGCAAGAAGTGGACAGGGTATTCGATCATTAAAGACCTCAGGTGGAGGGGTCACAAAAGCAGAGATTGGGAATCTACTAGATAACCTGAGGACCGATATCTTGAGTACGCTATCAGCCCAAATGGACACTCTACAGGAAAAACAAAAGCAGATGGAACTGGAGAAAACCATGGTCATATTCTTCCCTTAGTGAAGAAAGAAAGAAACTTTGAAGAAATGCCCGCTGAACACGGTGGAAGCCTACGCAATCTGCAAATAGACTCACGCGACCAGTGCATGTCCCTCCTTTCCTGGGTTGAAAGCAATTTTCCAAGGAGCAAGCGAGGAAAGCCCAGTGGACCAGCTATATTTCATGGGGTAGAAGAAACCATGGCAACCTCAACCACCGATGATGAATCTAGGTATGTTTCAGGGCCCATCCCATTATTTTCATAATTTTAGTATGGGTCCCCAATCTACACCATTTTCAGCTAAGTGGCCTCAATACCAGTATCCCCCTTAGTAGACATGGGTTCCTCAAGCCAGTCTGAATCCTTCATGGAATTAGACTTGGCGTGGATCTCCTCCCACTGGACAGTTTCCTCAGCCTATGCCTCAGCAACAACTTCATTTTCCTTTTAATGTACCCCCAGGAAACACAACCATTAGACCTTAGATTCCTCTCCAGCCGAACCCAAATCCAATAACAAAGGGGTTCAACAAACAAATATGTTGAACCTTCCATCCTACAACATTTCTACTGCAGGGCTCAATGAGATAAATCTACGGTCTGGACGGGTAGTAGATGCACCTACTTCACCCATTATCACATAACAAATTGACAGTGAAAATACATAACCAAAATAAAAAACAGTGAGGGAGAATGTAGATCAAAACATAATAAACCAGACACCTCCCCAAGTTTTTCCTAATCAAGGTCATTTAACATTTCCCCCATATCCTGAAAGATTGACCTTGAGCAAACCAAACCCTCAAGAAGAATTTTATTTTCTAGGGGAACTATAGAATATTTTTGTTAAAATACCTCTTTTACAAGCTATGAGGGATGTACCTATTTATGCAAAGAATTTGAAAGAATACTGCTCAAATAAACCTGGTAGAAAACCTAAGGATCCATTGACTATGCATGTGATGGGCAGACTATCCGATATGATGTTAGGAAATATCATGCCTGTAAAATATGGTGATCCTGGGAACCCGATTCTAATAGTAAAAATCAATGGGATTGAAATCCCAAATGCACTGGTGGATTTGGAAGCAGCCATTAACATTATCACTGCTGAAACAATGAACACACTAGGACTTGGAAGCATTAAACCAACCCCTACTATCCTGGAACTTGCAGACAGATCCACAATTAAACCAGTAGGGAAATTAGAGGATTTGATCATTTCAGTAGACTCATGGCATTACCCTATGGACCTCCTTATATTTAAAACTCGATCTTCAGTAGGTGGTCACCCATTGATCCTAGGAAGACCCTGGTTGGAAAATTCAAATGCCTATATAGGATGTCAGTCTGGACATATGATCATATCAAATGGGACAGTTACAAAGGACCTCAAGCTTTATTCTCCTATGAAACCAAGCCCATATGAAAAATCATCAACTAGTCAGAAACCTCTACCTGTAGAAGAACCTGAACCTGAAAATGAAGATGTTAGAGAAATTCTCACTATTGGCCAAGCTCTTCGATTTAAAACAAAGACTGAAGATGATGCCATTAACGCCTTCAGTAATGATTCCAGTTCTGTTCCCGATCGAACTAAATATATTCTAGAATCTGTTATGAGTTGTAAGGCACAAGAAAACATTGAACCAGAAGATGACATAGAAGACATTCCTGTGACCCCATTCCATGATAGTACTCCAATCAAAATTTAACTAGGGAAAACACTTAGCATCAATCCGAACCTGTCTGAATCCTAGGCCAAACAGCGTTGAAAGTCCTTCAAGAACATTAGGAAGCTTTTTCCTGGGATTATACCGAAATGAAGGGTATCCCTGCTAGCCTATGCACTCATCATATTTACATTAAGGAAGATTGCTGCCCTGTAAGACAGCCTCAACGAAGGATGAACCCTACTCTCAAAAATATTGTTAAAGAAGAATTACAAAAATTGTTGGATGTAGGATTCATTTATCCCATATCAGATAGCCAATGGGTATCCCTGCTAGTTATCATTCCCAAAAAGAATGGTAAATGGTGGATCTGTGTAGATTATAGGGAATTAAATAAGGAAACACAAAAAAACCATTTCCCTTTGCCATTCATTAACCAAGTCCTGGGTACCTTGGCTGGAAAGAAGTTATTCTCCTTCCTAGATGGATTCAGTGGATATAACCAGATCCAGATAGCCCCGAAATACTAGGATAAGACAACCTTCACATGCCCATGGGGAACCTTTGCATATAGGGTCCTTCAATTTGGCCTGTGTAATGCTCCTGCTACCTTCCAGAGGGCAATCTTGGGAATTTTTTTTGATTTGGTCGATGATAGTGTTGAAATCTGTATGGATGATTTTACCCCATATGGGAATTCATTTGAGGAGGGATTGGAAAATTTGGAGAAGGTACTCAAAAGATGTGAACATACCCACGTATCGTTGAGTACAATCAAATGCCATATGATGAGGGAAGAAGGAATAGTATTGGGACATTTTCTCTCAGTTGCTGGAATTCAAGTTGATTCGTCTAAAGTAGAGGTAATATTAGATTTTCTGGTACCCAAAACACCCACACATGTATGTAGCTTTCTTGGTTGTGCTGGTTTTTATAGGCTCTTTATAGAAAATTTTGCTAAAATAGCACATCCATTATTTCAATTGCTAACAAAAGATGCAAAATTTTTGTGGACCGAAAATTGCGAGACAACTTTCACGAAAATTAAAGGGCTGGTGTGCACGACCCCAATCCTTTGAGGATCTGATTGGGCATTACCATTTCACATACATACTGATGCTTCTCAGACAGTAGTAGGGGCTATTTTAGGACAGCAAGTAGACAAAACATCGTATGAAATTTATTACATCAGTAAGAATTTAATTCCTGCTGAATTAAACTATACGGTTTCAGAAAAATAATTCTTAGATATCATTTATGCCATCAATAAGTTCCAAAACTACATCATAGGGTATTCTACTATTGTCCATACTGATCATGCAACAATCAGGTATTTGATGAATAAACCCATTACTCCTGGCAGTGTTACGAGATGGTTACTATTGCTTCAAGAATCTGATATTACAATAGTAGATAAGCTAGGAAAAGGTAATGTAGTAGATGATTTCCTATCTACAATGGGTGACAATGATGAATGCACACCAATAGAAGACAATTTCCCTGATGAAAATATTTTTGCAGTCTCTACTAAACCTCTGTGGTATGCAGATATTTCTAACTATCTTTCTATAGGGAAAGTGCCTCCTCATTTTTCATATAGGAAACAACAAAAGATTATTCATCATAGTGCCCGATATTCTTAGATGGCAGAATACCTTTTTCATACAGGAGCAGATAAGCAGATTCGGCACTGCGTGTCTGAAGATGATATCTATGAAATATTGAAAGCTGCCCATGATGGCCCTTGTGGAGGGCATTTCGTAGACAAAAGAATAGGCCATAAGGTGTTGCAAATGGGATATTACTGGCCTTCCATTTTTCATGATGCTTAGAATTATGTCAAGAGGTGTGATAGTTGCCAACGTATGGGGCAGCCCGGTAAAGCAGATGAAATGCATTTGCAGGAACAGCTAGTTCTCGAACCTTTCAAGAAATGGGCTATTGACTTTGTTGGACCCTTTAACCCACCCTCCCAGCAGAAAGTCCACATTTTTGCCTGTATTGATTATGTTACTAAGTGGGTAGAAGCCAAAGCAGTTGCAAAAGCAACAGAGAAGGTAGTCTCAGATTTTCTATTTGAATAAATTTTTTCTCGATACGATACTCCAAGAGAGGTTGTTTCAGATGGAGGAGCACAATTCACATCACACAAGATAGCAAAGCTTATGAAAAAATATGGGGTAAAACATAGAGTGACATCTTCATACCATCCCCAGGTGAATGGAAAAGTGGAAAGCACAGATAAGACATTAGAAAATATTTTGACAAAAATTGTGGCATACCATCGTTGGGATTGAGCTCAGAAAATTTCAAAGGCTTTATGGGCATACAGAACAACATGGAGGAATACAATCGATTTTTCAGCATTCGAGTTGGTTTATGGGAAATATCCGTTGTTTCCAATTGAATTTGAAATCAACACTCTCAGAACAACTTTGGAAGTTGGATTAGATCTATCAGATGCCCAGAAACACTGATTGGATCAGCTCAATGAACTTGATGAAATACGTTCAATGGCTGTCCAATGAACTACTACTATTCAGCAGTAGAGGAAGAAATGGCACGATAAGTTTATTAGAAACAAGGTGTTTCAAAGTGGAGATTGGGCACTACTTTATGACTCTCGTTTTAAGGATTTTAAGGGAAATCTTTGCACTTGGTGGATGGGACCTTATGAGGTCAATGCTGTATTTGATAATGGAACAGTCAGGCTAGTCACAATTGACGATACACGTACTTCCTTTATATTCAATGGACATCGCTTGAGACTATACCATCAACCCAACTCTAAGGATGCTTTTATTAAACAACTCTCTAAGAAATTTGGTTTGAAGGTTATCAGTGTAGAGAATATTTCCTTTGCACCCTCTTTGTAATATATATATATATATATATATATATATATATATATATATATATATATATATATATATATATATATATATATATATATATATAAAATAAATAATTTTGTTCTATTTTCTTGTCTTTTTGGCAGAGCTACGACTAAGGAGTAAAAATCAAGGAATACTCATGTTGTTGTTACTTTCTGGGTGTTGCTACACCCGTATGCCGTTACACCGATGTTGTTACTTCCGATGGCCGTTACACCGGATGTTGTTACACCGATGTCAGCATAATCGATTTTGTTACCCGATGATGTTGCACCAAATTTCGTTGTTACAACGATGCTTACACCCATCATCCAGGTAGGCCGTTAGGTATGCGTCCACGTGACTTGTACTAATTTAATTAAATATCCCATGTGAAAATTTTAATGCCGCAGACGTCAAAAAAAAAATTTGGGGAGGGGGGGGTGGTGTCATCATGCCAAGGACAATGTAATAATTACCCCATAAGTTAAGAATAACATCTCACTCATGGTACACCTTACGGATCACATCAATATGAGGTAACATCATTTAAACCTATTGGGATTTGCAAAATGTCTCATCTATCTTGTACGAGTAATTAGTATTCCTATTCTACCACACTTACCATATTTCTTTATGATTTTTCTCGGTTTTCGAGAATTACCAATCGTATTTATCATTACCACCTGTCAATTTTCGCTATGCTGTTCCTCCAAATACGGTACCCACCACCTTGCCCAATGGTCTGCTGCTACAGGAAGTGCTGCTACAAGTCTCCATAGTATGGGTGGGCTGGCTGTGCGGCATGAGCCTGAAAACACTGTTTCAGTTCGCAACAATCTAGAGGTTTGGAAAATTTTTGTTGACGTAGGTTGGGATGTCTACTTTGACAGATTGCAGGGATTTGATGGAGGTATCACAATGGAATTCACACTCAATTTAGAGGAGAATCATTCGTGAGTTAGAGGTCTGGAAATTCCTGTTACAGAGGTAGTAATTGTAGAGGTTAGTGGGCTTAGAAAACAGGGGAAGCAATGGTTTGCTCGAAAGGTTTCTCTCCCAGAGTTTCCTGATTTTTTTTTGCAGGAAGGTGAAATTGTAGTTCAATTGGGCAAGGGATATGAGCGCAGAATTGTACCGTTTCCATGGAACGAAGTTGTAGGCTTCGTGATTAAATACATTACCTACGAGGGTCGGGCCTCAGCTCTATCAACTATCATTTTAAAATTCTAATGTACCTCTGATTTCCACAGAATCAAGATCATGCCCTAAAAATGCCATTCTTTCTATTCAAGCAACTGCAACATACGGCACAGGCTGCTCGACGCTCCCGCCGAATGATGGCAGTACTCTCTAACCATGGAATGGTGCGATTATTGGTCGTGCATGCAATAAGCAGGCTGTGGGTTTCTTGGGAAGAACTCTGTGGATCCTCAGAAGAAGAGGTAGCAGATATGGTCTCTGATAGAGAAGAAGAGCCAGCCTCTCCAGCTGGTCAGGTGGAAGAGGAACCTTCAGAGGAAATCAATCAAGAGGAACCCAAGGAAATGGAAACAAAGATTGATCAGGAAGAACCTGAGGAAGAGGAGATGATGATTGATCAAGAGGAACTTGAAGAAATGAGTATGGAGGAAGCAATCAGCAACGAGGACGAGGCTGTCACACAAGAACCAGCCTCATTGGAAAAAGCCACAGAAAAGGAAATCAGAATGGAAGAGCTGATTAGCAGCACAGATGAAGCTGTCACACAAGAACCAACTTCGCTCGAGGAACCCACAGAGGAAGGGATTATGGACATTATGCAGGAAATTGATATTGTGATACAGTTGGAAACCTTTGCCAATGAAGAACAAAGGGATGGAATTGTAGACAGAGAAATGGAAAGTAATGATGTTTCGCAAGAAACAACATCACTTGCCTCGATAAAAATGGATGTTGATACAATTGGGGGTGCTACACAAGAACCACCCCCAATTCGGCCGGAACAGGAGGAGTCGAACCGCATAAGCGATGTTGGACCTCAAGAATTAGTACCAACCATGAAAACAAAGGTGATTCTCGGGGAAAAAGAAGTTAGAGAAGGAATGAGTTGGGTGGTCGATACTGTTCCACAAGAACCAGTATCAACCCATGAAGAAGAAGTGATAAGAGAAGGGCAGGAGGAAAGAAGGGAATTGAGCTAGGGAATCAATGCTGCTCCACAAGAACCAACATTGACTCTGGTTGAGGTAGTAATGCATGAAGTCCCAGTCCAACCGGGGAATGATGATGAGGGATCCGTTCCCTGTTCTCCATTCCAGTCCATGATGCCCAGAGGGGCAAGGGGATTTCGCTTGCCTAAACGGTTGGTGGAAGAAGTTGTTGTTCCCCCGGTATTAAAATTTGTTGACACGGCCAAGGTTGGCCTAGACACTACTGAACCAAAACAATTGGAGGTTCACCAGGAAAAAATAGTTCCTGTAGAATATCAGAACACAGAGGGGTTGATGAATTTTCTGGCCAAACAATAGAAGTTTCTAGGAGAAATGTAGAAGAAGAAGGACTTGTGGGTCGGGGGCTCGGCCAAGAGGGTTTGACGAAAGAATCGAGAGAATATGCTGGTAGCATTCCGCCGCCTTCTGAGCCTGTCATAGGTCCAGAACCTGAATTCACTGTTAAACAGGAATGGGTCAAACAGTGCGAGAAAAGAAGTTTACCTCTTAAAAAGAGGTACCAACTGCAATTCAATGAAAACATAAGACTGAAAAGAGAAGTTTGGAGTTTGAAGAAGCAAGTGTCACGTTTAAAAAGGAAGGTAAAGGTCTACAAATGGAGGTCAATAAAGCCGAAGGTTGAATTCTCCACTACGGCTACCCAGACGGACCCAATCGAAGAATTGTTTGAAGGTCGGGAATTCGTATTGGCCGTCGAAATTCAAAAATGGCAGTCTGTAGCAAGTGACCACAAGAAAGAAACAGCTAGGGTTCGGGAACAGGCTACTGGAGTCGTTACAGGGTACATAGATCAATTATACAAGGCTCGGCTGAAGCATGCCAAACATAAGGCTAGGATAGAAGAGTTGGAAGAACAAATTCAGTTGCTATAGACAGATAAGGAGAAGATGTTCTCCCTAGCACAGCAGGTAATGACCTGCAGACCTCCTACACATAGCTATGCCTTATTCCTTCATGAGCAGTTTCTTTACTTTTGTCTTGAAAGTATATATAAGGAGATTTGGTACGAAATTGAGGACCCCATTCAATTTCTCCGTATTTTAAAAATTCATGATGTTATAGGACAACATTTAATGTGTGAGCTCTACATGCATGGGTATTATTTAAAGCATGATCAGTCCTTTAACCCCATTCCATTCGTGGGGGACATCCATTTAAGGGCTTTCACCTCCTATACTATCAATTAGATTAAATGGAGAAAGGCCTAGGATACATTTGAAGAAAATAAAGCCGGGAAAACCATTAATGGTAAGAAGAGAGAATGGTTAGTCTGCAAATATTTATAATAAACAGTATACCTCTCTACAGATTGAGGGCCAAAAGGAACATATGATGGCAACTCAGAAGTGGTGTGTTGAATTGTGTGTCAGCCAGATTACGACATTTCACCAGGAAGCCCTAGATAGTTGTCAGAAAAGGTGGATATTGTCTTCTTCAGCGGTTAGGGGAAGTGAGCCATTTGGAGCTCCTAAATTTGCACGTGCCTTGGAAAGAATGCCACGTTATGTAGCATGTATTCATACCTATGGGGTTAGATGGATGGGATTTAGATTGAGATTTCCCCTTTTATGGCTGCCAGTTGAATAGTATACTCTTGCTTATAACGTTGAACCTAACTGGTGGAAAGCCATTGTTTTGACAAAGGGATATAAGCCACCATGAATAGAGATGACTGTAGAATATGACCTTGCAAATCTTCATGCCAATCACAGTCAGTCCAATCTAGACCTGAGGAAATGACGAGCTATATGAGGACATGCTATAATATTCCCAATTAGCCACTGCTACTTGGAATATTATAACTGCTCCATTTTTGGAATAAGAAGTAGGGAAGACAATAAAACACATCCCAGTGTGAAAAGGGATTGGATTAGGAGGAAAAAATAAAGCCACTTTGGTGTGAAAGAAGGGCAAAGCAATGAGCTAGATCTAGTTGACCAAGTCAACAATGCTGTCACAAGAGGAGGGAAGGCTACTAGAGTAACTCAGTTTTGAAAGGGGAATCTCCTCAAGGAAGTCTCATCACCAATGAATGGGCTGCAAGGTGGGAAAGCTCACCAAGGAAAAGAAGGACGAGATAGCAGCAAAGGAGGCATTCATTATTCATCTTTGTTTTGGTATTATGACTAATTTCAAGCTTCAGTTGTTTAGCCAGAGTTGCAGCACTGTTCAGTGCAAGGAATTCTGATGCGGGAATTCCATCATTACCTTTGGTCTAACTAATTGGGAGATATAAGGAGGAGATCCTAAGCTTAATTTTCACCATTTTTCTTGAGGATATCCATTCTGCATCACATACAGTGCATTCACCTCCATTAACTGCATCATTTTTGCAGTAGCAGCAGCAGCTGGGTGAAACCCTCTTGTTTTATGCTTGTTCTGGAGGAGGAGGTGTCTATTTCACTCCGGGAGGTCTATTGAGGGAGGCCTTGGGAAAATTTCTGTATTATTTCTCTATTTTAGATTACGTTTAGCATTTCCTAATACATATTTTCTAGGTACAACATTATTTTCGATAGTGTTGTATCTTGTGTTGCTATTTTGCCGGAAACCCTTGCCGGGGTGCTCCGATGTGCTTGTAAAAGAGGTCAAACCTCTCATTTATGATTCTATGATAAATGAAATCTCCAGATATATGTTTCATTATATTTTTTTGTAGATTTTATAATAAAAATAATGTTGTTGCAGTCTCCGGCATTTCTATTTTATGAAGTAGTGGGATTGGGGTTCTTTTGAGCATATTTGAGCTGGGGAGATCTATTTAGTGTAGCTAGAATGATTTCTTTCTAATGCCATTTAATATTTAAGCTACATACAACATATAAAAGAGGATACAAGTTTGTTTCAGTGTTTTTATTGCATTGTACAACGTCCTCATTGAAGAAATTGAAAAAATTCCTGAAAAGGAATATTACAGTGGTATCAGAGCTCTGCTCTTAGCTCAGCTTGTGGGGGAGATTTATCTTCAGCATGGAGGAGGAAGAAATTTCAAATCTCCTACTTAAAATGCTGCAGAACATTGCAAGGGACCTCAAGGAGATGAGACATGAAGGGGATTCTATAGATTTTTTCCATGAGGCGAGCACCAGCACTGCAAATGGCATGGGGCATTCAGCTGCATCACAACGCTCTACCATGCCTTCATTTCTAACTGGGGGAGACAAGGAGGGAACCCTGGAAGAATATTTTTAATAATATGAACTCCAATCTCAAGGGTTCAAGGAGCAGTTGAGATTTCAGGATTTTTTTCAGATCAAGGATGGGAGGAGGATTAATACTCATCAAAAGGAGGAGAACTTGATGCAGGGATCAGCCCTATAGCGCAGTATGGTAGGGTTCTTCTTGCCCACATTTTATGGGACACCTAAGTGCACAACCAAGGTTTGGGTGGAGAAGCTGGACACATACTTCCAACTCAACAAGGTTTCTGAGATAGAAGGCATCAAGATAGATGCGCTGCACCTAGAAGGGGAAGCTCAAGAATGGTGGTTTCATGGACTGACCACACTTGGGCATCATCATATCACTTCATATTTTTCTTTCACCAAGAAGCTAGTGGAGAGGTTTAATCAAAGAGATCTGGAAGCCCACTTTTCCAAGTTAACCAAGCTCAAGCAGCAGGGAGATCTTGAGGATTATATTGCTACGTATTTGCAGCTTTTAGTGATGGTATCCAACCTCACTATGAGCAGGAAGGTATGAATGTTTATGAATGGGATGGCTGAACCATTACAAGGGTTGGTAAAATCCACTAAACCAACCACACTCCTTGAATCTATGGAGAAAGCTAGAGATCTACAACACATCTTGCCTAGGGAAAGAACCTTTTTGCATCAAGAGACTCACTCAAGACTAAGGAAGACAATCCATGTTCACGATTTGGAGGGAGAGTGTGCTTCAGGAAGGACACATCATGTCAAGACCTTCTCTAAGAAGGATGCCAACGCTGTACAATCCATGGAAGACTTTGCTCCAAGAGGGGGAGCTATTGCAACGTTAAGAGGTGTCCCAAAGTATCTAACCTTGAGGGTGAGAGGTACTATCATGGGGCAAAGAGTTTCTATGTTGATATATAGTGGAGCCACTCATAATTTTATTGATGCACAACTGGTACAAAGGAGAGGAATCCACATGGAGGAGTTTGAGGGATTTTCAGTTTTTTTCCCAAGAGCTATGACTCTGCAATGTGCCAAGTATGTTCTGGCACTAACCATTACTATGGGGACCTATACATTGACAGACCACTTCTTTGTGGTAGATATTCCAGACATAAATGTCATATTGGGAGTCCAGTGGTTAATCACTCTTGGGAGATTTACCACTAACTAGAGAACCTTGGAGATGGAATGGATAGGAGGGAAGGATGGCCAACAACAAAATATCAAGGGTATAAACACATACCCCCCTCTGGTTGTTTCGGTACACAGGATGGAGGAAGATCTGCATAGAGGGGACGTTTAATGGGCAGTGGATTGAATATATTAGAGGTTAAGGGAAAGGATTCACCAGTGCATCCAGATGTTCAGTCTCTCTTGGACCGGTATTCTATAGTATTTGGAGATATCCCACTAGGGACACCTCCTGACTGAGGGTTTGAACACACCGTTGAGTTGGAACAAGGGATCCAAGTATCAATCACCACTCCTTATAGGCACCCCAAGGCTTATAGGGATGAGATTGAGAGGGTTATACATCCGGCCTAGTACTAGTCCTTTTGCTTCCTCTGTAGTTTTGGTAAAGAAGAAAGATGGCACATTGAGGATGTGCATTGACTATAGGGCCTTGAACAAGAAGACTATGAAGAACAGGTACCCTATACCCAGGATCGATGAACTCATGGATGATTTGAGGGGATATAAATACTTCTCCAAGATTGATTTGAGATCCGGATATCATCAAATCAAGGTGATGGAGCAAGATATCCCCAAGACAGCATTCAGATGTCACTATGGGAACTTTGAGTTTCTGGTAATGCCCTTTGGATTGACCAATGCTCCAGCAACTTTCCAATCTTGCATGAACCACATCTTCCATGGTCATTTGAGAAAGTTTGTATTGGTCTTCTTTGATGATATTCTTATCTACAACTGCACTTGGGAGGAGCACTTGCAACATATTGAGACAGTCTTACATATCCTCAAGGAGCAGCAATTCTATGCCAATCTCTCCAAATGTGAATTTGGCCTCACAGAGATGTTGTATTTGGGGCACATCATAGGAGTAGATGGAGTGAGGGTACATGAGGAGAAGATCCAGGCTATCAAAGATTTTCCTGAACCCAAGAATGTTACAGAAATTAGAGGGTTTGTGGGCATATGCACTGATTACCAGAATTTTGTGAAAGGATTTTCACAACTAACAGCACCACTCACCAACTTGACAAAGAAGGGAGCTTTCCATTGGATACCTACAGCGTAGAGGGCTTTTGATAAGCTCAAAGAGGTAATGAGTACTTGTCCTGTTTTGGTTTTGCCTAACTTTTCTCAACCTTTTGTGCTATAATGTGATGGATCAAGTGAAGGTATTGGGGCAGTCTTGATGCAAGGTGGGCATCCTATAGCCTTTGAGAGTAGGAAGCTACTCCCTCATGAGAGGTTATCCCCATCTATGACAAAGAAATGTTCGCTATCATGCATGCATTAGCCAAATTACAACAATACTTGGTGGGGAATAAGTTCAAGGTGAAGACTTATCATAACAGTCTTAGATTCTTCCTTGAATAGAGACAACTCCAAGAGAGACAACAGAAGTGGGTGAGAAAACTCCAAGCTTATGATTTTTACATAGAATATGTCAAGGGAAAGAGCAATGTAGTAGTTGATGCACTATCTAGGATGCCTACAACACTGTCTTTGAGGGGCATGGACGCAGATTGGAAAGCTCAACTTTTAGTTGAGTATTCCAAAGATGACCTTGCATGTGAGATACTTGATGGGGTGGTATCGAATGAGAGGTTTAAAGTGATGGACGAGGTCATCTATTACCGGGACTAGATCTTCTTGGCTAAGAACTCCAAGCTGAAGGACAAGATCTTATTGGCATCACATGATTCCACACTTGCTGGGCATCAAGGTTTCACAAAGACTTACAGGGCCATCAGAGAGAGACTATCATGGAAGGGTCTCAAGGAGGATGTGCTCCAAGATGTCAAATAATGCACCATTTTTCAACAAAACAAGGGAGAACACACTCACCCTACTGGGTTATTGCAGCCACTACCTATTCCGGATGGGAAGTGGCAAAGTATCTCTATGGACTTCATCACTGGCTTACCGATAGTGTAGGGTAAGGAATGTATCTTTCTTGTTGTTGATAGACTAACAAAGTACTCTCATTTATTTTCCATTTCTGCACATTATACTGCTTCACAGGTAGCTGAGCTCTTCTTCAGAGATGTATTTAGACTCCATGGTCTCCCAAGGACCATAGCAAGTGATCAGGAAAGCCACTTCATGGGTGGCTTTTGGCAGGAACTTTTCTGGTTAATAAGGACTAATTTGACTCCAAGCACTAGCTATCATCCCCAAACTGATGGAAAAACTGAGATATTGAACAAGTGGCTAGAAGGCTACTTGAGGAACTATGTGGCAGGGCAACAAAGAGCTTGGTTGCATTGGCTCCACTTGGGAGAGTATTGTTACAACACTACTCACCATACTTCTATTGGCATGACTCCAATCCGAGCCTTATATGGGTATGAGGCACTCTCATTTGCTGATGTTATGTTTGGGGCAAGTAAAGATCCAACTGAAAAGGAATGGATTAAGGAGAACCAGGACATACTCAGGGCACTCAAAGACAACATTTTCACTGCCCAGAACCAGCAAAAGATGTATGCAGACCGTGGTCGGATAGAAAGACAATTTGAGGTGGGAGATCTTGTCTATCTACATATTCAACCTTACAAATAGTCCACACTCAAGGAGAAGGGAGCTGAGAAGCTCAAACCATGTTTCTATTGGCCATATAGGGTGGTCAAATGTATTGGTAAGGTAGCATATGAGTTGGAGCTTCCTAAGGGGAGAAACTGTTAGCCACCTATAATATTTTGTTATACCAAAAGGTGGCTAAAATTTTTTGGAGCCTCCAAGGAACAAATTTTATCACTAAAATTTTTTGGCTCTTGAAGTCTCTCTAAGGCCTCATGCCTCTGTCCAGATCCCTTATTGTTGTTTACATCCTAAAAGCCTCTGAAATCCTTCAAAAATCCCAAGTTAAATACTGTTGCAGAACCCCTTGGTCCCCTTCCTTTTCTTCCTCACTAACCTCATTTTCTATTCTCCATTTCCCATGAAAAACCCACAATTTCATGTTTCTCCCTTTCCATTTCATTAAAATCCCTTGTATAAGGTTAAAAACCCACTTTTTAACCTTACCGAAACCTTCATTTCCTTCAAGAAACCCTTCAAAAACCATGAAAATACATGTTTTTATGTATAGGACTTAAGCCCCTCGAGCCTTATCCCTTAGCCCCTTTTCTTCTATACACCCGCACCCTGGAACCAAGTTTTAACCCTTTGGTGCTTATCGCAAAGCGCAGATCGCAGAATTTCCAAATTGTTATTTTTTAAACTGATGCATCGCAAATATTTGCGATGCGATCCATCATAGATCGCAGATCGCAATTTTCAGTTTTCCTCCAAAGAGCCATTGCAAATATTTGCGCTGCGATCCATCGCAGATCGCAGATCACAATTTTCAGTTTTTCTCCAAAGAGCCATCGTAAATATTTGCGATGCGATCCATCGCAGTTTCCGCCCATCGCAATATCGCATTTTCTCTCCGTCGCATAATCCGCCATCACGTTTTACACTTTTGTGATTTGCGATCAGTCCCACCGTGATCGCCATTATGTTGGTCTCCCGTGTTTTGACAGTTTAGAAAATCAAAATACAAGGCAACATCAGAACCAATCTTTAGAGTTCCAGGATCTAGTCCTCCTGTTCTCAGAGAGGGATCTCTCAAATATTTGTTTGCAAAGGTTTATCTTGTTTTCTTTGATTATGGGTTTTAGACTAGTTATTAAGTGCAGATGTTTGTTTGGTTGGATTGAGTTGATACAACAGAACATGAAAGGTCTAGGAAAGATAGACAGAAAGTGGAAATATCTGGTTCATTGGGCAATGGAGTCAAGATAAGGTCAAGACAAACTCCTCAAGTGATATGGGATATCAAAGGGCAAATCTAACTTGGCGATAGGATCCTTTGTTTTGGAATGAGGTGGACATTAATGTTTTGGAAAGAGAAACTTAATTCTCAACAAAGGGAACTTGAAAACATAACTTAACAATAAATGGATATTTGATAGACAGGGCTAACCATAAATTCCACAAACATTCTTTAAGAAAATAATGACTTCAAGACAACTTTTAAAATAAAATCTTTGAGGAAATAGGGAGTTCCCCGAATCTTATATTTCATTTTAAAAGTTGTCTTGACGTCATTATTTGCTTAAATAATGTTTGTGGAATTTATGGTTAGCCCTGTCTATCAAATATCTCTTTATTGTTAAGTTATGTTTTCAAGTTCCCTTTGTTGAGAATTAAGTTTCTCTTTCCAAAACATTAATGTCCACCTCATTTCAAAACAAAGGATCCTATGGCCAAGTTAGATTTACCCTTTGATATCCCATATCCCTTGAGGAGTTTGTCATGACCTTATCTTGACTCCATTGCCCAATGAACCAGATATTTCCTCTTTCTGTCTATCTTTCCTAGACCTTTCATGTTCTGTTGTATCAACTCAATCCAACCAAACAAACATCTGCACTTAACAACTAGTCTAAAACCCATAATCAAAGCAAAAAAGATAAACCTTTGCAGACAAATATTTGAGAGATCCCTCTCTGATAACAGGAGGACTAGATCCTAGAACTCTAAAGATTGGTTCTGATGTTTCCTTGTCTTTTGATTTGCCAAATTTTCAAAACACGGGAGACCAACAGAAACATCCACAATATCTTCCATGTCTCTTGCCTCAAGAAGGCCATTGGGAGGAATGTGGTTGCCAACATGGATCTCCCCCCTATTGATTATGAGGGCCACTTAATCTTGCATCCAGAAGCAATCTTAGACACAAGGGAGAGGCAGCTGAGAAATAGAGTCATCAAGGAATATATGATTCGATGGAGGAATATACTAGATGAGGATGCCACTTGGGAGGGAGAGAAGATCTTGCATCATCCTTATTTACTGCTGCTTGTGGGCAAGAAATTTTGAGCGGGGAGGACTTTAATATTCCAAATTAGCCACTGCTACTTGGAATATTATAACTACATTTTTGGAATAAGAAGTAGGGAAGACAATAAAAAACATCCCAGTGTGAAAAGGGATTGGATTAGGAGGAAAAAATAAAGCCACTTTGGTGTGAAAGAAGGGAAAATAAATGAGCTAGATCCAGTTGACCAAGTCAACAACGTTGTCACAAGAGGAGGGAAAGCTTCTAGGGCAGCGCAATTTTGAAAGGGGAATCTTTTCAAGGAAGTCACATCACCAATGAGTGGGGTCCGGGGTGGGAAAGCTCACCAAGGATAAGAAGGAGGATATAGCAGCAAAGGAGGCATTCATTATTCATCTTTGTTTTGGTCTTATGACTAATTTCAAGCTTCATTTGTTTAGTCAGAGTTGCAGCACTGTTCAGTGCAAGGAATTCTCATGCGGGAATTCCATCATTACCTTTGGTATAACTGATTGGGAGATCTAAGGAGGAGGTCCTAAGCTTAATTTTCACCATTTTTCTTGAGGATATCAATTCTGCATCACATACAGTGCAGTCACCTCTAGTAACTGCGTCATTTCTGCAGTAGCAGCAGCAGCTGGGTGAAACCCTCTTGTTTTATGCTTGTTTCGGAGGAGGAGGTGCCTATTTCACTCGAGGAGGTTTATTGAGGGAGACCCTTGGGCCAATTTCTGTATTATTTTTCTATTTCAAATTACATTTAGCATTTCCTAATACAGAGTTGCTGGGTATAGTGTTATTTTCTACAGTGTTGTATCTTGTGTTTCTATTTTGCCGAAAAACCTTGCCGGGGTGCTCCGATGTGCTTGTAAAAGAGGTCAAACCTCTCATTTATGATTATGTGTTACACCATTTTTTGGTCATCTAACCTACTATCATTAGATGGACCCAAGTACACCATGTAAGACCAATTTTACCCTAAGTAAAATTGCCTTCACTATGTAAAATAACTTAATAAAACACGTTTATTAGGTTGTTTATGGTCTAAACAGAAAACCCCAAAAGGAAATATTAAACAAACTTATATTTGTTTGATTTTCCTGGTCATGTTTAACCCAAAACAAAGAAATTAATTAGATAAATCTTTATTTATCTTATTATTTTCTAGGAATAATTATTTAAACCTTATTTAAATAATATTCCTTGTTAAATATGACTAAATCACCCGTAAATAATTAAATAAATCATTATTTATTTGATTATCTTTTAACCACCTCCTTAAAATGATAAATAAATCATTTATTTATCTATTATTCAAAAATAAAGGGATTTGACCCAAGTCAAATAATTTTTCCCTCCAACAAATATAATAAAATATCCCATAAAAGGTGGATCTAGGTTTGGTTAATGTTATTTTAATCATGCACCAAGATCTAGAATGACCCAATATTTTTCTATAAATAGGAGGGTTTTTCCTATCATTATTCTCCTTTTGTTGCCTATTAGATCACTCTGGATCTAAACTCTTGGTCTGACTTTGAGCCATTATCATTGTCATATTTTCTATTATTTGCTGTGTGAGCTCCCTTTGAGTTCTATCTTTGTCTGGGTTTTCTACACCAACAGGAGAGAGAAATGCTAGATCTGAAATGCTGAGGACTTCCAAGAACCCATCCCATTGAGGAGAATTGGAAACATCTTCTTTTTTTCCTCCCAGGTGACCTTAATACAAAAATTCTTTCAAAAATTGTTCTTGTCTTGTCTATTGGATATATGGAGCAAAACCTTCTTTTTACTGCTTAATGTCTTCCTATACATAGATCTGGTTTTTGCAGCTCTTGTCTTGATCAACTAACTGCAGATCTGAAGATATTGGCAACCATATTTGATGTTAGGGCTATTAGTTATGCGTAGCTAAAGTGGTCTTTTTTCGTACACTTTGACAAAGGATTCATACTAACAATTGGTGACTCCACACGGGTTTTCAATTACGACCGCTGTCATTTTTCATATTCCTGCATATCTAGCTACTTCAGACCCTAGGGTTTCTTTTAAGCTTTTTGTTTTTTCCTATTTTCATGTTTTTTTTCACCTATAAAACCCTAAAACATTAAAATTTCTAACTTCTTCATGTTTCTGGCCATATTGCGCAGGCGACAGACATCAGCCGCAACTGAGACGACAACTTTTCCGGAAATCTTCCACCGGGACAACCGGAGTTGGAGGTCGCACTTTTCAGCCCAAAACTGTGACCTAGACTCCAGGTCGCACTTTTCAGCCCCTTTTCTGCGACCTAAATAGGGAAACAGGTCAGAACCTGCTACCTGTGCTTTTTTCTGCTGTTTTTTTGCAATTTTTTTGGGTTTTGCTGAAGCTTCTATCAGGGTTTTCCAGCCTCTGTCTCCGCCCATTTCGACGTATTTCTGATATTTTTTTCTCATCTAAGTGGGAACCTAGCCCCCTAGGGCTTCAGTACCCTCCACTTTTGGTGGAAGAGTTTTAGCTGTTTCAGGTGTCTGTTTTTTCAGAGTTTCAGCCTTCCCTTTTTCAGATCTGATACCTCATTCTCAGATCCCTTTAAATCAGCTCTTCTTCCTTTCAAACCACCTCTTGTAGTTTTTTTTGGACCCCCCTTTAGGACCTCCTCCCTGTCCTTTCTGCTTTTTGCTGATTTCCTCTTTTTTTTCTAGCCACCTTGCCTCTGCCTCTTGGCTGTGATCTGCACCTCTTTTCAGCAGCTTTCTCCTTTAGATCCCTGTCCCTTTTGACCCTAGATCTATTGGCCTCTTTTTACTGTGTTTTTACTAGATTTTTTCCCTCTTTTTAGATTATATTTGAGAGACCCGCCTTTTTGGGTTGAATCGATGCACTAGTAGCTGTTAATTTTCTGTTATTTTAGCATTATATACTGTTTTTGCAGCATTATTTTCAGTTACACAGCACACTTTTTCTCTTGCTCTCAAAATGAAAAGGGTTTAAAAATTAAAATTAACACACACCACACACTCACCCTAAGTGAAGAAGAGCCTGGTTTACACCACCAGGCAAAGACTTTAAAATCAATTGACACTGCACCTTTTTGCCCTTATTTCGACATTGTAATCACTTGATTCTACACCTCCCTGCCTTTGTCGGTCGTTCTTCTTCCCCTTGTGTCGTGTTTGTGTTGTCATCATTGCGCCCCAAAGGTGCGCCTCCCGGATACTTCTTGGCCTTCACCCTCAGTTTCCGGTCGGTCGACCTGCTCCGTCCCGCCGTCGTCGAGCCAGTCCTCCTCCGAGTCCACATTCCGACTCCTCTTCTGATTCATTGGGTTCTCCTTTTACTTCTGGTTCTGCCCCTGTCACCTTCACTATGTCTGGTCCAGGGCCTAACGCTGGCGGTAATCCCGGCCCTAATGCTGGAACTACTACTAGCGGAACCGTCACAGGAACTACCTCGGCTGCACCCTTGCTCCCTTACATGGCAGGCCTCAGCCTCCTCGATTTCAATCAGTTGATCAATGACCCTATCCACCACGATGTTGGTTGGCCTTCTATGCCAACCAAGCTCCCCTCCAACATCCCTAAGTTCAAAGGCCTTGCTGGCGAAGATCCAACCAACCATGTCCGATCTTGTTGGCCGGATAAATCATTCTTGCGGACAAGACCGATCTCCCTAGTGTCAGAAGACAATCTAGCAACAAACGAACAACTAAGTTTGTCTTTCTCTAAATATATCCATTTTAAAAATAAATGCTATGAAGGTGTTGATCCTACCTTAGATCCAAATGCTTATTTGCGGTCGTTGTGCTTTTGTCGCATCAATAATCCTTCGTCGCAACAAGAACTCTTTTGTCGCAAGAAAGTATCATATTTAGTTGATCTGCAATCACAAACAAGAAAATATCAATAACACCTGTATAAAAAATAATTATAAAACATACCTATCATAGTGATCAAGGAATCTATGAAATAAATGATCAAACAACGGCTTATCGAAATAAACAATCGAACGACAATTTATTGAGAAAAACAGAACTTGATTGTATTAATATTAAAATATACAGAAGAACCTTACAACCTTAGCCTTGATGTTCGAAAGGCCTTCCCAGGGTCCGAAGCAGCAATCTCCTCTACTTTGATAAGTCTTGCACTCTTCCTTCAGGAGCAAAAAGAGGTATGTGATCTTTCCTCTCAAAAGCTTAGCAGAAAGAATTCTAAATCTCAACAGCACTTCAACTCAATCACACATAAAGCTTGACCTATTCAATCCTCCATTAGTTTTCTTAACTTCCGCTTAACCCTTTGAGGCTACCTAATGCCTCCTTTTATAGAGCAGATGAGGAGGTTAGGATTCCACCTTTAAAGGGATAGAACCCTCCTTCAAAGGGATAGGCTCCTCACATCAAGGGATTAGTTCCTTATGGTGTGGGATACATGCACCTTACTAAAGCGTGCTCATCCCCAAAAAATCTCATCTAGAACCTTCTAGAATTGACCAAAAATCAACTTTTTCAGTTTAGTTTCGCGCTTTTTTTATCTTACAGGGGTTCCGCAGGCATAACACTGGAAAAATGTGTTCTAGAACGCAGTTCCTCTTCACATTACCTGCATACCCTAGCTAGGAACGCAGGCAGGCTTCATGTTACCTGCGTACCCAAGGCTTTTTTGAGTTTTAAGGGTTTTTCCTCCATTTTTAGGGCTTGGAATGAGAAACAACGGTTGTAAGACTTGCAGAGGAGACATGTATGAGTTTTAATGAGCTCATATAGTTAGCAGAATGTCAAGGTGACAATCTTTAGTGTAACAGATTGCCCCCTAAAGTGCGAAGTCTGAAATAGATGAAGATGAAGTCTGTCATATATGAAGAGTGAAGTACTTTATCATTTCAAGGATCATCCTGTGGACACCCCAGTCGGAACCTGTAAAAACATTCAATGCAAAATATATATATGTAATCATATCATCGCTGAGGTAGGCATTTCCATACTTAGATAAAAAACTAACTAAACTTGTTCTGATACAGAAATTATTTTAATATTACATCAATAGTGTAGACACAGCATGGGCGCAACCATCTGTAATGAATAGTCTACTATATAATTGAATAACAAAATTCCTCGCAGCCTAGATGGTAGAAACTAGATCCAGGGTCTTGATTTCCGCATCTCAAACTAGTACGATTCTATCCATGTGAATAAATGTGTTGAAGTCAAACATGATAGAAGCCACTTCATTACCAGTCAATAATGTAAACTGTTAACAAGTGTGAGAGAAACCACCAGTAATGTCAATGGCTCTCAAAGTACTCAATACAATCCATGAAATGTGAATGAATGAGCTGAAGTCGAACATGTCACACAATCATTCGATCAGAGGTCAATGATGAAACCTGTCGTCGAAGGCGAGAAACCTGCCATTGAGGCATGCAGATTTCAAGGTACTGACAATTTCTGGATCAACTTCCTAGATAATGAGTTGTCGTCGATAGAAAGTGATCCGTTGTAGGCAAGCCCACAACACGAAATCATAGATCAAGTTTTGAAAATATATTGGCAAGGAATGACTCAGGGATGGTCAAAATGGATGACAGATATTTTGCAGATGAATGGTTTGTTTGAATTGTCCTCTTGAACACATAACGACACTATAGATGGCTTGGTAACAATTGACCCAAAGCTAATACCCAGAAACCTGCTGAATAAATTCAATGTGGTTTGATTAACTGTTAGGTAAAGGATTTCCCAACCCAGGTGAACAAAAATTGTCGTGTTCAAGAGTGGTTAAAGGTTTTCCAAATAATCAAAATGTAACAAACAAGTTCGTTTTTCTCTCTTTTCCCCCACCATTTCTGGCAAGTACCTCTTTATTTTTGAAAAGCTTGAGGAGGATAACATTTGCTTGTTTATAAGCTCATCCTTCGGATGAGTCCAACTTAGTTTAAGATTCGAACCCTAAGAAGGAGTGGTTTGTTCCTGTTTAAAATTGAACAGGTCCTTTACTGTTAAATTTTAACGAGTCCAGTATAGGAGAAACTCAGTGTTTTTCAATTTTAGGGAGTCAGAAGAAAAAACTTAAGAAAACTCCATGGGTGTACTTTTTCATAAATTTAGTCTCTCGAGCTCGAAAAAGGATAAAATAATGCGGGAGAGAACTCTATTGACCGTAATTAGTCAACGTATACCTTTTTCGTAAATAGTCCATTTCAGTCCGTAAAAGGGGTAAAATTATACTGAAGGGATGACCATTCATTTACTTTATCGAGTTCGAATAGTCAAGTACTTGGCAATATTTTCATTTTTAGAGAGTCTGAAAAGGGCTTAAAAGAGGACTCCAGGGTTTCGCTTTTTCGTAAGTTTTAACGAGTTCGAAAAAGGGATAAAAATGTACTCATGGTTTTCACTTTTTCGTAAGTTTTAATGAGTTCGAAAAATGGATAAAAATGTACTCCTGTGGCCGAATTTCAATTTAATTTACGAGCAGGAAAAGACGGAAATAACTCAGAATTTTCATGTGTTTTACGAGAATGAAAGATAGCAAAATCATCTCGGGATTTTCATGAGTTTAATGAGTCTTGAAAATAACCGAAATTGACTCAAGATAGGTTTCATTTTTTACAAAGCTTGAAACTGAGAAAAACTATGCTTCAGAGTGGTTTCATTTTTACTCAAGCTTGAAATAGAGAGAAAACTGTGCTTGATGTCCCCTAAGTGTAACTGCTAGAGTGCATGCCCCCCAAGCTTCATTTCATTCAACTAAGTACACTGCTGGTAATTAATAGCTGGATGGAATGAAGGTTCATTTACGAGATCATATGAAAGACCCAACCTAAAACTGTAAGAAAATTATGCAAAAACTAAAATAACTAACCTAAATATACGACTTAACATTTACGAGATCTAGTCAAAGATTCGACTCAATTAGGGGAGGATTTCTTTCATTTTTTAACGAGCTTGACATAGAGAAAAGAACTATGCTCATGGAAACATGTTTCATTTTTTAACGAGGTTGACACAGTAAAAGGAACTTTCCTCTCTAAATGTTTCATTTTTTAACGAGGTTGACACCATAAAAGAAACTATCCTCGTATCTACTTTCTACAATCTACCTATATAACCTACTGATTCATTTTTTAATGTGGTTGACATAGGAAAAGAACTATCCTCATGGAAGCTTGTGTCATTTTTTAAACGAGCTTGACACAAGAAAAGGAACTATGCTCTCGACTAACTGATTCATTTTTTAACGAGGTTGACACAGTAAAAGGAACCATCCTCATGAAAGCTTGTTTCATTTTTTAACGAGCTTGACACAAGAAAAGGAACTATGCTCTCGACTAACTGATTCATTTTTTAATGAGGTTGACACAGTAAAAGGAACTTTCCTCACCTACATGTTTCATTTTTTTAACGAGGTTGACACAGTAAAAGAAACTCTCCTCGGAAACTAATTATTTCTAATCTACCTACATAACCTACTGATTCATTTTTTAATGAGGTTGTCAAAGGAAAAGAACTGTCCTCATACCTAATTCATTTTTTAATGAGGTTGACTCAGTAGAAGGAACTATCCTCTGACCAACTGATTCATTTTTTAATGAGGTTGACACAGTCAAAGGAACTCTCCTCATATCTACTTCCTACAATCTACCTAAAATGATTCTGGGTTCGATCCCCAGCAGAGTCACCAATTTTTTGGCCGGATAAATCGTTCTTGCAGACAAGACCGATCTCCCTAGTGTCAGAAGACAATCTAGCAACAAATGAACAACTAAGTTTGTCTTTCTCTAAATATATCCGTTTTACAAATAAATGCTATGAAGGTGTTGATCCTACCTTAGATCCAAATGCTTATTTGTGGTCATAGTGCTTCCGTCGCATCAATAATCCTTCGTCGCAACAAGAACTCTTTTATCACAAGAAAGTATCATATTTAGTTGATCTGCAATCACAAACAAGAAAATATCAATAGCACCTCTATAACAAATAATTATAAAACATACCTATCATAGTGATCAAGGAATCTATGAAATAAATGATCAAACAACGACTCATCGAAATAAAAATCGAATGACAATTTATTGAGAAAAATAGAACTTGATTGTATTAATCTTAAAATATAGAGAAGAACCTTACAACCTTAGCCTTGATGTTCGAAAGGCCTTCCCGGGGTCCGAAGCAGGAATCTCCTCTACTTTCATAAGTCTTTCACTCTACCTTCAGGAGCAAAAAGAGGTATGTGATATTTCCTCTCAAAAGCTTAGCAGAAAGAATTCTAAATCTCAACAGCACTTCAACTCAATCACACATAAAGCTTGACCTCTTCAATCCTTCATTAGTTTTCTTAACTTCCACTTAACCCTTTGAGGCTACCTAATGCCTCCTTTTATAGAGCAGATGAGGAGGTTAGGATTCCACCTTTAAAGGGATATAACCCTCCTTCAAAGGGATAGGCTCCTCACATCAAGGGATTAGTTCCTTAAGGTGTGGGATACATGCACCTTACTAAAGCGTACTCATCCCCAAAAAATCTCATCTAGAAACTTCCAGAATTGACCAAAAATCACTTTTCAGTTTAATTTTGCACTTTTTTGATATTACAGGGGTTCCGCAGGCATAACACTGGAAAAATGCATTCTAGAACACAGTTCCTCTTCACATTACCTGCGTACCCTAGCTAGGAATGTAGGCAGGCTTCATGTTACCTGCGTACCTAAGGCTTTTTTGAGTTTTAAGGGTTTTTCCTCCATTTTTAGGGCTTGGAATGAGGAACAAAGGTTGTAAGACTTGCAGAGGAGACATGTATGAGTGTTAATGAGCTCATACAGTTAGAAGAATGTCAAGGTGACAATTTTTAGTGTAACAGATCTTTCCACATGTGGTGTTCCTCCAATTCCATTACCGATGATTCCATCCGTCTTTGGTTGTTCCAACACACGCTTATCGGCGACGCTTCTAAATGGTATGTTTACCAAGCCACCTCTTCCCATACCACCTTTGCGACCATTGCTCAAGCCTTTTTATCTTATTTCTAGCTCCCTCTCCGATACGATACTGGTATAGAGCTCTTGACTTCTTTCAAGCAAACCTCTTCGACCCTCCTTTCTACCCATGTCCAGGAATGGCGAAGAAGACGGAGCTTATGTCGAGCCCCCACCTTCGAAGATCGGGTTTATATGGACTGGTTCCTTCGCACTCTCTTACCCCCCATTGGAAAATATGTTGCCTCCCATTTCCCTCAAACCGAAGAAGCCGCCCTCCAAGTAGCCTTGAAATATGACCTGATCTACGCTCAGTCTGGTTATGTTTATACCGTCCTTCATGACCTCCCCAGGCCCGGTGGCGCTAACGCCTCAGGGGCATCTCATTCCACCGACAGTATCGTTGGAGCCCTTTCTCATCCGTATTCTCAACCTCCTATGGGCTATGGTCTCCCTCCGGGAGGGGCAAACACCTCTAGCACTTTCCCCCCTCCAGGTAGCATGTATCCAGGATACGGCATGCCTCATCCTTTTGCCCAACCTCCTGCTTACCTCAATGTTGCCCAACCTAACCATTACCCTTATCCATAGCCTGGTGTGTCATCTCCTCCAGCATATGCGCTTCCACCTCCCATGCCTCTCCCACCCTCGCCGCAGCACCTACAGCCCCCTCCAGGGCAAGTCTTTGCACAGCAGGGCACGACTAATCCCCCTTCTTCTCAAAGAAGGTGGAGAGGCAATCCAAATCAATCTGCCCCTAGTACTCGTGGACCCAATCCTCAAGGTATTGACCCTAACACTGCTAACCAGCAACAGGGCACTCAGCCCAAGCCGAATAGGCCTCTTCGCACAAATAAGCCTTGTTTGTGTTGCGATGTTTACGGTCATTACACTCACGATTGTCCCCTCTTACCACAGATGTGGCATATGTGGGAGTCTCAAGCCACATTGCGAGGACAACATGCCTCCCCTCATGGTCCCCCTAATGTGACCACTACTCAACCAACTGTGTTTACTGATCCTTTCCCTCAACAAGGATTCGTGGCTACCCAACCACTTGATGGACAGGTCGCCACTCAACCTTCCCCTTCTGGTTCCTTTGATTACCAGATCCTCATGATGAATTTTGATCCTTCCCCAACCGTCGACCTTCACCTTGAAACTCGTTCTTGCCAGTACCCCAAGCCTTCCGCTCATTCTTCCCTCGAGTCCCCTTCTTCCAGTTCTACAGAGCCTCTTTCGACATCCAATGGTCCCTTAAATATCCCTCAACCCAAATTTGAGGTTCATACCAATACTCGTAAAGGACCATTACATCGAAATGCTACTTCTGGTCGAGCTGCTCATTCGTATAGCATAGTAGATGATTTAGCGCAATCTCCTGCTGCCATTCCACATTGTAACTCCTCCAGTCATGCCCTTTCCAAAAGAAGGCTCTGCTATCTGCTATGGGCGCTGTAGATCCTACTGATGACCAGATGATTGTTTTCGATGCCCATCAATCAGAACATCCTCCTCTTCCTGCTTCCATCGCCTTCCAAATCCCAGTCAAAATCTGGAATGCCGATGTTTCTCGGTGTATAATTGATGAGGGGGCATCCACTTTTGTGATGTCCGCTTCGGTTTGGAAGCAACTCGGATCTCCTGAGTTGGCCCCTTCCACGATCACCCTTCGAGCGTGGGACAGCCACGCCTCCCATCCCATTGGCCTTTTTCGTAATTGTCCTATCACCCTTGCCGGTAAGACTATTTGCGTTGACGTCGAAGTCATCGACGCCCCTCTAGACTACAACATTCTATTGGGGCAAAGCTACACCTATGCCATGTCTGCTGTCCCATCCGCGATTTTTCGCAAGATGTCTTTTCCTCACAATGGAAAGATAGTCACCCTTGACCAGTTGACTTATCATGAGCCACCGTCTCAGACCTCCCCAGAGACGACCATCTCTTCTGTAGCCAATAAGCAAACCATCGATTCCTTGACTAGTGTCTCCCCCGGCATCTACAAAGATTCCTCCCTGCTTGAAACTTTTCCTGGTCTCCCCCCTCCTCATATCTCTGATCCCAGCTTATCGAATGTTTGCATGATGCAATCATCTCGGGCCGCCCTTAAACGACCCGCTTCGACTAGTCAGCAACCTCAGACTCAACCTCGCCCACCGCAACGCACTCCTAGTCATTCATCTCAGCCAGCTGGACCTCCTCCTTCTAGCCATTCTCATACAGCTGGTATCCCTGAACCCCTCTATCCTCCCGGGTCGGTCCCCCCAAGCCTCAACCATCTCGGAGCCGTCCCTCCTGGCCATTATCCCGCTGGTCAGATACCTTTTGCTGGCTTCCCCTCCCAGAGTCTATACGGTCCCTGTCATGGCCACCCTCTCCCTCCCTAACCTGACCCTGGGAATACCCGTCTGGTACCTTGACCCTCCAACCGCTACCCCACCTAGTTACCCCAAACCCTATCTTGCTTTGACACTGGTTCAACCGGTCCCCCTCGCTTCCTCCGTTGCCACCATGCCCCCCGCACCTCCCCAGGACCCTACCCCTGTGGTGACAACTCCAAGAAAGAAAGGCAAAGCTCGCAAGGGGGCAACCTATCAGGACCAAGCCGCCCCGACGAACCCTACCCCTCCTCAACCGCCAAAGCGTGCTATCCAGTGCGCTTTGTACGATATTGTCGGTCACGCCACCCATACGTGTCCTGAATTGCCGCACCTCAAGATCCTGGTCAACGAGATGTTTCCCGAATCTAATATCCCCGAAGTCTACGTCACTATCCCGGATTCTATCCCAAAACTCAAAACCTTGCACACAAATCACCCTTGTGCTTTGTGCGATTTCCATGGCCATTACACCCACCTCTGTCCCCACCTTGATGAGTATCATTCCTCTTTAGACACGTACCGCCAATTCAAGGCTCCGCATGACAAGCTCCCTTCTCACTTATTTTCGAACTCTACTTCAGTAGGACCAGAGGGTTTCCCTACTCCCATTCACATTCCTCCTCCCGTGGTCAACATGACGGAGCCTTCCACCACCATATTCTACCTATCGTCCTCCTCGAGAGATGATTCACCTAACCTCCTACCTACGAACACTCTCGGCCCCACCCCAGTAGACCTTGGCTCTGCTGACGTTGCACATATGAGCCTTTCTCCACAAGAGGACCAATCGGGAATTACTACATCATCGGGTGATCCTCCTTCCTCCAGTCTTCCAATATTCCAGTCCGATGAAGACATTATGGAAGCCATGACCAACCCTGACTTTCCATGGGATGACATGCACCATCGCACATACTTCCTCCCACGGCAGTCCCATGACCAATATGCTATGGAAATTAAATACTTCATCCCTAATGCAGTCGATTGGTTCAAAAATCCCATCCCTGCATCTGATGCTTTCGAAGAAGGAAACATGGCCAATATCTCCCCTACCATTAAAATTGACATTTCGGTCAAACCAGGAATCGAAGAATGTATCACCTTGGGCACCCAATGCACCCCGGAAGAAATTGAAGCTTACACTAAGCTTTTCAAATAATTTCGCGATATTTTCACCTGGTCCTACTCCGAAATGCCCGGACTCGATCCCAACATTGTCGAACATCATATCGACACATGGCCCGACGCCAACCCAGTCCGTCAAAAGTTGAGACCCAATAATCCTTCCAAACGTGATGCTATCAAAGCCGAAATCGATAAGCTCAAGTAGGCAGGTTTCATTTATCCCATTGAATATACCACTTGGGTGTCCAACCCAGTTCCCGTCCTCAAGAAACAAGGCACCATCCGTGTCTGCATGGACTTTCGTGACTTGAACAAAGCTTGTCCCAAAGACAACTTCCCCACACCATTTATTGACCAAATCATTGATGAGTGTGTGGGGCATGAGATTCTATCCTTTATGGATGGTTTCTCCGGATACAACCAAATCGTCATCTGTCCTGCTGATCAACTTAAAACCGCGTTCATCAGTCCGTGGGGAACTTTCGCTTACCGGGTCATGCCATTCGGCCTTAAAAACGCCGGCGCCACCTTTCAATGGGCCATGTCTTATTGTTTCCACGACTTAGCTCATATTATCCTTGCCTATTTGGACGACCTCACTGCGCGTTCTAAGCATCGGACGCAGCACCTTCACGATCTGCGTACCATCTTTCTCCGATGTCGCAAGTATAATATCCGCCTCAATCTGTTGAAATGTGTCTTCTGCATTCCCGCCGGCCGTCTCCTCGTCTTCATAGTGTCTAAGGACGGTATCACTCTTGACCCTTTAAAAGTTCAAGCCATTCTTGAACTTCCCATTCCGCGTACCTTACGCCAGCTACAAAGTCTCCAAGGCAAAGCTAATTTTCTTCGACAGTTCGTTCCTGACTATGCCACCACCGCACATGGGTTCCTTAGACTCCTCCGCTCTAACATCCCATTTGTATGGGATACCTATGCTCATGAGTCTTTCGATGCCCTCAAGCAGGCTCTCACATCCGCTCCCTTGATCCGCCCTCCCGACTTTGATAGGGACTTTATCCTGTACATCTCCGCTTCCACCTATTCGTTCATTGGAGTTCTTATCCAGGAAGATGACAACGGTATCGAGCATGTGATCTACTACGTTAGTAAGAACCTTGTAGGACCCCCTGTTTCCTACTCACACGAAGAAAAACTAGCGCTGGATGTCGTGTTCTCGGTCCAAAAACTTCGTCATTACATCCTCATGTGTTCCACCAAGGTTGTGACTAATTCCAACCCCATGGCTTTCCTATTGAGTCACCGCATCCTCACTGGGAAGTACGCCCGTTGGGTCGTCATCCTTCAAGAATTCGACCTCGAATTTGTCACACCAAAAAGTAAGAAAGGTTTAGCCCTTGCTGAACTCATTTCTTAATTACCTACTGGAATGCAGGATCCCCCAGTTAATGATGATTTTCCTGATGGGCACTTATTCGCCATTTCTTCGGACGATCCTTGGTATGGCGATATCCTCACTTACTTGCGAACCCAAAAGTTCGCCCTTCACCTTGATCATGACGCTCGATGACGTATCCGACACCAGGCCCCCCGCTACCTTCTTATCGGTGACGACCTCTATCGCTGCGGTATAGATACTGTCCTTCGTCGTTGTCTCACACACGCTGAAGCTGAACAGGTCCTCAATGCCTGCCATAGTGGCACTTGCGGTGGCCACCTCTCCGACCTCGCTACTGCTCAGAAAGTCATGCGCGCTGGGTATTTTTGGCCTTCCCTCTTCATTGATTGCATTGAGGCAATCAAACACTACTCCAACTGCCAACATTTCGCCCCTAAGGCGCGAGCTCCCCCAGCTCCCCTCCATCCTGTCATCACAACTGGTCCCTTTTGTAAATGGGCCATCGACTTCATGGAGTGTCGCCTGCCATCCGCTGGTAACCACAAATATATCATCGTAGCGGTTGACTATTTCACAAAATGGGCCGAGGCTATGCCAACATTTAACAACATGGCAGCTACTGCAACCCTATTTTTCTTTAATCATGTTATCGCTCGATTTGGAGTTCCGAAACAACTAGTCTCTGACCACGGCCAGCATTTTGAAGATGAGATATGGCGTGAGCTATCCTCACTTTTGGGTTTTGAGCACCAATATTACTCTTCCTATTACCCCCAAGGTAATGGCCAAGTTGAAGCAGTCAACAAAATCCTCAAGACCATGCTTCAACGAATGGTGAATAAGCACAAAACCAACTGGCATCTTATGCTCTTCCCTGCTTTGTGGGCATATTGAACTTCTGTTAAAACCGCCACCGGGTTTACTCCTTTCCACCTCGTTTTTGGAGAGGAGACTGTCTTGCCAATCGAGTGTGAAATCCCTTCCTTGCATCTGGCCGTTGAACTTCTCCCTGACACCCAACCTCTAGAACAACGACTTATCATGCTTGAGTGCGCCTCCGAAGACCGTCGTGTTGCATTGCAAACCATGCAAGCGGCCAAGAAACGCACCAAAGCTCAGTATGACAGAAAATTCCAGCCTCGTACTTTCCACGAAGGCGACCTTGTTCTAGTATATGACTAGGCCCATGATGTCCTTGGTCATGGGAATTTCGACTCATTATGGCTAGGCCATTACATCATCAGTACGGATCTCGGTAAGGGGGCATACCTCTTAGAGGACTTCGAAGGAAATCCCCTTCCTAATCCTCGCAATGCACTATATCTTAAGAAATATTACCCTTAGCATTTCCCTTCTGAAATGCATGTTTTATTTTCTTTTAGATAGCCAGCATATTTTTCGTTTTCGTACTTTGACACTTCACCAGGACACATTTTGTCCCTAAAGGGTCACTCTGCCTCCCCCCAAAATCGAATTTCCTCACTTACAACACCTATACTTGGGGCACCACTTTGCCCCCATACTTGTCTTTGTTCGTGTCGATTTTCGTCATTAGATACCATCTTGTACTCATGTTTTCAGGGTCCCCCATGGGCTCTTTTCTATGTGGCAGCACCATCGAGTCACCCTTGTTTAGAGCATCCAACATGAGTCATCATCGCATTCATGGAGTCTATCCCGAGTCCCTTTGTACCCAGCTATAGTCCTCCATCCTTCATTGCTTGATCCCTCTCTTGTGTCGCACATTATGGCCTTTAGTCCCACTGTCCCCTATCCCTCATGATATTGTGTCAGTCGCTGCCATGTCATTCATGCCCTTTATGCTCTAACAAGGGAAGTCGTCCATTCGCTACTCATTCCCCTCCACATTATCATCATTGGTATTAGTATGTCAGTTGCTCTACTATTTTCCCTCGTGCCTTAGTTGAGGATCTCTCATTGCCTCACCTATGGCAGACCTCCTTCTGTCGACATCAACTCCTTCATTCCAGAAGTCAGGTCTAGAGGGCGATGTACCTTGGTTCCAACTTCCATTCTTGTTCGGTGCCTTGGATCAGGCAAAGGGATCTCTCATTTTCCTTTGACTTGATTGTTTCTCTACTCTAGCTCCCTTCAGCATGATCGAGATCCATATGCTTGATGGTTCAGTGATGTAGCAGTCGCTTTTGGTGATTCCCGGGTGTGTGTGAGATGTCTCAGCCCTCATGAGGGGGTGGCCCTGCTGGTATCCCCCCACATGCCCGGATGATCTCTTCATTACAGCCTTTGATGCAGCTCCATATATTTGATGATGTCGGCCTTAGCCACTTACAACGCCTCTTTGATTTGCATATATCAGTCAGATTTTACGAGCCCTTCCCAATTTCCAGGGGGCATTTGGGTTTTATTTGTATCTCATGTACTCAGATATTATTGTATAAATCCTGGCTGTTATCCCAGGCACATAATGTATGTGGGATCCTTCATTGTATTTCTATCCGGCTCATGTTTATGCCGGTTGTACTTTATGGTTCGGTCCCTTATTTACTGGACACACTATTCTTTTGTACTTTGTCTCGACGGGCATAGGTATGCCTCCCCCGCTGCCTTTAGCACAGGTACCCTCTCATAAAAAGAGACTTGTTGCACCTATAAGTCTCGTCTCCTCGGGGTCTAGTGCTTCAGCACATTAGTCTACCTTATATCTCTCTCTTCGACTTCCCTTTTGATGTCTGGTGATTGAGTTCTTACAACGTACTTCGGTCATATGATTTTCTCCTAACACTCGCACGCTGGGGGGCAAGATGTTACACCATTTTTTTGTCATCTAACCTACTATCATTAGATGGACCCAAGTACACCATGTAAGACCAATTTTACCGTAAGTAAAATTGCCTTCACTATGTAAAATAACTTAATAAAACACGTTTATTCGGTTGTTTATGGTCTAAACAAGAAACCCCAAAAGGAAATATTAAACAAACCTATACTTGTTTGATTTTCCTGGTCATGTTTAACCCAAAACAAAGAAATTAATTAGATAAATCTTTATTTATCTTATTATTTTCTAGGAATAATTATTTAAACCTTATTTAAATAATATTCCTTGTTAAATATGACTAAATCACCCATAAATAATTAAATAAATAATTGTTTATTTGATTATCTTTTAACCACCTCCTTAAAATGATAAATAAATCATTTATTTATTTATTATTCACAAATAAAGGGATTTGACCCAAGTCAAATACTTTTTCCCTCCAACAAATATAATAAAATATTCCATAAAAGGTGGATCTAGGTTTGGTTAATGTTATTTTAATCATGCACCAAGATCTAAAATGACCCAATATTTTTTTATAAATAGGAGGGTTTTTCCTATCATTCTTCACCTTTTGTTGCCTATTAGATCACTCTGGATCTAAACTCTTGGTCTGACTTTGAGCCATTATCATTGTCATATTTTCTATTATTTGTTGTGTGAGCTCCCTTTGAGTTCTATCTTTGTCTGGGTTTTCTACACCAACAGGAGAGAGAAATGCTAGATCTAAAATGCCGAGGACTTCCAAGAACCCATCCCATTGAGGAGAATTGGAAACATCTTCTTGTTTTCCTCCCAGGTGCCCTTAATACAAAAATTCTTTCAAAAATGGTTCTTGTCTTGTCTATTGGATATATGGAGCAAAACCTTATTTTTACTACTTAATGTCTTCCTATACATAGATCTGGTTTTTGCAGCTCTTGTCTTGATCAACTAACTGCAGATCTGAAGATATTGGCAACCATATTTGATGTTAGGGCTATTAGTTATGCGTAGCTAAAGTGGTATTTTTTCGTACACTTCGACAAAGGATTCATACTAACAATATGATAAATGAAAGATCTAGATATGTGTTTAATTATATTTTGATATATATTTCATAATAAAAATAACGCTATTGTAGTCTCCGGCATTTCTATTTTATGAAGTAGTGGGATTGAGGTGCTTTTGAGCATATTTGAGATGGGGATATCTATTTAGTGTAGCTAGAATTGTTTCTTTCTGATGCCCTTTTATATTTAAGCTACATACAACATATAAAAGAGGATCCAAGTCCTTTTCAGTGTTTTTATTACATGGTTTTCCTTATACAGCGTCCTCATTTAAGAAATTGCAGAAATTCCTGAAAAGCAATATTACACATGCAGATAGATCAGTCGGGGAGAGATGTTGAACACTAGATTTGTATAATTTATTCTCTCATTTTTACCCTATCTTTCTATCTCTTTGTGCCATTATTCATCTTAAAATCATGAGGTAAAACCCTTTCTCCTATATTTTATGGGATATTTGATTAATGATGTACTTGTCATGGAGGTTTTACCTTTTTATGTATTAAATCCTATATTTATTCAGATTTGGCTACAACAGGCATGTTACAGTCACAAGACAGGGCACAACCCATCATTTTCTAGCACCTCCCTTATTTTTTGCTACAGCGTAACAGCCATGGATGTATCATCGTTATTTTTGGGCTTCTTATGGTCTCTTACTGGGAAATCCAGTTACTGTTGTAACAATGTATATTTTTGTAACAATGGAGTTGTTGGGAGGAATTGGGGGATATTAGGGTTATGGTATAAAGAAGCCTACAGGCTGTGAATTGACAGACCCCTTTTACACAGATACAGATTTTGTAATTAATATTCTTTTTATTAATCGATACACAGCAGCTCACTGTTTCTCCTATAACACTTGAGTTTCTGCAGCCCTGATCCAAGAGTTGGGCCCACTCTTGTGATCAGTTGCTGTGTTCTTCTTTTTGTCTTTTTCTTTCATGTATTTCATTTCTGCAGTTTATTTATTTTTGTTACAATGATATTTGTGTTATAGATTAAACATGTTATTCATAGCAGACCATGTGCTTGTATCTGCATATACTTTGCCATTAGTCTTGAAATAACTAATGCCCTCGGGTTGATAATTTATGTGGGAAAAGGATTGAATCTTGATCATATCCGGACACCAACACCATGCAAGGCCCAAGGCAAGAATATTTGTGACTGGCTCATTGTAATAATAACTTCTAACTTAACTTTTGAGCTAACTTTTACGATATTTTTGACTTTTTGGATTTTTATTAACTTTTACAATAAATGTTGAACTGCTTTAAAATATCTCTAATTGTTTTAATAACTGTAGCTACTTTTATTGAAGTGAAATGAGGCTTGCAGGTGGCAGATGTGGTCTGAAGAAGTAATTTATGATTGCTTGAGTCATTTGAATTTGCCTTCTTTGCTAGTTTTGAATTGATTTGCTATTTAACCTTAATTTTTCTTTTAAACTCTGATTCTGTCTTCATCTGTATGTTTTATCCTTTAATATTTTTGCCTCTGACTGTCATGGTCATCTCTTATTTAAACTTCCTTAACTGTACTTTGTCTTCAACCCTGTTTTCTAATCCTGCTTTCATCTTTAACCTCTGATTAAACCTTTAACTCTCACAGTGAAACTTTTCACTTTCATTACTCTTTGACTGTGTTCTTTTAATTTGTCTTTGTCTTTGCGCAGCCACAATAAAATCTCTCATTTCCTTTTGCCTGGTATTTCGAAGAAAATTTGCTGCCTCTGTTCAATTATGCACTTATAGTCCTTTTGGTAAAAAAAAGCTGCTGGATCGTCACCCAGAGAATTTTCTTTAAACGTTTTTTTGGGACTTATAAAAACAACTTATGCATTTTCTCATACCATGGTCACCTGCACAATTAAAAAAAATTATTAATTCAAATTAGTGGGGCTTATTTGGTCTTTTGTATGTGGATATGGCCTTCGAGGTATTTTGGACATGTTACAGTGGTTTAACACAGAGGATCGAGGGCTTGTAGTGGAGGTTCAAGACTTATCATGAGGGAAAAGGGCTTAAACATGTATGAACAGGTCAGAAGTTCTGTGGTAGGCGGGAAGATGGTTTATCGCACGAGATGGAGGCAGTGAATGGTATTTGGCAGAGGGATGCGATGCCATAGGATGAACGACACGTAGCAGGGTGGACGAAGGAATATACTGCCCATATTGCATGGTTTAAAGGTTTTAACCCTCGCGTAGTTGGATGTGTGACAACGATAATGGATCGTTGGATCTGGTAGAGACGATTCGATGGTGGTCAGGGTTTTGAATGTAGGTAGGTCTAGGAAGGTGGGGCCCGAGGTAAGGGTTTAAGCAGAGGCGCTTAAATTTAATGTGGGGTTATGGTTATATGGGTGTGGAGGTGAATGTTTTTAGAGTGGGAAGGGTTAATATATGGTGGGGCTTGAGTTATACGAAGATGGAGGGTTTAGTTTTAAAGTGGGGTTAAAGGCTTTAAAGCGAGGGCTTAAATCATATAAGGGGTGTCGGGTATTTAAAACAAAACAAGGTCTTATTTTAAATAGTGGGGCCTGAATGAAATATATTTATCATAAAACAATGTCAAAAAGTATTTTTACATTATTTTGTAATGAAAGGAGGGAAATGAATGAAGGGGGAAAGGTTTGTATGAGGAAAATGGAGTGTTAGGTAGGGAAAAAAGGGTGAAAAGAGGGATTAAGGCCAAACATGGATTTTTAGAATGAGAGGGTGATATGAATAGGTAAAATGAGATATAGCGAAATAGGTTTATTGAAGATAATGAAGGCAGTTAGATTTCTGAAAATAACATGATAGTCAGGGAATTGTTTTTCAGCTGACAGTGGAAAATCCACATTTACTTAGTGACACTATAAAATACAGGAGACTAACATTACCAAGCTTGGCACTAATATTTTACTGAGAATAATCGAGGGGAAGTTACTGAGCTAGAGTTACTTGAAACTCAAGCATCAGAGTGTTTTGTCTTGTTAGGCTATCAAGTTGTCTATACCTTATTTTGTCTCATATTGGTATGAGTGTTGTAGGGTCCTATGATAATAGGATTCATAATTTTTTAATTGACTTTGATAGTATTGTAAATATGTACATACCTTGCTTTCTGCAAGTTGTTTTCCCATATTTGAAAATAATAAAAAAATGAAAAGAGGGTAAAAGTCCCAAAAGAAAGATTAAAGGACTTAGAAAAAATAGACCCCAAAAGAAAAAAGAGATAAAAATAAGACCTAAAAGTGAGCAAGTCATAATTCCACTACTATTTACTTTTACTGCAAGAATAATGATTATGTGCAGATTGTTCACAATTCCATAATCCATGATCAGTTAAATAGTTTAATATTAACTTTTCATGTTTTAAATTTCATGTTTTAGTTAGAGAATAAAGATATGTCAAATAGTTTAAACTTGACAAATCAATAGATAGTTAGAGAATAAATGAGGAGCTCAATAGTTTAATCTGAGCCCTCGGATGAAATAAGGTTAGAATTAGATAGATTTATGCTTTGAAAGAAAAATGGATTTAGGCTTGAAAGCTTAAATGCACCCATGAAAATGAAGTAAAAAACGTTAGAAATAATGATGGGTAGGTAGAAAGAAGTTTTGAAAGACATGTAATAAACCATCATCGGGAAAAATTACTAATTTCCCCTCCCCCACAATGATTCAGTATTCTAAACCTTCAGTTAAAGAGGCTCAGATCATTTATCTGACTTCTGTTGGGACCAGACCCAAGGCTCAATAATTGATTGGTTAAAAATATTGAATTCCCTACATAAAACCCATTTCATCAGCAAATTCACCCTCATCCATGACTATGATCCCTTTTCCTAAATAAAAACACCTTTTTGCTTAGTAAAAGTAAAAACCCTACATAATTAATTTCATCTCCATTCAAAAAACACTCAAAAAACCTATAAAATACATTTATCCTAAGTTTAAGTGTAAAAAACAATAATGGGACATACTATGCTTATTTGTCTATCTTTACACTTTACTTAGTTTTAAATTTTGTAATTTTATTTATTTCCTACATTACACCTTCATTTCATATTAATTTGTAACTTATATTTATTAACTCCTTATTCTATACCCTTCCCGTATATTAAATAAATCCTTTATATATAAATAACCCCCAAAACCCACTATTTTAAAGTTTAAACCTATGTTATATATCCCATGTGCTGAAAATAAAATCCTGACCTTTATTCCCATAGGTTTAGATGTATCAAAATACAAAAATAATCCCCACCCCTATAGTTCTTAAACACTTGTCAAAAGGTTTAAATACTATATAATAAATCCGCGCTAATATTATTGAAACATTTGATTTAATGTTTTAATTGAAAACATACAACATTATCCTCGCCCCTCGCCTATCAACACAACATAAAGTTTTAAATTTATAAATAAATATTTATAAAGTTTATAACCAATCCCGCCACATATATTAAATCCTGGACCCCACTCTGAACACCGAGAAACTTCAAGAATAATCTCACCCGTTCGCATTAGCCATCGTAGATCTAACGATCATAAGCCCATACTGAAAATAAAGTTGCGCGATTATAACACTATCCTTTCCATGCGAAATGGGGTGTTTCACCCTTTCCTCTCACCTCCACATGGCACAGTTCTATTGGATCGCATCTGATCCAACTAAAACTGTTTACCACCCAAATCCAATGCGATAACCATTTGTAGTTTTTTGCCTTCGAAGCCCGAAAACCACCAATTTTCCCTATGTGATTGACATTAATTGCAGGTCAGTTTAAACCTAAATTGCCAAATAAATTCTGAAATCACACCATTAATCCCTTTTTCTGCACTATCTCACTGTATTTGTCCTCCCTATTAAAAAAAATCTTGTGTTTTGATTTATACTCAAAACTAGTCAAAAATAGCCTGCATTTGCTGTCAAAATCACTAGAAGCATCCAGTTCATTTCCAAAGATTTCCATAGCCATCAGAAACCCCGATAAACGTAGAAAATCCCTCTACGCAAGATTTAAATATTTAATTATTCGTTTTATGTGCTGGTTTAATTGTGGAAATGCATAAAAACATTCCAAAGGTCCATAAATGTTTTAATAAAAAATTGGGTGACGATCCAGGGGTTTATTTAATATTTATGGGACTAGAGGAAAAAACCAAGCCTAATCACCAATGAATCATGATCCTCGGTGGATTATTAAAACCCTCCAGCAACAAAAGAATGCACACCTGCACAACACACACAAACAGAAGGCACAGTAATAATAAAATACAGTCAGAAGACTAAGAAGATTAAAGGCTTTAAAGATCCAAGGTTTAAATGATAAATTCAAATATTAAAGGGAAAATAAAGGATAATCAGTCATAAAAATAGAGATAAAGGTAGAGCTAAAGAAAAAGACAGTGAGGCCAACAGTTAAAAGAATAAATCAAGTTAGGAGACCTAAATCAGAGATTAAAGATAAAACAGAGGCATATAAGACACAAAGGCACATTCAAATGAAAAAAAAAAGTCATTTAATTCTTCAAAAAGATATTTTTTGCCACCTACAATAGGTTTTCTTTCAATAAAACATCAAACAGTGAAAAAAAAATAGTCAAAGAGCGTCAGATTTAAAGTGTATCAGATAAAAGTAAGAGTGAAAGTCAAATAAAAAAAAGTGACAAAGCATTCAAGGTAAAACAGTAAAATTAAATACAGAGGCAGTAATAGTTAAACATAGATGAAAATAATTTTTACCAACAACAATGAAGTTTATCGAAAGTAAAAGAAAAGAAAGGTTAAAAGATGAAAACAGAGCAAGAAGGGACATTTTTTTGCAGAAAATTCCTGTTTAAGTCATGGTTTTGCAGGGAAGATTGTGGACAATAAAAGATGAATTTTGGAAAAATCGAGGACGTTTATGTTCCTAAGATGCTAAGCTACACAAAACTATCTCACTTTATGCATAGGTATTACAGAATGAGAGATACATGTAATGTTCCAAAATTGGGATTTCTCAGTAGGCTTGGAAAAATAACGCACTCCTTGGGATATTGATGTACAAAAATTAGTTTGCAGCCCTTGGATCCTTAGATCATCAGATCTGGAGTCTAAATCCAAGAGGGGAGCAAAAACAAATCAAACTAGGTGTGGTAAACAGGTCTCCCACAACCTAGTCTAGCTGGAAAACACCCTGCAAGAGGGGCTGAAGCTATGCACAAAAAACATCTTCAAGAATAACGCAGTATTTGACAGTTTAAGTAGGAGGCCATAATAGATGATTATCAAATGAATTTATAGCAGCAAATCAAAAGTAAAGTGAATCTCTTTCAATATACACTTTACATGAGACAAGAGAGCAAGATATCTTCAGAAAAGAGAGCTACAACATATATATATCAGCAGAAATGGCTCAACAACGTTATTTTCATGAGCTATAGCGGCTGCATATTACAACTTAGATCTAGGACTGATCTGTGGATAAAACATCAGATCTATATCAGACCTGGAAACTGGATATTTTTCTTTACAAGATCCCCTCGGGGTTTTGACCAAATCATGCATAAATAAGAGTAGATCTGAGATACAAGTTGCAGATCTGTAAAATGCTGTAGAAATTTCTGAATATAAAATTTCATTACAGAACATGGATCAACATGCTAATCCATGGATCACCAAAGTGAAAGGCAAAGCCCAGCACCAGAGATCTCTGATCAAAACTAGAATCAAAACACCACAATGAACCTCATATCAAAATAACGCAGTCCATCAATGGAAACAACGATGTAGCTCAAAATGACATAGATGGCCACCGCCAAGTTGCAGATCTGAAGTATAAATAAGAGAGGCACTCTTCCAAGAGGTTAAAATACACACTCAATGAGAAGAGGTTCTCAAAACAAGCTAGATCTTTGCAGATCTAGACACCCACTTGTTGCAGCTTGCAAAAGCAGCAAAACCCTTAATGGATCAGCGCTGCAATTGTAAGTAGAGTTTGGCCTCAAGCCTGATAGTGGATCAATTCAGAAAATACTCCTCCAATAATCCTCAAAGGAATAGGTGAAATCCCTTCATAGTAACTCCAAGCACAACCCTCCACTAAACAACAGAGAATAGTATTTGTCTAAACAGAAAAGATACTCAGAAATATGATCAATCAACAACCTTCTCTTGCTGCCTTCCCTCTCCATTTATAAGATGAGAGCCTTTTCAAGCCCTAAACCACCTTGATGAGTTAGCTCTTTTCACATGAGGGGCCTCCTTCTAAAACTGTGTTGTCCCTTTAGGAGATACATTGACCCTAGACAGTGCTATAGATTTGGTCAAGGTTGACCCAGTCTCACAGCTCAAACCCCTTTCACACCTGCAAGTGATTATTTACATGGCCCTGATTTAACTTTGTTCTCATGGGCATTGATTTATTCAATATTCTTAGGAGTTTTATATGTCCTCCTTTATTCATTTATTCATGCAATAGAAAATAAAACAAAAATGAATATTCCTCTTAGCTTAGGCTAAGTAGGAATATTACAGTCCTCCGCTCCAAAATGTTGCTTGTCCTCAAGCAACTGATAGGGTAAGAGCTATAGTACTTATCCTCCTTCATGGTTCGCATCATCAAGGATCAAATCCTCATCATAAGCCAAGTGCTCAGTAAGCCAAAGCATCATTAATTGTTCCTCCAAGGCCAACACAATATGTGCATAGTCCATCCCTTCAGGAGTGAAAAAATAAACAGAAATAAACATGGGTGGAGCAATGCTACATCTAAAACATGTATCATGAAGTAAAATTTGAAGTTCCAAACCATGTGGTACATACACACTGCCCATCCTCTGTCCATACAATCCCATAAACAACACAACTATATCATCAATGTATGGAAGCAAGACTACATATATGAAAACTTAAATTTGCACTTGAGGAGGTCGGTCAAAACCCCTCATGTGATGCCAGCGCAGTGCACTTCTTGTATTCATTAGATCCAGGTGTGATGAGTGGCATTCCCACCACACTTTTTTTGCATGAGTCACCTTAACATGGCTAAAGGTGTTACATAAGCTTGGTGCCTTTGGGAAGCACCCATCATGAAAAGGAGTCTCCCTTTGCACATCAAGGGAGTGGCCAAGTTCAGAATTTCCATTGGCCCTCAACAAACTATGAGATCCATATGATCTCTCACTCCCTTTAGGAATCATATCCTTCAAAAAAATGGCAAAGGAATGTAATAGATCAGAAAATACAACTTTCTTATCAATATCAAATCCTTTACCATCATATTCCTTCACACACATGGAGTTTTGCATGAGCTTTCCCATGCTCTCAAGCAAAGGAAGAGCTAGCTGAGATGATTCTTGTAAAGATTCCATTGGCTGCCCCAATCCTCCATAGCTATTGCCCTCTTGAAAGTGCTGATGTAACTCCTCTCTCATGCCTTCCTAATCAAAACTCTTCATGATCAGGGAATAGATCTTCATTGAATACATATGGCCGAGGAAGAATTCTTCATATGCTCCTTGTAGGATCTTCTGGTTGAGCTTAGAAGCTCTAGCCAAAAATACCTTACCATGATAATAGATGACTCCTCCTTGGACTAAGTAGCCCTCTTCTTGATGAATGCCATCTAGTATCATACTTGTGTGCAGATCTTTGGAATAATCTACAAGCAGTTGAGATTTCCAATAAAGATCCACATTGCTCAACAATGACAGCGCTGCTGATACATCCATGGGAGTGCTTGTCTTGTTGCTGATTGTATTTTTGACATTACACATGCCAAAATGTTTTGTTGGAAGGTTGATCCTCCCATTCTTCTCCTCCCACAACGTTGTAGCTTAGTATTCTATTGCTCCAATCCTTCTTGGATCTAGATTTGGAGCAGCACTTTGTGAGGCTTCCCCAAAAAGATCTGAATCTGATGGAATTCCAGGTGGCTTTCCATAAGATAAGAATGTCCCTTGCAGCATCCTCATGAACATGAGAGAAGGAACTGTGAGATCCCTGCTTCCACTACGCAAATCCATCTCTGTTGTTTGTGTGGAAACATCATGTGAAGGATAAGTGTTCATGCCTTGAATCATTTGTGGTTTCCCACTCTTCCAGTCCACCCACTCGATTTGCAAATCTTTCCAATCAGTGGTAACCTTCCCCAAGGTAATCAACCATTGGACACCCAAAATTATGTTGGTGTCTGGAATTTCAACTACAAAGAAGTGATCCACCAAAGTGTAGGATCCCATAGTGACAGAGCGTGAGGGGACATATTGCATGCATTGCATGGTCCTATCTCCTGGGACCAAAATAGAAAATCCCTCAAAAGTATTAGTGGGGATTCCTCTCCTTCGTACAAGGTGAGCATCAATAAAGTTGTGGGTTTCCCCACTATCAATCAGGACAGATACTCTCTGATTCATTATTGACCTTGTACTCTTAGGGTCAAGTACTTAGGCACTCCCCTGAAAGAGGCAAGAGTCCCAATTGTTGGATCAAAGGCTCCCTTTCCATCTCTAGATGGTGTTTTATCTCCCTCATCTTGATCATCAGCGTTGTGACCCCTCCTAGGCTCATCACCTTCATCTTCCTCCTCAAAATCTGAGAAAACTTCTATGTAGTGTGCTTTGCCAACAACACATCTGTGTCCTGGTGCCCATCACTCTTGGTAAGTGAAGCATAGTTTCTTCTTTCTCAATTCCCTCCTGAGATCAATATCAAGAGTTTTCTTCAAAGAGCTCTCCTTGGGAGGAGCAGCTTTTCCTTCCTTCCCCTTAGAAAAGTGAGGGGCCTTGCTTTGGAAAGTTGCCTTTGCTTTTGGCAAGGCATCTTGGAGATCTATAGCTCTCTCAATGGCATCATGCAAAGTGATGGGCTTGGTATATTTAACCAATCCATGCAAAGGTTCCTCCAGGTCATCGATGAACATGTAGACTCTCCTTGCTACAAATAGATCAGGGACCATGACTGATAATCTTAGAAACTCAAAGATATAAGTCTCTGCATCTCCTGAATGCTTCAGCTTTGCAAGGCTTATGAAGGGTGCTTCAGGATCCTTCCTGTCAAACCTCTCCACCAGTATTCTAGTAAACTTAGAGTAGGTAGTCACATTGATATGACCCAGTGTAGACAGCCCATGGAACCACCAATTGTGTGCTTCTCCCTCAAAGTGCAGCGCTGCAATATTGATGGCTTCAGTTTTAGGGACCTTGTTCAACTGGAAGTAGATATCCATCTTCTCTACCCATGCCTTGGCAGAACTAGAGGATGATCCATCAAACTTTGGAAAAAATAATATGCCCATAGTATGTTGTCTACCATGAAAGAAACCACCATCTCTATGTTGCTGCCCTAGTCTTCTTATGTCCTTGAGGTGACAAAAATCTTGGAAACTCAAGTGATCCTTGAATCTCTGACTCTGAGAATCATACTCCACAAAGTAATATTCAAGGGAAGCTTTCTCTTTTGGTACTTCATTCTCCACAACCAATAAGGTAGGAATAGTGGAGCGTTGTGAAGCTTTTGGGGTTTGTGGTAGATTCACTGGTTAACCAGTCCCATGATGAGACATATATGAGCTCTCTCCCAACTGAAATCTCCCAGGAGATTCCCTCATTCTATCCACCCTTATCTCTTTTATCTCCTTGGCATGATCTTGCAGGGTCTCCAAAAGAGTTTTTGCAAACTCCTCTACCTCTTTATCATTCACAGCTTTAGGGGCTTTACCCTTGTCTTGACCCTTGTCAAGATCATCAGTAGTGTAGTCATACTTCTTATGACTTTTGTTCTGATACCTATTCTCCCTCTCAGTAAGAGGATAATATTCTTCTAAATACAGCATGAATAGTGCTCCAAGGCAAGCACAGGTTGTCCTAAGAAAGGAGCTCTGATACCATTGTAATGTTCCCAAATTGGGATTGCTCAGTAGGCTTGGAAAAATAATGCACTCCTTGGGAGATTTATGTATACAAATGATTTTGAAGCCCTTGGATCCATTATATCATCAGATCTAGAGTCTAAATCCAAGAGGGGAGCAAAAAAAAATCAAACTAGGTGTGGTAAACAGGTCTCCCATAACCTAGTCTAGCTGGAAAACACCCCGCAAGAGGGGTTGCAGCTATGCACAGCAAACAGCTTCAAGAATAACGTATTATTTGATAGTTTAAGCAAGAGGCCATCAAATATGATTATCAAATGAATTTACAACATAAAATTATAAGTAAATTGAAGCTCTTTGAATATATAGTTGATTACATGAGACGAGAGAGCAAGATATCTTGAGAAAAGAGAGCTAGAACATATATATATCAGCAGAAATGGCTCAAAAACGTTATTTTCAGGAGCTGTAGCAGCTGCATATTACAAATCAGATCTAGGATAGATCTATGGATAAAACATCAGATCTATATCAGATCTGGAAACTAGATAGTTTTCTTTACAAGATCCCCTTGGGGTTTTGACCAAATCATGCATAAATAAGAGTAGATTTGAGATACAAGTTTCATATCTGTAAAATTTTGCAGTAATTTCTGAATATAACATTTCATTACAGAATATCAGGTCTAAACAGAACATGGATCAGCAAGCTAATCCATGGATCACCAAAGTGAAAGGCAAAGCCCAGCACCAGAGATCTCTGATCAAAACTAGAATCAAAACACCACAATGAAACTCATATCAAAATAACGCAGTCCATCAATGGAAACAACGCTATAGCTCAAAATGACATAGATGGCCATCGCCAAGTTGTAGATCTGAAGTATAAACAGGAGAGGCACTCTTCCAGGAGGTTAAAAGACACACTCCATGAGAAGAGGCTCTCAAAACAAGCTAGATCTCTGCAGATCTAGACACCCACTTGTTGCAGCTTGCAAAAGCAGAAAAACCCTCAATGGATCAGCGTTGTAATTGTAGTAGAGCTTAGCCTCAAGCCTAATAGTGGATCAATTCAACAAATACTCCTCCAATAATCCTCAAAGGAAGAGGTGAAATCCCTGCATAGGAACTCGAAGCACAGCCCTCCACTAAACAACAGAGAATAGTATTTGTCTAAAAAGACAATATACTCAGAAATATGATCAATCAACAACCTTCTCTTGCTGCCTTCCCTCTCCTTTTATAAGATGAGAGCCTTTGCAAGCCCTAAGACACCTTGATGAGTTAGCTCTTTTCACATGACGGGCCTCCTTCTAAAACTGCGCTATCCCTTTAGGAGATACATTGAACCTAGACAGTGTTGTATATTTCGTCAAGGTTGACCCAGTCTCACAGCTCAAACCCATTTCACACCTGCAAGTGATTATTTACATGGCCCTGATTTAACTGTGTTCACATGGGCATTTATTTATTCAGTCTTCTTAGGAGTTTTACATGTCCTCCTTTATTCATTTATTCATGCAACAAAAAATAAAACAAAAATGAATATTCCTCTTAGCTTAGGCTAAGTAGGAATATTACAATACATACACATATTTACAACCTATTTTTCAGACTGCGTAAATTCTTGTTTTACACATATTTGTGCAGAGCCTATTGTGAACAACTGGAATTGAATTTTGGGAACCAGAGAGAGGTTTATCTTAGTAACATATTTATATACAAAAAAATATTTCACTTTGTACATATCTATGTCGAATTGAGAAATAAAAAGGTATCAATGGACTCCAATTTTGTAGAATTTCTGGAGAAAAATACGCAAAGGAAGGAGGAAGTTAGTGACTTGGATGCCTCATCATCAACTAAGAGTTGATATCAAATTTTAATTCTCTTCTTTGTCACCATCAATACATAAATTTAGTGCCAAATAGATTCATTAGTTTTGAGTGACCTTTTATTAAGTTCTATTTATGTAAAATAGTTTGAGATATTTGTAAACCAATCTTGATATTTTTTCAAGATATTTTAGTTTAAGAATTTGTATAAATACTTCATCCTTTGAAGTATTATTGTGGAATAAATTGCTAAAGATTTCTATAGTCATTTTTGTTAGACTTGAAGGCTTTTGTGTTGTAAATTTCGAGTAGCAGACTGGATCAAATCAACTAGCATCATAATTCGAGATTCATGTGGTGAGCCATTGAAGTGAATTACTTTCTACTTGTAATTTTTTATCTTCTTTGATTCATGCATCCATTATGTGTTATAAATTTGAATGAATAAACATGAGTATTACTTCAGGTTTTGTTAAAAGCACCCTGTCTTTACTGTTTATCATTTCTATGTTTTCTGTTGATTTCGAGAGTAGGGAACCCTTAATTGCTCCCTCTTTCGTTTGACCTCTTCCTACTACTTCCCTTTTCCGGATCAAATAATCCTTCATTGCTCTTTATCCTGATCAAACCACTTCACCAAACAACCTTCCAAGATATTCAAAGGCTTATCTACATTGCCCTAAAAACATTTGACATTTTGACCTTAATCCTTGTTCTGTCTGCTTGATTTTTGACTCCTTAGCCCAATGGACAATAAGATTTCCCACTATCCATCTCATTAAGTGATTTTCCCCACCAAACCAGACCAAATCAAAACCAAATTGCATAATCATAACTAGCCTAATATTTTATAATAAAAAAAAAGTTAAATCTTATAGAGAGATCCCTCTCTGAACCCTAGGAAGGCTAGATCCTAGAGTTTAAACATAGGTTTGTGGTTACCTCGGTGAGTTCTTTCTTTAACCTTGAGAAATTACTAAGCGATAACATGTGTAAAATGTAATACTATTTGTAATTATTTGTAAAGTGAAATTCCAAGTCCCAATATAGGAATGTGAAGAGTCATGATGTAATTTAATGAGTCATTTTGTAAAGAAGTTTAAGAGTCGTGAGGGGAGTCCAAGAGTCACAAATGGGAATGCGAAGAGTCAACCCCTTTGTTATAACTATATCCTCATAACTCATGTAAAGGGATTTTGGGAGCCAAGATTTTGGCTAGGCTTATGCTTATAAAGAGCTTGGGAGTTGTGTGAGAGCCTTGGCTTCTCCGTAGCATAGAGGGAGTATACTTCTTTGGAGGAGAAGGTGTTCTTGACTTTAATATTCCACTATTGGGGCTAGCGGTTCGTCAATGGTGTATGCATGATTGGAAATTTCACTCTTAATAAAACTCAGAGCAAACATGATTTCATGCATATGTTGTGAAAATAGTAGTAATATTCTTTTTGTATTTTAAATGTATGTTATTTAACTTGCGCATATGATTATGAAATAATTTGTTTGTATTTGTATGAATCTTATTGAATGTGTGTTGTTGTATCAATTTGTCACCTTAAATTGTGGACTATTTTTCATGTTAGATCATGATTTCATTATGCTCGTGTGTTCCATTTTAAGTTGTGTACTATTACAGGCTTATAAGGGGATCACTCCATTTTCCCTTCATGTGTTGGAAACGTTCATGCATCACACTTGACTATCCATAGGGTCACACACTTGTTCTCACCAAAGACACTGTACACCACTCTATGCTTATTTCCAACCAAGAAAGATCATTAACAACCCACTGTTGGGAATCCTACTCTAAATGTTGTAAGGTCTAGTTGGGACTTCATATTAGGGATATCCATTGAATGTTGGCGGGTCCAGCATCGTGAATAGAAACACAACAATGGAACCCATTTGATGAATCCACACTATGAATTCAACATAAATAATGCAAAGTAATCCGAAAATTTGGAATCAGAGTGTTTTCAAGAGTGTCCTCATTAAAAGGAACCCAAATTACAATTTTTTCAAAATAGTTGTTTAAAGAGTGGTCCTGACACATGGTCATGAGGGCTTAGTGACTTATTCCCTAGAGCTAGGGTCATCGATTATGAAATCTGAGTAATATTGGTCATCCATATATCTGGCCCCTTTGGTATTTTCATTCTGGCGGCTTATGGTATTAGCCCTATATGGGACTCCAAGGCATCCTATCTGTGGATATCAGATTTCTACATGTGTCTCCCCATATTTGGATCAAATTTGTGTTGAACTTGATTAATCCATTCACATATAAATAACATAATTTGGAAGTTGTAAGTGTGAAAAATGGAATTGCGAGATATGTAAAACAAAAGAGTTGAGAAGTATGAAAATATGTGAGGCTGAATAAGGAGTTTAATGATGAAATATGTTAAAGACATTTATGGTGCAGGGAACCTATCCATGAAACAAAGTGCAACTATTAGAGAGAAAAAGTGTTGTAGCTAGTAAGAAGAACGTTAAATAAATATTAGGTATGTAATAATTTCATTTAGATTGAACACAATGAGAAGAATTTGTCTATGTTAGAGTAGTTAAGGGGGTTGCTGATTGAATGAACGTGAAGTTGATTGAAGCCTAGAAAATAGAAGTTGATTAGCTATGAATATACTTGTTATGGAAGTGTGAGTTGTGAGTAAGGTATTATGATGGACATAGAGGTGGGAGAGCTATAAAGTATATAACATAGAGCAATGCAAGAAGTTGTGAAGGACATAATAGGCTAGAGAACATAAATTTTAAGCAATATATGTAAATAAAGGGACTGGTGTCTCCTTCAAGTTGGTACCTGTAAATAAGAGTATTGGTTTTTCCTTCATGTTGGTGCTTATAAATTAGTGGAGGAATTATATTTTTAGAAACGATGCACCCATTCTTAAAGCCTAGAATATGGGCAACTAGGTTATTGGAAATCATAGTAGCCCAATCAAATATAAATCCCTTTGAGGCTTCATCTATCAAAGGTACCAAGTCATCGGGAAATTTTGACACATTAGGCTGCACATCTGAGCCTACACATCATAGCAAAAACTTGGGAATATCGATCAACAAGAGAGTCAATGACATATCTACCAATTTCTTATGATTTATGATTATTTGAATCTTTTCTCCGTTGTCAAATATCCTATAAAAGGTGTCAATGTTCCTTTGAAATCCTCGATATATTCCTTGTTGTATTTTTACTATGGATTGGGCAGATGGTACATCCTCTGTAATTCCTTGCTGGTGAATGACCCAATGGGTGTGCCCTTGCTAGTGAAAATATGTCTATTGAAAATATTCAAATTTTCCACCACCCATCGATAAGGAAAAATCCATGGCCTGTATTCAATTCTATGAATAAAATAATTAGTGGCATCACTAAAATTATATTTTGATACCGAGGTGATATCATCAACTGTTACCATTCCCTAGGTAATTCTCAGCTTTTTATCTTCAAAATAATTGTAAATTTCTTCCCAAGAAGAGTTCCCTACATATTTAGTGCAAACTGTATCAGAGAATAGCCCCGATCCCAGGATATTTTCATCAATATATTCAATGAAAGGACCAAAATATTTCTTTTATGAAGTATTTTTCTTAGTCTTCCCTCGCTTCTTCATTTCTTCATAATTCAAGGAATCAGAGCTTGCCTGTAATGCAAATATAGAAGATTAGCAGAAAAAACTTCTAAACCAGAAATCAATGAAAATACAATACAATTTGCAACAATAAATCATAATAAATCCCTTTTTTGAATAAATCTTATGATATCGAAGAGAATTAAATAATTTTTTTTATCTTTTCGAGACCATTAAAATCCACTAAGTACACAAGCAGGAAGCCATTTGACAATGCCACATCATATTATCAGAGGAATTATTTTCGAAGAGTAATTAAAAATAAACTTACGATGTTACAACCTTTCGATAGGAAAGGCTTTCGATCATATAACGGTCATGAAAATAATCTCTAAATGTGAGCTCTGATGGATCATGAAAAAGGTTTATTAGAAGTAATGTATCATAAGATTTATTATTATAATGCTTCGATAAAGCATGGCTCAAAATTGAAACTTTGATTAACAATCATATATCAGAGGAGTCCTATATCATAAATTTAATTTAAAATAAGTTTTGATGGAGGAGGCCCGATTAAGGTTCTTGAAGGATTTAATATTGGAGGATTGTGTTATCAGGGATGAAATTTAAATGAACCTACGATGTGATAATATTCGATGAGATTATTCTATTATTGAGTTTTTGAGGTTAGAAGAGGTATGTTAATGATTTTTATAATAAGTATTATGAACTAGAACTTTATATAATATTTAATAAAAGCATCAGGGAATCGGACATCGGGAAGGAGCTTTATCATAAATTTTATTTAAAATAAGTTCCAATATAGGAAGGACTGGTAAATAGTCTCTGATAACAAGAGAATTGTGGGAGTCAGACCTGTTAGGTTTCTGTAATTTATTGGCAAGATTGGCAGAGTCCAATTACAGAAACAACATCGTTTCAACCAACTTTGGGATTCTAGGATCTAGCCCTCCTGAATCCAGAGAGGGATCTCTCCAAAAAGTGCAAAGATGGATTTGTCTTTGAATTTTGGGGTTTATGATATTAGGCTAGTTATGAAGGCCAACGGTTTGTTTTTTTTTTGGATGGTTGAGCATGATTACTGTCCAAGGTGGAAAATTTTGAGTGCAAAAAGTCCCAAAGGTGAGAAGTTGCAAGCAATCAGAGTAAGCTTCGGTCAAAAAGGTAGGCAATTACAGGTTTTAGTCCATTGGGCTATAGAGTCATAATAGGGTTTAATTGGAACATCAAGAGGCAAGAGTGGTCCATGGGGCAAGCCATCTATGTCTAAGGATCTCTTCTAAGATTGATTTATGGAATGGAATGATACAATAAGAAGGAGAAATAAAAGATGCAGAAACAAGAGCAGCCCAGGATCTGATAAGTACTTTTAAACTAGTCAACCTTTGACATGGACTCAAGAAAAACATAAAAGTAAACTAGGATCTGGTAAGTACTTTGAAACTAGCCAGCCTTTGATACACTTTCAATAGCAAACATCTTAAAACAGAGGGAAACTTGAAGGAAACTTTTGGATTAGAAACTAGCTGGCCGGGCTCACCACAAATCCTCTCCTAGTTCTTCTTTACTTGGTTACTTTCAAGACAAATACAAAGATAACAACAGAATGGCCTAAGATCTGGTAAGTACTTTGAAACTAGCCAACTTTTGACACATTCAAAGGGAAACAATCAGATAGTCTATGGGATCATTCTGGGACCAGGGCTCACCATATCTTCCTCAGTTCATCTTCACAAAATGTATACTGAAAATAACATCTAAGAATAACATTCAGCTAAGACAATAAGACGAGGGAACGCCAGCATTCCTAAGCTTAAACTGAATTAATTCATTCCTAAATAACACAAATAGAAGAAAACATTCAGATAAAGATTTTTAGTCAGAGAAGGTTACTGATATACAGTAGGTCCTAACTCTATGCATGTTGTTCTTTATGAGAGAATATGAAACACAGATGAAAACAAAAACAAAATAACAGGTTACAATAAGGAAAACATCACCGTCAACATAGACTGGGATCCCATAAATCAACTTGTATTGATGCTTCAAACCAGTTATAGCTTTAAGTCTAGTGATTTAGGTCAGCAACCATCTACACATCTCAGCCTAACCTATCTATCACCAGCAGAGCTCCAAGAGCCAGTGAATACTATGTAAAATTAGAAGTTTTTTCTCAAATGTATATCAAAGTTCTACAACAAACCCCTCACTCATCTTCTGTTGTAGTATATATAGAAGAATGAGGAGGTGAGATCTGATAAAAGATCTCAATTACAATTAATACAGAGTTAATGTCTTCTTGGCCCTTGGGGGCTCAATGAATAAACTGTACAGGTGTCTCACTGTATTAATTGATTTACACTTATGAATTAAGCTTGGTGGGAGCTTAGTTGACCTTTGAGGCTCTGTGTGATGCTAGGGTTACTCTGCAGATATCTTTTGCATTAAATTTCATTGCAGAAGTAACCTTCTGGCTATGCTAAGGCGAAAATATTCATTCAATCAATAACTTCGGCCACTGATTGAGTACTTTGAGGAACAGGTGGCACTGTGGTAGCTGAGGAATCAATTTGCCTCAGATTGTGGCGGTGGAAGCGTTCCAGCTTGATAAAACACTTTAGGTTTTCTATAAACTGTGTTTTATTTGGGGATTAGGCTTTTGATAAGCATCTTAGACGTAATCCCCACAAATCTGTCCTTTAATCCTCTGTTCTGGCGCATTTTTGTCTTCGACACTGATACTCTTTGACAGTGTTAAATCCATGGTTTTCTTGCTGTTGTGCAGGGCCGCGCAGGGTTCATAAAGCATCAATGCCTGAGGAAGCATTGAAGAAACTTGAATTTCTACCCTGTGAATGATTTCCTTTGATGAATCGAAGACGGGAGGGTCGTCACCCTCCGCCTCTGAATCTTCATCGAAAACTGCGAGAAAATGATAAAAACCCTGCAAAATACGAAAACTATTAAGAAATCCTGCTTTTATAGGTTGACTGCATTCGAGGGTGTGTGGAAGGAGCAGGGCTGTTCAATGGCATCATCCAATGGTCAGGATTAATCGGGGAGATCAGAGAATGGGCAGAAGAAAGATTATATCCGAACCATCGATCGTGCAGAGATCGACGGTCGAGACTGAATGAGGCGGTCAGAGGAGAAGGATGAATCTGAACCATCGATCGCGCAGAGATTGACAGTCTGGATGAGGCAATGGAAATTCAAATGGAGAGATCAGGCGATGAATTGTGGGTCGTCAATCTGCATATTAGATTGACGGCAGAGATTGAATTTCCGCTACATGATGGCCCGGCTATCGCGCGCGCACCTTTGTTAATCATCGAGAAACTTTGGCGAGCGATCACCATTGGATCAGTGGGCCCAGATCGGACGGTCCATAGTGATATCACTGGGCCTCCTGGTCTGATCATTAATGCACGATGGACGACGGATGGACGGCGGTTTTCAAATAGTACAAGGGACACGTGTTGAACGGTGTATGGAATTGCTGGCCGTTGGGAGAAAACAGCTTTTGCCCGAAGGCGGTGCGATGAATACCGTGCGGTATTTGGAGTGGAGGACAACTAGCGGGGACCACCGGGAGACATACTCTGCATCGTCCGATCTGTGGATTTAGATCGACGGTGCGAAACAATCCAAAATTCGTGTCGGCGGATAATTTAATAAAAATAATAAAATGGCGGATTTCATGAATAACAAAGGTTTTTTAAAAGCTTTTTTGGGCGGAGGAATATTTAAAATACGGATAAGTGCCTAACTGTTGAGTGCGCGGTTCCAGCGCCAGGACTTATGGATGAGAAGGGTTTAGCAACTTAGCCCGAGGGGGCTTAAGTCCAAATACATAGAAAATATGTATTTTTCATTTATTTTTCAACGTTTTCAAAGGGTTTCAAGGGTTTTGGTATAGTTAAAAAATGGGTTTTCAACTATGGGAAAGTGATTTTCATAAATGGAAGAAGAGGATTTATGAAAACAAGGGAGTTTTTATGGAGAAAAAGGGGAGAAAATGAAGGTTTGAGAAGGGGGAAAAAATGAAGGTCTTGCAGCAGTCTTTCATTTGGAAACAACAGAACTTTAGAATCTTTTAGGAAATAAATATCAGTGCAGATTTGGACAGAGGCAGGAGGCCTTCAAGAGTCTTCAAGAGCCAACAGTTTTTTGTCATAGAAAATTGTTCCTTGAAGGCTCAAAATAGATTTAGCCACCTTTTGGTATAATCAAATTTTACAGGAGGCTAACAAGACCATTATAATTTTCGTTCATCGTATCATTTTTAAAATTGAAACTTCGATATGAAGAGGTCTGATGAAAAGGAAAAGCTGTAATTTTTTTTTGAAAGATATATTATAAAAGAGCTTATTGTTAATTTTTATTATGTCCCTTAAAAATAAAACAAGAATTAAAGAAACTAAAGGGTATAAGATAAAAGGATCACCATTATTTATTAGGAGTTAATTAAAAATGGGGGGTTGTTGTTTTGCTACAACACTACACTATCTCTGACAGTGACTAGGTTTCTCCTTTAGTAGTGGTTCAAAAGAAGAATGGAAAGTGAAGAGTCTATGTATATTATAAAAAATTAAACAAATAAACTCTTAAATATCATTTTCCATTACCATTCATAGATGAAGTCCTAGATTCACTTGTCAGGAAATTTTTTTCTCCTTTCTAGATGGATTTGGTGTCTACAACCAAATCAAAATAGTATTAGAAGACCATGAAAAAACTACTTTTACATGTCCCTTGGGTACATATGCTTACAATGTGTCACCCTTTGGATTGTGTAATGCACCAAATACTTTTAAAATAACAGTTCTAGCCACTTTTTATGATTTAATACATGAATGTGTAGAGGCTTACATGGATGAATTCACTGTGTATGGAAATATTTTTGATGATTTCTTGAAAATTTGGAAAATATTTTAAAAATATTTAATGAAAAAAACTTATCTCTCAGCAATGAAAAATGTTTCATGATGTTAAGAGAAGGAATAGTGTTGGGTCATCATATTTCCTCTTCCTGAATAAAAGTAGATCCAACAAAAATTCAAATCATTGTAAACTTATTAGAACCAACAAATCAAAAAAATGTAAAAATATTTCTTGGGCATGCAAGCTATTATCGAATATTCATTGAAAATTTTAATAAAATAACCCTGCATTTATTCAAATTACTTGCAAAATATGTACCATTTCTTTGGGATGCTAATTGTCAAGATGCCTTTGAAAATCCCAAGGAAAAACTATCTATAACACCTATGCTAAGAGGACCTAATTGGAATTTACCATTCCACATATCTAATAATGCATTAGATACTGCAATAGGGGAATATTTAGGTCAAAAACGTAATCATATGACTTATGTTATCTATTTTATTATAAAAAACATTACCGCTGAAAAATTGAACTACACATTTGTTGAGAAAGAAATGTTGGCAGTAGTTCATGTTGTGAATAAATTCCATCATTACATCACAGGTTTTGAAGTATTTATCCATATATATCATTCATTCATAAGCTATTTGATGAAAAAACCCATTACTAATGGTAGAATAACAAAGTGGTTGTTATTGATGCACAAAATCAACATTACCATCCTAGATAGACCTGGAAGGGAAAATCAAGTTGAAAATTTTCTATCTCAATTACATACTCCTAGTGAGATTGTTCCTATTTAAAATAATTCTCCTGATGAACATTTATTTCAATATCAATTATAACTCCATGGTATGCTGATATATCTAATTATTTATCAATAGGAAAATTACCTCCACATTTTAATCAAAAGAGAAAAGAAAAGTGATTAAATAAAGTGCTAGATAATGGCTTAATGGAGATATTTTATATACTGGTTATGATCTTATTATTAGATGATTTAAAAATATTTTCATTATGAAAATTGTGGTGGAAATTTTGCAGATAAGAGAACAACATGAAAAATACTTAATTTGGGGTATTATTGGCCATCTGTTTTTAAAGACTCTAAGAAATATTTCAAAATCTATGACAGTTGTCAAAGGATGGGCATAATAGTACCATCAGACGAAATGCCACTGAAGTCATAAGTTATCATAGATCCATTTGAGAAATGTGCACTTGATTTCATTGGTCCTATCAATCCACCATCAAATGGAAAGAATTATATCTTGGTATGTATTGACTATGTGATAAAGTGGGTGGAAGAAGAAGCATTAACAAGAACTACATAACAAACATATGTCAACTTTCTCTTTGAATATTTTTTTGTAATATTTGGAGTTCCCATAAAATCTTGAGGAGGCATTATGGGCATATAGAATCACTTGGAAAAATACAATAGGTTTCACTCCTTATCACCCGGTATATGTTAAGAAAGTATTACTCCCTATTGAGTTTCAAATTCATACTTACAAGTTAGCAGCTCATTTAGGGATGGATCTAGATGAGGCAAAAAAAGTATGGATAATTCAGTTAAATCAATTAGATTAAATGAGACAAGAAATACTACAACATACATTTCCGATTCAACAACATAGAGAAACTTGGCATTATAAATTCACCAATAAGAAACAATTTAAAAGTAGGTGACTGGGCATTATTATTTGATTAAAAATTCAAATACTTTGAATCCAAATTTACAAATCATTGGCTTGATCCATATTAGGTTAAAGAAATTTATGAGAATGGCTCAGTCAAGGTCAAGACAATTGATGAAGAAGAAATCTCCTTTTTGGTTAATGGAAATAGGCTAAAGATTTATAAAAAAAATATATAAACAAAGACTAAATTTTGCAACATATTTTACAAAAAAATGAGATGGAGGTACTGGAGAAACACAATATTTTGTCTACCCTTGTAATATCCCAAAACCGAGATTTTCTACAACAATAAGAATACCTTAAGGTATTACAAAGTTGGAGAACAGAAAGTAATAAACTCATGTAATTTTTTTGAACACATACCCATCATAATAACAATCATAGCAACAAAATATGCACTTATACAGTTCACCAAGTGGGGAAAAGCAGCCATTTTTGCGTCAAAAACACTATTTTCTGATTATTGAGTTAAAACAGTGGAAAATAAAAGTTTTTTCCCTTATAATGGAAAATATAGGACATGCATGCAAAAGAGTTTCAGAAACAAATGCCTTTAGCTTAGTTAAATAGACCTCCCATGCTCAAGGCAGCTTAAAATTGCCAAAACCCCAAGACTGCCAAAATGTCGGAGCATCTGCACAAGTGACTACGCAGTATAAAGAGAGGTTAACTAATAAAATAGAGAAATATGACTGATAATTTTATTATAATACTTAATGATGTACAAAATCAGAGATCTAATCTCTTTTACACAAATCCAAGAAGACCCGGCAAAGATTTTTTGACAGAAAATATATACAAGAGAAGCTGCTGCAAAATATGTGGCTGAATAATTTTTTATGGGTGAAGCTCTACAAAATATGGTTGTAGATGCTTCCTCTAGCTTCCCCAAAGAAAGGCTGATCCTCCTCTTGGGAAACTAGCTCCTCAAAATGGGGTTTCAACCCCTTCCACTGCACACCTCAAGAAATAACGCAGTTTTCTGAAGGGGCTACATTTTTGCTAAAGGTAGATGCTTGATCCAACACTAGGTAGTGGAAAATTCAGATCAGAATCCTCCTCTTAGATTTCTTGAAAAGATCTCCAAGAAAGAGTAGGGAATCCCCACCCGGGCAAACCCTTGCACTAAGCAGTACAACAACTTAGCTAAACAGCTAAGTATGCAGGAATTCTAAGAAGACCCCATGAAAATATAATCTCCAATATGCCCATATGCTTTCCATCTCCTTCATTATATAATTGATGAGCTTCCTCACCAAGGGTCCCACCCACCATGAGGTTGCTTCCATGCAAAGGCTCCTCCACAAAAACTGCGTTGTCCAACAAGATGGTTCAATGCATCTAGAAAGTTATGTTGACTTGGTCAAACTTGACCTTTCCCTCATATTTTAGACCATTTTCACACATGTGGATGCTTGAATTGGTTATTTCATGATCCCCTTTCACATTAGAGAGGACTTTTATTCATACATTGAGCAATTTAAGAGCCTCCTTGCTCAATTATTCATGCATCTAGATTTCAAAAGAAAAATTAATATTCCCATTAGCTGCAGCTAATTTAGGAATATTAAATTCTCCCCCTCCCAAATGTTGCTTGTCCTCAAGCAACTACAAGGGTGCTGCAAAATCTCCACTCTTCCTCTTGTGGCCCTCTCATCCCATAGTCTCCTCCATTGCTTCAGAATTCCTGCAAAAATTCCATCTCCCAATGGCTCCTCCCAAGTGTACAAGTTGGCCTTTGGTGAATAAACCCAATGGCTCTCATCATGAAGGAATGGAAGGTTATTGTGGAAACCTCCTTTCTAATCCATGGTCTTCTCAAGAAAGAAGTGATGAAAATCATGGGGAATTTCATCATCAATGGAGGTCCCCCTCCTCCATGCTATCATCCAAATAAAATGAATCACCCTCTAGCTTGGTAATTCATAGAAAATATCCTCCCAATTGCTCATGAGAGGCATGCCCCAAGTTCTCCAACAAAACATATGGTCCACATCATAAAGAAATAAGTGATATGCAATGGTGGCCATATAGTTCCTCATGCTCCCCTTGGAACATGTAGTGCAGAAAAAGTAGGGACTTTCTTCCCCCAAAGACACATCCAACAAGTGTGCCTCTCCTCCAGCCATGCCCCCAACAAGGATAAGAACATCTTCAGCATGTGGGATCATAAGTAAGATCATGCTAGCTGCCATATGCAATAAGGGAGAAGGACAGTGGTCCCTCATGTGCAACTAGCGCAGTTTTCCTCCTAACTGCCATAGGATATGATATGACAAGCGTTCTACCCAACACTTGTTTTCTGCCTCATCCTTCTTGCATGCTTGGAGAAGGTGTATGATGGTTGGTGTTAAGGAACCACACCATGAAGAGTACATCATCTCTCCAAGACCTCCCAAAGAATGGACAGCATCACCATTGTTCATGGCCCAAAGTGGCTCATGAAGCACATCAGCAAAAGTGCCCCCTCTTGGAGCCAAGACCTGCACATGAGTGTTAAGAAAATTCAAGTATATAATAAATACATCATGAGGTTCAGCAATACAATTTTTATCATACACTTGTTTTAAATAAGTAAGGTAGCTCATGGATGAGCTCTCTCTCACACTAAATGAATAAGGAGGTGATAATGATAACTCTTCCCAAGAGCTATGTTCCTCCTCAACCATCAAATGATTCATGTACTTACTCATGTAAGAGTGCATCTCCTCCTTGAAATTCTCCCACATAAATCCACCTAAGATAGCATGATATGTTTTAATGAAGCTAGTGGGATTTGAAAGCAGGACCTCATAGGTTGTGTCAAGTAGTTTATTCTTGAGTTTGGAATCTTTAGTTAAGTAAATCTGATCATGAACATAAATGATTCCATTAAATACCTCATACTCTTCATCCATGGTTTGTCCATCAAGAACCTTACATGTGAATAGGTCTTTACAATATTCCATCAAGAGTTGGGACTCCCAATAAGGGTCTAGGCTTCCCAACATTGACAACGCTGTAGAAGTATGAAAGGATGCATTTGTCACATAATGGCTCTCTTTCTTGACATGCTTGATGTCAAGTAACTTGTTGGGGTATTACCAACCTCCTTTTTCTGCCCTTCTTGCAGCTGATCTTGCTCAAGACAAGATTGAAGTTTAGGAAAGTCACCCTTCCCTTGAAAGGTTCTCTTTCTCAAAAACTTCCATCTCTTTGCTCCTGCATGAAAAAATGAAATTATTTTTTTGTTATGTTCAGAAATATTCATTATATATTGGAGTATCCTTTGCTGCCCCAAAGAAATGGAGTAGCCACTTGATACTATGCTCATATCAGCACAAATTTCTGAATCTATCCCCTCCAACGCAAATAGATGAATAGAAGAAAAAAAGGTCAACTTCAGAAATTTTACTAGCCTTCCATCAATGGTTTTCAGCGTTGTATCCTTCCAAGGTTCCCTCTTTAAACAAATATGTTGCTGCTGCATATAGTTGAGAAAACACTTTAGTTTCCCTCCAATCAGGAGGTCTTCTTGCTGAAATGCCTCCTTGCAAAGAGGCATCAAGGCATAGAGTAGGATGTGAATGTAGGTGGATAGATTTGCCCCTACCTTTGTTGCATGGGTCCTCTTGCCTTCTTTTTTCTTCCATGCTCTGAAATAGAGAAGGGTTAATGTTGTTTATCTCATGATGCCATTCCTCCTCTTTTCCTCCTCCTGTCTTCAAGATCCCATCACTTGGCAATGAGAGTACATGCTGCTCATGTATTATGCCACGAACTCTATGTGTGAGACCTTTTGGAACTCTTTGCAAGAGTGCAAGAGTTTCTTCTCTTGGAGCAAGTGCTCCATCCTCTTCTTCATGAGGTGTTTGAGGTGCCCTTGTCATGATTGCATTATTCTCCCCTGCCTTCCCTTTCTCCTCTTCAATAGTTGAAGTTTCCTTATCTTCAACAAGAGACCTCAAATCTTGGTCTTCTTTTGAAGAAGGAATCTTCATGTCTTTCCTTTGAGAATAAGGCCCTTCATCCAAAGGAGATATTTCCCTTGTCAAAGCATCAAACAAGCTCACCTCCTCTTCATTGGCTTTCAGAAATGGAGTTGGATAGATATACCCTCCCAACTCATGCACAATTTTTGTTTGATGTGGTTTGATAGTTGCAATAGAAGATGTTTCACATGAAGTATCATCAAACCTCTCTATTAATATTTTAATGAACTTTGAATAAGTAGATGTATTTGCATTCTTTAAGGAAAATGATTCAAACAACCACCAAGCATAGGCCTTACCCTCAAAATGCAACACTTCTACTTTGATGGCTTCAATTTCCAGCATTTGGTGTTGCTGCACAAAGGTGTTTAGCTCCTTCACCCAAGCCCTAGCTGAACATAGAGGTGATCCATCAAAATTGTATAGAAATAATCTACCCTCACTTTGCTTCTTGCTCCTTGTGCTCTTTTCCTCCTTCATTTGGAAAAACCCTTGGAAATTCAAGTGACCTTTGAATGCCTCAGATTGAGCTTCATATTCCTGCAAATAATCACCAAGAGTATTTTCCTTTGGAATATCTCCTTTCTCCCTCTCCATGAAGAAATTGCTGATAGTATGTGGTATAACTGATGATATGGCTGAGTGCTCATATCCAAAATATGAGGACTTAGGATCTTCCTCCTGTATAGATCTGTGTGAGGGATCTTCATGTGTTTCCCTCCTCCTTTCTTTGATGCCCTTGCTTTTGCCCTGCAGACTTGAAAAGAGAAGTTTTAAGAACCTATTTTCTATAGAAAACAAGGGTTTGATTTGATTTATTCTGAAAATATCCTTCTCCCCATGAGAAGACTCCATAATTCTTGAGCTCACAGGCTGAGCCAAGATTGTTGCTCCGATACCACTGTAATATCCCAAAACTGGGATTTTATACAACAATAAGAATACATTAAGGTATTCCAAAGTTTGAGAACAGAAATTAATCAACTAATGTAATGTGTTTGAACACATACCCATCATAATAACAATCACAACAACAAACTATGCACTTATACAGTTCACCAAGTGGGGAAAAGCAGCTATTTTTGCCTCAAAAATGCTATTTTCTGATTATTGAGTTAAAAAAGTGGAAAATAATGGTTGTGTCCCTTAGAATGGAAAATTTAGGACATGCATGAAAGATATTTTTAGAAAAAATTCCTTTAGCTTAGTTAAGCAGGCCTCCCATGCTCAAGACAACTTAAAATTGCCAAAACCCCAAGACTGCCAAAATGCCGGAGCAGCTGCACAAGTGACTGCGCACTCTAAATAGAGGTTAACTCAGAAAATAGAGAAATATGTCTGTTAGTGTTATTATAATACTCAAAGATGTACAAAATCAGAGATCTAATCTCTTTTACACAAATCCAAGAAGACCCAGCAAGGATTTCTTGACAGAAAAGATATACAAGAGAAGTTGCTGCAAAATATGTGGCTGAATAACATTGTATGGCTGAAGCTTTGAAAAATATGGCTGAACATGCAAATAAATGGCTGTATATGCTTCCTCTAGCTTCCCCAAAGAAAGGTTGATCCTCCTCTTGGGAAACTAGCTCCTCAAAATGGGGTTTCAACCCCTTCCACTGCACACCTCAAGAAATAACGCAGTTTTCTGAAGGGACTGAGTTTTTTATGAAGGTATATTCTTGGCCCAACACCAGGTAGTGGAAAATTTAGATCAGAAACCTCCTCTTAGATTTCTTGAACAAGATCTCCAAGAAAGAGTAGGGAATCCCCACTCGGGCAAACCCTTGCACTAAGCAGTGCAGCAACTTAGCTAAATAGCTAAGTATGTAGGAAGTCTAAGTAGACCTCATGAAAATATAATATCCAATATTCCCATATGCTTTCCATCTCCTTCATTATATAATTGATGAGCTTCCTCACCAAGGGTCCCACCCACCATGATGTTGCTTCCATGCAAAGGCTCGTCCACAAAAAATGTGTTGTCCAACAAGATGGTTCAATGCATCTAGACAGATATGTTGGCTTGGTGAAACTTGACCTTGCCATCATATTTTAGACCTTGTTCACACACGTGGATGCTTGAATTGGTTATTTCATGACCCCCTTTCACATTAGAGAGGACTTTTATTCATACATTGAGCAATTTAAGAGCCTCCTTGCTCAATTATTCATGCATCTAGATTTCAAAAGAAAAATTAATATTCCCATTAGCTGCAGCTAATTTAGGAATATTACAACCCTACCTCCCTCTTAAATAAACAAAAATAAGAAAAAATAATAAACCATAATAAAAGAAAAAAAGGGTTTAGTTGTGAAAACTAGGCATTTGCCACAATATAAACCTGAATTCTCATTGGAAAACCAAGTAAAATTAGGCAATGAGAATTCAAAAAAATATCCACCATTTTCTTTTCAAATTTTCATCTAAATAATTTCAAGTTTGTTTGCAGTCAATAAAACACTTTCACTTACAAACATGACTTGAGGACAAGTCAATTCCTAACTTGAGGGGGAAGGTGCACAATTTTTTATTTTTTCCTTCTTGAAGGTTTTTTACGGTTATGCACTATATTTTGAATAAAATATCGATTGCACAAGGACCTGTAATGATTAGATAGAGGGAGTTGAATTTGCAACCATCAATATTATCTTTTGAACACACTAAATGGAGTTTCAACCTTGACAACATCTTTAGCAAAGGGACCTCTAGCCTACTCCAACAGTGATATATGAAAAAAATTCAAGCAATTCATGAGGTCTACAACTCCAAGAAAGAACATTTGAAGATAATGGAAACAAATCCAAGCGAAGGAAAATCAGAAGAGAATACATGAAGAAGCTTCTCTAATTAAATAAACTACAAAAGCATGACAAAGCATGACCAAGGAAGTAATTGAAAAATCTGTAAGAGAAATTTATTTTTAATGTTTTTCTTTTGAAAAATTTATTCATTTAAAAATAATCATAGTGAACCTATTATATCTTATTAATCATTTCCCCTTTCATATCCCTTCACTTCTTTTACAAGGTCATTCATCTCATTTACCTTTCCCTAAACATCAAAAAGTGGTATACCATTTTTCAAAAAAGAACAAGGAGATATAAAGGAAAATTGTCAACATTGGTCACAAATATTAGTATAAGAAGACATACAATATTGCCTAAGCTACAAGGATGTATTCTCTTGAAGGATAAGCATAATAAGGGTCTACATCATGGCACAAGGTTTTCTAAAACAAGGCACTAAGAATAAGTAAAAATTCTTTCAACAGACTGGTCATTTAAGCAATAAAATTTCTTTTTAATGTTGACAATTTCATTTGTCAACATATGAGAATAAATTTCATTAAACAAAAAATGAAATTATAAGGATAAAAGAAATTTTTTTTGCTAAGGATAAAAGCATATGATTCAAGGAACAAGGAGATGCACAACTTTAAAGAAAAAGACACATTATTTAAGAAGCAGTCATGAATGTTGATGTTGTAAATGATATCTACATTTCATCATAATTATTATGATTAAAAGTGATTGTGAAATGATATTATGGTGATACAAATACCTCTTTCCTAGTCCATTTTTCTTCATCATTTGAAAAAATTTTATATGGGCTGAAGAGTGTACTAATGTAATGTTGAAATAAGTTGAATACCACGACCTCATATAACGCCCTAGGCAGTTTGTAATTGTTTTGAAAATTTCATTTATCTCTAACTCTGCCACATAATCTTGTCACAATTCGCCATATGAACCCAAAAGAGAGAATAGGGACTTAGTGATGAAAAATGAACACATAACCACACTCAGGAGTCAACACTTTGATTTATACACTCAACCTTCTTACAATGGTGCCACGATTTGATGATGTAACATTCATTAACCCAGAACTTCACCCAACATCATTCTTAAAATATTTTTTTTGTATCAAAGATGTTTCATGTTACCATTTGACTGAAATTTAAACTCTGTGTTCCTCCAGCATTAATTTAAAATGTATTCACTCCCTGAGAATCGAACCGTGGCTATGTAGAAACATGAATTGTTTTCCTTTGTCAGTTTTTATTCCTTCCTCATCACGAATTACGCCTAGAACTTATCGTGACAACTTCCCACCATAAAAAAACGTGAATTTGTGTCGACAAATGAAATTTTCAAACATAAAATCACCTCCTTTTCACCAAATCAAACAAAGTGATGAAATATTTAAAACACAGCTTTGAGGAAATTTAGGTAACTTGGGTGAGGAGTTTCAAAATTGAGACCTATGTATTTGTATTCATTTTCATACGAAGACAAAATTTTTGAAAGAATTTTTTTTTCTTAAGCAAGGGAGGAGAAGAAAGAAAATTTTTGGGCAAACCAATCACAAAGAACATAAATTTTCCTCAAATTTCGATCAAAAAGTAAGAATTTTTCACATGAACCATGATTGATGCAAAGTTATGAATTTGAAAATATAAATTGAGAAATTTTTGTTTCATTTTTAGGCAAAGTTAAAAAAAAAATAGTATTAGAATTTGTGTCAATAATTGGGGCCTTGACAAACAAGGAAAGTTTTAGAAAATTTATAGAAAGAGAAAAGGTTGTGTTTCTTTTAGAAAATCATTGTGGTGTCTAGGGTTGAACCGGTGAAATTTTATTCCACATCATTCATAAAGATTGTTTTGAACTTCTTGAAAAAAATAATTGGATTTCATTTCTGGAAAAGTTTGATAGGTATAATGAAAATATTTGTGTGGAATTTTCTTCCTCCTTTGATGGTGAGAGGGCCTCAATAGGTAATATCACCATAAGTCTATCAAAAGATATTATGGCATAGGTGACTGCACTACCTTAGCAAGGAAAAAGATACTTCAAAACTAAATATTACAAAGATAAATCTTGGACTCCATTTTTATGCAGATCTAGAGCATCATCTGTTAATTGAAAGAAAGGGATTTCAAGAAGTTGGTTAATTTATCCCTGGGATGATATGGCTTACACTATCCAAGAATTTATCACATGTGAGGGAAGATTCAATATAATATACTTGTATCACATTAAAATTTTATAACAATTAAAAGTTGAATGTGAGATTAACATGCCTTATTTTTTTGCTACAAAGCCTTTCTAAAATGGATCAAGGAGTTCAAAAAAAAGGTAAAAAATGGAAAAAAGCCTTTATCATCATGGCCTCATCAATATGACTGTGATGCATGAATTACAAAAGCATAAACTTTCATGGAATTAATTTGTATTAGATAATGATTTTGAAGCTATGGAAGAAGACTCAAGGGAAAATACATTTTCATCATTAATGATAATGAAAGATAAGTAAATTTACTAAGGTGAAAAGCTCAAAACAACCTATGGAAAAGAGAAAAACAAGAAATACGAAAATATGAAAGGAAGAGATTCAATAGAAAGAAAATATATTTTACACTTATGAAAGGAAGTCGAGGAAGCATCCACATGCCCAAATAGGACAAATAGCATAAAAAGATATTGAATCACAAAAATTTCAATATGACTACCTTCAAGCCTTAGAGGAGAAAGAAGAAAGGGATAAGAAGGAAGAGGAAACGACAAATTCTATTCTTACTGATGAGAAAGATTCAGAAATTTCAAGGAAAGTTAAAAGCAAAGGACCTTCAAAGAAGAATAAGAAAATTAAAAAATTGAAACAAACTGTGAAGGAAATGGAGGTCCTTGAAAGAAATCTTAAACAAGAAAATGAACAATTGAAAATTCAAATTCATAAAATTAAAAAGGAAAATGAAAGATTGAAGAAGAAAAACAAAAACTTACAAATACAGGAAAATGTCTTAATTTCCAAGCAAGTATACAAATGGTATCAACAAAAGAAGGAAATAACAAATAAGTATCAGAAGTTAAAAATTCTTCACACTACTCAAGATAATACGGAAATATTGTTATAGGTAGCAGATGTGGCAAAGGATTAGTGAAGAGGCATCAAAGACAATTTTGTGCATAGGGACATGAAATATCTTCCTCACTAGGGAATGTTCGGTGCCACTTTTTTATGTTTATTTTAGTCACACAACCCATATTTTGAATATATTTTCCTTCCATCCCTCTCATACATCATCCATAGTTTCTTGGAATTGACCATCTAAGGTACATTTATTATATACTTTTCATGAATTGAATTTTGGCAAAGTTTGACATTAAAATTAAATTTTTAGTAGAAATTACAGGATGTTGCAACTTCCCATAATATATCCAAGCTTCACACTTGTGATGGACATATGGGTGAATTTTAGGAAATGTGGGATTATAATCAATGTCCAAGGATGGATAAATTCCAATATTCCTTCAGAAAATCGTCACATGTGCCTGATCAACGTTGGTTAAACTAGGCCACTTATTTAGAAAATCCCATGTTTTTAGAACTAAATCAGAACATTTCTGGATTTTAAAGAATTTTATTCATATTTTAGGGATATTAAGGTTTTATTCAACCTATTAGAACTTTTATAGGATCTTAGAAACTCATTGATAATTTTTAGTAATTTTGGTTATCAATCCTCATGTATAAATATGTAGGAATTGGATGTAAGAAACATGTCATTTTTATGAAATATTTCTACTTGATTGAAATTAAATGATTTATAGTTTTCTGGTACTCTCATTATGCCATGTGGATGATGCTGATACTTTTATTCAAGTGTATTTAACTAGTTTTCATTCAAGTGTGCAAGCGAAGCATGGAGGGCCCCCATTGCCAAGTATGTGCACTTAATATTTAAATGTTTGGTATGATATTTCAAGTTTGTTCTAATTTGTTATGTGTTTTAGTTTTATTATTTGAATAATATTGACTATTGATATGCTTGATAAGTATGTTATGTAGCAACCTCTTGTAAAGGATTTTAAATTTATTTCATCTACAACAGTTGGAAATTGTGAAATTGTTCATTTTTGGTAATTCATTTCTATGTTTTGGTTAAAAGCACTTGATAATATGAAATGCTGTTATGCTCTTGAAAATATTATGAATAAATATCCTGTATGGGAGCTTAAAGTTTACTTTCTTACAATATTTAATATCTCAACATAGTCTAGAAGCATTTCCAAGTACAAGTATGTTAAAAATCTGTAATTTAAGTTAGTTTAGGAATTAGTCTCTAAACCCTATATTTTGGTGTGCTTCCAAGTTCGTTAATTATGGATTGATAATTATATTAATGATATGCTTTAAACCCCTAAATTGGACCAATAATTTCATTAGGTTGTATGTACCCTACACAATAACAATTATTTTATCAATCTTGGCCATTTTTTTCTAGGCACATGTATACGAGACTATGGATTATATTGTATCATTTTATGGTGCATTGATTGCATATAGAGGTGCTCTATAACCTAGTACGAGGGAAATATTGTCGTGTAACTCCAAATTTAAAATTAATAAAATAATACTTAAATTAAAAAATTGGAAATATTAAAAATAAAAAAATCAATATTGGCCATTAAAAAACAACGAGGGCTTCACTGGGCGAGAAATACCATACCATGTGCGTTCATATTGGGGGATTTATATTGAGGAAAAATTACATATATATTGAGCATATAATAGGGGGTAAAAGGTTTTTATATGTTGTATATAAAAAATGGAGATCAAAGTCAATGAAAAAATATAAAGGGGTATAAAAAATGTTAATAGAAAAATGGATACCTAAAATATCCACTGAAAGTAGTGGTTTTTTAAATTGGGAGGGTGTATTGGGTATGTAGTGCTAGGGGGGTAAATAAAGTAATTTTTAGAGGTATTTTCCAATATGTAGTCAAATTAAGGGTATTTTTTAGTATTCCATGAATGCACATGTTGTGCAAAAGGTTCATTGAGTGAAGCCCCTGTGAAAGAAACTAGTCCAAATAATTTTTTTTATTATAGTTAAAAATGTTTATTAGGGTTTTTCTCAAAACCAACATAGATCCATTTTAACTAAAGATCTACCAATAGTGAAGAGAAATAAAATCTCTCGAGGTGAAAAAATTTCCTCATCTTTTGCACTAAAAAATAGGTTTACGTCTCAAGAGATATGATCCCCCTCAGTGCTTGGTATATCTAGAGTTAAAATGGATCTATGCTAGTGCTAACAAAATGACGTACTATATATTATTTTGGCTCAAGCATACTTTTCTGGGAAGATCGTTATTCATTGGGCTCAGTTTTCTCGACGGGTATGGGTGTGCCTCCCCTGCATCATTGAGATCATGTACACCCACTTAGAGACTCTTGATTGACTAGTGCCATGACCTCCTTCTCTCGTGGTTAGGATCCTTGCAACAATAATTCTATCTCTCTCTCCATGACCACCTCTTGTGTCTAGTGAAATATGTTGGAATTGTAACTAGATTTATTCTTCATAATTTCCATTATATCAATTTGTATTTCATTAAAAAATAATTAAGAAAATTTATTATTATTACTATTATTTTTATCGTCAAGCATGTTCTTCATGATTTTTTTGGTCAAAAGAAGATGTAAAAGGGAATTTTCTTCATGACCCTTGAAAAAATAAGAAAATTTTGAATTTTTCTAAATGTCATTTGTCACTCTAAGTTTCCAAATCGACCTCCAAGAAGACAATTAGGACGCCCAAAAAGCATGTCCTTTTAGATGCAGGAAAAACTATATATTGGAACACATCCTCCAACATTTGGAAACCAATTTGGTGGTCATACAGTGGAAGCGTAATTTGGGTCTGTGGCATGGACATATGAGGCATAAAATTCTAAAATAAAGCGATCTACCCATGATATATTTTCCCTATAAACAATGCGATTTTTTGAGGCATCTTCTCTAAATGTGAGTTTTTGAGGTATCTTCTCTATAAAAAGTGCGAGTGTCCTTGAGGTTTCATCTTTGTCAATAGTGAGAGTCTTTATGAGGTATCATCTCCTTGACACTGTGAGTTTTCTTGAGATATCTTCTTCGTGACAATGAAATTTTCCCGAGGCATCTTCCTCTATGATATATGAGTTAATGGACCAACCCTCTATGTCATGCGATATTTATTTTGGACCATATCTCTATGACACGTGATTTATTGGATGGACCACATCTCTATGTAATTAAAGCTATAGGAAGGCTACTATCTCTGATGATTTGGACAGCTGATGTTATCACCAAAAAATGATCACCTAGTCGTTTCTAACTAGTTGGATCGAAATACACCATGTAAGTTTAATTTTACCACAGTAAAATCACTTTCACTAAAAGAAATAATTTAATAAACCACTTTTATTAAGTTATTTCTAATTAGAACCCATGAGAATAATTAAATAAACAATTATTTATTTAATTTTCTCTAGGAATAATTATTAAATCATTGATTGATAATTATTCCTTGTCACAATTGACTAAATCACCTAGGAATAATTAAATAAATCATTATTTATTTATTTTTCCTTAACTACATTCTTGGAATAATTATTAAATCATTATTTAATAATTCACATTTTTCTTATTATTCGTGAAATAATTAATATTCATCTCATTTGTTAATTATTATACATAGATATATTTTACAATTTTGAATATATTTTCCCTCTTCAAAAATATAATAACGTATTCCAAGCAGTTATATCTATATTTTGGTCAATAATATCTTATTATTCTCCATTTTCAAGATCAACCCAATACTTTACTATAAATAAGATGGTTTTTCATTCATTTCTCACCATGATCATTATCATCGTCACCATTATCATCTCATACTTTTTGAGCTCCCATTTTGACTTCTACATATTGTTTGGATTTTCACACATTTGAGAGAGGAAGATATGAATACTGAAGTGATAATGACATCAAAGGAACCATCCCATGGATGGGGATTTACGACCCTTTGTAAATCTCTTTCACCAGGTGGTATTAATAAAATATTTATTCTTTCAAAATATTTTTCATGATTGAGTTATTACATCAGATTCATTCTTGTTGTTTGTTCTTTTAGATCACATACATCTACTTTTCTACAGATTTTTCTCACCTATTTTTTGTATATCTGAAGTATAATCAGCCACAATTTTTGTTAGGGTCAGTAGTCACCTGTGACTTAAGTGAGATATTTTGGTGCACCTTCCAAGAAATTTCATTTTAACAAATGATGACTCCACTAGTGTAACCGTTCAGTTTCATGGGTGAATTTTTCTTCAGATATTTCAGATTTTTCTACAACTATATTTAGCCTCCAATTTCTATTTATAAATTTTACTTAATTATTCTGTCAAATTTCTAGATTTTGGTGGTTTTCTAGTTTTTTCCGCAGGTCACAGGTACCAACCAAGCAAGAGATTACAACACCTGTGTGAGATTTGATGACAGAGAGTCGTGGGAGAAAAACACACTTTTCATCCCGATAATTGCGCTCTGATCTCCAGAACGCACTATTTGACCCAAAAACCATTTTTCAACCTGTTTTAGGTCAGTACATGTGTTTTGAAAATTTTCTGGAAAATTTTCATATTTTTCCAGCATCACCAAGAGTGTTGTCTGTGTACTAGGTCTGGGATTTTTCACTTCTATTTCAGTGTCCCTTAGGCCTAGATACTCTTCTCTTGTTTCTTTGAGGAATAAAAACCCCCCTAGGGTTTGTACTAATCCTCCACCTTTTTAGGAAGATATTGGCTGAGTGAGGAGTTTAGGGTTTCAATACATTTAGCTATTGGTTTGCAGGGTTTGATCCACTTTATTTTATCCCTTTAGGATAGCTTCTTTTACCACTTTAACTCCATTTTGAGTTTTCCCTTGCCTTCTCCCTTTGGATCCCTTTGTCTGTGCTAGGTTTTTTTGTGCTTCTTGCCTATCCTTTGCAACAAATTTCACCTTTGAATTTTGTTGTTTGTATATACCATTTTCAATATCTTAGAGCCTTTAGATCCTAGTCCCTTTGACATTACATATTGTAGGCCCTTTTTGTGTTTTGAGTAGATTTTTTTCCTCTCCTTTTCTAGTTGTTTGAGAGCCTTCTTTGAGTGGGGTTTGTTCTTGAATAGTTGTTTATTTTAATGTCATTTTTACAACATTATTTATAGTATTTCAACATTTTATTTCAATAGCTTATGGCATCATAAAACATGCTCAATTAACTCATCCACTTAAACACACTTTTTCACACACATTTACACACCCTAAGTGAACGTGAGCTTCATTAACACCTCCAAGCCAAGGCTTGAAACATTCCACATTTAGTAATCTAACACACATAGATTAAGCCCACTTGGGCATTGGGGCCAAACAATCTATGTAGTTAGGTGTAGGATTGGTGGGATAGGCTTCCAATAACACCCATCAATCATTTACATTGAGACATACAAGCTGACTTTGTAGGGAGCTCAAAATCCTTCACCATCCCATGGTACAAAGCTGCAGTGTATTAGAAACTCGATTCAAAGGGGGTTAGGCTAGGTCATCTTGTAATAGGTTCCCCTCGGGGATACCCAACCCATGGTAGGGAATTTCATGCATTGAATGATCACCTAGAAGCTCAAGACTCGACCCCCCCGTGGGAAGAAGGTAACCGTAGTGACCAATCTTAGGAAAAAAATTTATAGGACTGGCTGTTGGAAGCAGTTTGTTCCCTACCTTACCTTTTTGTGGACAAATCTGCTTACGGGTTTGAGATCCTGTAAAGTAAGAAATTCTTTGGAAGCCCATATAAAACAATATATTTAGGATTATTTGAGGAATTAGATCACCTATAGGCTAGATGAAATTTTATTTAATAATATGTGTTTTCTTGTATTAGAGTATTAACATTAGATAGTTATTTTACACTTGGAACCTTATCAAAATCTGGATCAAGGGAAAAAATGAGCTAAAAAATTAAAGTGCTCAGAATTGCATGAAACTACATTCAGAGCGACCGACCGACCTGTCGCAAGGAATCCAACACAACTCATTTCGCTGAAAACTGATTTTGGATGAATGAGTTATGGTTTGTTAATCGTCATTCAAAACAAGCAAATTAAAACAATATATATTGCAGAACAGGTACAATTGATGACATGACAATCTAGTTAGCATGCAGAAAATATTATTCAGTTTTTAGCCCAATGGGATTGTGACAAGTGTCACTGTTCAATTCACTAGTTTGGTTTGTGAAGGTAAGAATTGCCCAATTTCCTCCAATGTTGAGTTTGGGTTCATGAATTTTAATGTGTTGGAAATTAATTTTTAAATATTAAGTTTGGATTGATATATATGTTAATATATATATTTATAATGTATTATACTATATGATTTAATGATCATATATTATATTATATTATTTTATATATATTAATATATATTATTAATTTTAACATTTTAATATTATCAAAATTCTACATTTTATATAAAAACCCAAAACATTCAAGTTTAAAACCATACATTGGTGGCTAACATTCGAATATATGTCATGGGTGGAAAATTAAACATTACATGGAGGCGTGTATTAATTTTTGGGCATATATTTTAATGTGGAATTTTAAAGGTTTTAAAAACAATATGCTCCGCATTAAATTCATGAAGGATCGATTAAACATATGTGATGACATATAGAATTTGTTGCAAAATACTATATGAGGGGAGGGGTCGGGGCTTGACCCTATGACCTCCCCCTCTCCAATGCGCATTTACACCATTGGACCATAGGCCCAGAAAATTAAAATTATTTGCATGGAAATGATAGTTGAAGGGTATTACAGATCCCACAACAGAGCGGAAGGGGCCAACCCTCGTCCATAAGACCATGTGCTATGACCGTGCAGAGAGATAACGCGGTAAACATGCTTAGCATTAATACTGCAGTCAATCAACAATTAATCCGAGCTTATCTTAAGCTAATGATGCAATTAGTTTGGTGACGGATTCAGTGGAGCGCCAATTTTGGCAAACATTTCTAGATTTAGTCAGAGTTAACTTGAGTTTTCCAAAATTGGAGGAGAAATTGGGGGATCTTTAATGAGGCCTATCTTGGTCACATTTCGACCAATTTTTGCTCAATGATAGTCATTATTAGTAGATTGGCATGCTATGAATCCATTAGAAAAACTTCCAGAGGCAAATGAGCTCATCTACAGGTGTTTCTGGCACGTTGAATAATTTTGAAGCCTAGGGCCACCAAGAGGAAAGGCCATGCCCATATCAACTGAACGCTAACTTTAGTGAATGAATAGTAAATTTTTGAGTTATTTGATTCTCTGAACACATTGGTATAGTTTATAGAGGCCTTGTAGAACATATGAAGGTGATTTTTTCACTTTAGAGATTAAACAAGCCCATCGCCACAAGGATTGGAGGTCAAGCCTGGAGGAGATCGTAACCAAATTCAGAGATTGGATAGCCATTTTTGGGTTTTTCATGTCTTATGAAGCCAATGGAACAATAAAAAAATCCATTGGAGCAACATAGATGCTTCTAATCATACTTTTGACTCATAATACCAAGAGGGCCTAGCTAGTTAAATTAGGTCCATGGAGATGTAGCCCAGGAGGGGTGAACTCCATCATCATCCATTGTGTTATGTGATTGGTATGATTTTTGTTTTTCCAAATTTCACTTTATTTTTTTGAGTTTTAAAAATACAATTAAAGCATAATTACCTCATCAAATACACATGAAACTTAACAATTTAAGCCCTTCATCAATGGTTAAATGAGACGATCCTTAAACACATTTTTACTACTGATGAGGGAGCTTGAATAGAAATATTTTTTTTCCCATATTCAGATCGAGTTGGTATCATAGAAAAATTTTAATTCATTTCAGCAATGTTTAGCTATTGGTTGTTGAATTTGCAAGACGAGAATTAAACAGTTTGCCAAGTTTATGTGTGAATGAGAAGAGATCTAAATTGAGAATTCAAGTCTCAAATCACAGCAAAGAAGCTTTGTTGAATTTCATGTGTGATGAAAACTTCATTAAGGGATTTTTTAGGTTCATCTTCCTTACAAAAACTTTTTTTTAAAGAGATGTTGCAAAAACTCTACATCATGATTGATAGGATGCAAGAGAAGTATGAAGATAAGAGGGAGAGAATTGAACTTCAAGAGCAGTTGATTTCCATGAAGGAGGAGATGCAAGAGCTTATTGAAAATTTGCATGATATGGAGACTCAACTCCATATTGCAAATGAGAACCTTGAAAGGACGCATGAGATGGAGACTCAACTCCATTTTTCCAAAGAAGCCTTAGCCAAGCATGTGCTTGAAAAATAGGTATGCAATTCAAGTTTATATTCATTTTCCTCTCAAAATGAATGTGTAGGTGCTTTTGAAAGACACAGTAGAGGAATAGGGTCCAAATTATTGATGAATATGGGATATGAAGGTAAAGGATTGGGAAAACATGCGCAAGGCATAGTTGAGCCAATTGTTGTTGAGGAAAGGCCTAAGTATTTGGGTCTTGGCTATGGACAACATGATGGAGAAATCTCTAAAACCATGAAGGCACATGAAGGCATTCCAAGAAGGACTTTCATTTTAGGTTCATTACCTCAAGCTTGTGAAGATTGTGTTCATGAGGAATGCAAAAGTCGTACACCCACTTTGCAAGAAGGTGCTCATAATCATGCATCTAATGAGAATGGTGAACAAGAGGATTGTGAAAGCTCTAAATTCGTTGAATGCATTGTTGGTATTTCGAAGAGAGCCACTACATCATCAAATTCACCTCCTCAAGAAGGCGATAAAGGTGAAAGTTCAAGGTATAAATCTTCTTTTAATCAAGTTGCTTTCGATTATGATAAACATGGAAAATTCTCACATAATATTTGAAGAAAAGTTGCACATTCATTTTGTGGTTTGGATAACCATAATGTTTGAAGATGTTGGAAGAAGATAGCCATGCATAGGAAAATCTTAAAACAAAGGAAGTAGAAAGCCAAGGACAAAGGAAGCTATGCTGAAAATAAGAGGCAATTGTTTTGCATTCGTTGCCATAAGCAAGGTCATCTTGTAGACAAGTGTTGGACTTTGTTTCCAACAAGTCATCCATGACATTTGAAGGAGGTGGAGAAAGAGAAAGGCAAGAATGGAAAATAAGATTCCATAATTGATGTGGGTGAATATGATTCACATGATGATGATATGGAGTAGAAAGAAGTGACATTGAAATGGTTTGGTAAGAGATGGTTAGATTTCTTATCCAATTAAGGCTTTGCATGTCTTTTAATGTTGATGCATTTCTTTGCCAATTCAATGCATGTTGAATGTTTTTGCCAAGAAGGTGATCGAAAGTGGAGTATGTTGACTCACTTTATTGCAACAAAATTTGTTCATTTCAGCTTTTAGCACATGTACATATGAATGGAGTTCTTGTACTTATGATTGTACTTGTGAGAGAGTTGAAAAATTGTATACATGCATGAGAGTTTGTGTGTATGAACAGTGGAATTTTAATGGTTCCATAGTGTTGTAACATGCATGAGTAATTAATGTATGTTGGTCGATTTCTTTGTTTAACATGCATGATGTCAACTTGAGAGTGTTGATCGTTTGCACGTGCATGAGTATTGAATTGTGTTGATTGTGTGTTGTATGCATGTCATATTGACTTGGAAGAGTTGATTTTGTCTCCAAAGATGAAAAGGAGTTGTTGACGAAGTGTTTCATGAGATGTGAAATTCATTTTTTTTACATGCTTATGCTTGATTTGAGAGCCAGTTGTTTGAAGAGGCATGTTTTTGTCGACTTGTATTTGGTCAATAAGTTTTGACACCAAGATGTGAGAGTACATGGCAATGTTCATATGATGTGAAATTTATTGCTTTGAAGGAGCAAGAGGATATGTCATCAAGTTGTTTCTTGCATGATGTGTTTGAGTGACAAGATGTCAAAAAAGTTTGCAGCCATTGTACACTATTTTATGTGTTGACACCAAGAAGAGAAGGAGATGGTGAATGCATTCTTCCGGATGTGGAATTTGGAACCATGGAGGTAAAAGAATGGTCATTTATTTTCTTATTTTTACTAATGTTGGAAGCTATTTGATGTAGTTCACTCATTGCAAAGGAGGAACATGATTCTCAATGGGAAGGCACCGAGGAATTGATTTGGTACAACAAAAGAGTTTTATCAGCAAGCAGCCTGCAAGTGTTGGATTGGGTCAGTAGCAAAAGGAGAACAGTGGTAGAAGAGCCAATCCATTTGCAAGGCAAGGCAAAGCATGTCAGTGGAAAAGTGGTTGTCATGATGATTTCTCCAATTATAATCAAGATGATAGAACTAGGAAAACATAAGAGTTTTTAACACTCATGAGATAACTATCTTTTGGAGGTCCAAAAGCATGTCAGTGGGAAGGAGTGATCAAAATCTAGATCAGGGGCAAAAATTAGCTCAAAAATGAAAGTGCTCAGAATTGCACCAAAATATATTCAAAGTGACTGGCCTGTCGCAAGGAATCCAAAATAATTCATTTCATTGAAAACCAAGTTCGGATGAAGGAGTTATGATCTATTGATCGTCTTTTAAAACACGCAATTTAAAAAAAAAATTATTGCAGAACAGGCACAACTGTTGACATGGCAGTCTAATCAGCATGCAGAAAATATTCTTCATTTTTTAGCCCAATGGGATGGTGACAAGTGTCACTGTTGGATTCACCAGTTTGGTTTGTGAAGGTAAAAATTGCCCAATGCCCTCCAATGTTGAGTTTGGGTTCATGAATTTTAATGTGCTGGAAATTAATTTTTAAATATTAAGATTAGATTGATATCTATGTTATTATATATATTTATAATGTATTATATTATATGATTTCATTATCATATATTATATTATATTATATATTAATATATATTATTAATTTTAAAATTTTATTATTATTAAAATTCCGCATTTTAAATAAAAACCCAAAACATTCAAGTTTAAAACCATACGTTGGTGGCTAAGGTTCGAATATATGTCATGGGTGGCATATTAAAAATTACATGGAGGCATGTATTAATTTTTGGGCATATATTTTAATGTAGCATTTTAAAGGTTTTAAAAACCATATGGCCTCCATTAAATTCATGAAGGCTCAATTAAACATATGTGATGGCATATAGAATTCGTTGCAAAAGATTGTACGAGGGGAGGGGTCGGGGCTTGACCGCATGACCTCCCCCTCTCTAACGAGCATCTCCACCATTGGGCCATAGGCCTAGAAACTTGAAATTATTTGTGCAGAAATGATAGTTGAAACAGAGCGGAGGGGGCTAGCTCGCGGGCCAACCCTCCTCCATAAGACCAAGCCCTATGACCGTGCGGAGACCTAACGCGCTAAACGCACTTAGCATTAATACTGTAGTTAATCAAAATTTAATCTAAGCTTATCTTAAGCTAATAATGCATTTATTTTTACGACGGATTCGGCAGAATGCCAATTTTGGCGAACAATTCCAGATTTAGTTGAAGTTAACTCCAGTTTTCCAGATTTGGAGGAGAAATTGGGGGAAACTTTAATGAGGTCTATCTTGGTCAATTTTCGACCAAGTTTTGCTCAAGGATAGTCATTATTAGTATATTGGCATGCTTTGAATCCATTGGAATAACTTGCAGAGGAAAAGGAGCTCATCTATAGGAGTGTTTGGCACGTTTAAGAATTCTGAAGCCAAGGGCCACCAAGAGGAAAGGCCATGCCCAGAATAGATGAAGGCCAATTTCAATTAATGAATAGTCAATTTTTGATGTATTTGATGCTTTGAACACAATTGCATAGTTGATATAGGCGTTGGAGCACATCTGAATGTGTTTTTGTCACTTTGGAGATTAAATAAGCCCATGGCCACCGGGATTGGAGGTCAAGCCTACGTTGGTGGCTAAGGTTCGAATATATGTCATGGGTGGCATATTAAAAATTATATGGAGGCATGTATTAATGTTTGGGAATATATTTTAATGTGGAATTTTAATGGTTTTCAAAACCATATTGTCCACAATAAATTCATGAAGGCTCGATTAAACATATGCGATGGCCTACAAAATTCGTTGCAAAAGATTGTACGAGGGGAGGGGTCGGGGCTCGACCCAATGACCTTCCTCTCTCCAATGCGCGTCTCTATCATTGGGCCATAGCACAGAACCTTGAAAATATTTGCATGGAAATGATAGTTGAAGGGTAATACGAATCCCACAGTAGAGCAGAGAGGGCCAGTCCATGGGCCAACCCTCCTCGATAAGACCAAGCGTTATGATTGTGTGGAGAGCTAACGCACTAAACGCGCTTAAAATTAATACTGAAGTTAATAAATAGTTAATATGAGCTTATATTAAGCTAATTATGTGTTTATTTTGGCGGCAGATTTGGTGGAGCACAAATTTTGGCGGACAGTTCCAGATTAAGTAGGAGTTAACACCAGTTTTCTAGTTTTGGAGGAGAAATTGGGGGAAACTTTAATGAGGCCTATCTTGGTCAATGTTCGACCAATTGTTTCTCAAAGATAGTAATTCTTAGCAGATTGGCATGTTATGAATCCATTGGAATAGATTTCATAGGAAAAGGAGCTCATCTATAGGAGTGTTTGGCACGTTTAATAATTTTGAAGCCTAGGGCCACCAGGAGGAAAGGCCATGCCCAGATCAGCTGAAGGAAAATTTCAGTGAATGAATAGTCAATTTTTGATGTATTTGATTCTCTGAACAGAATATTTGATAGAGGTGTTGGAGCACATATGAAGGTGTTCTTGTCACTTTGGAGATTATACAAGCCCATGGCCACCGGGATTAGAGGTCAAACCTGGAGGAGATCTTAACCAAATTCAGAGATTGGATAGTCATTTTTGGGGTTTTCATTTATTCTAAATCTAATGGAATAATAAAAAAATCCATTGGATTATCACAGATTCTTGAAATCATACTTTTTACTCATAATCCCAAGAGGGTATATCTAGTTAAAGCAGGTCCATGGAGATGTAGCCCATGAGGGGTGAACTCCACCATCATCCATTGTGTTATGTGATTGATGTGAGTTATGTTTCTGCATTTAATTTGTTGTTTATGAGTTTTAAAAATATAATTAACTCATAATTACCACATCAAAGGCACATCATAAACTGAAAAATTTAACCCCTTCATCAATGGTTAAATGAGATGATCCTTAAACACATTTTTAATACTGATGAGGGAGCATGCATAGAAATAAAAAGTTTGCCCATATTTAGATCAAGTCACTGTGCTAAATGTTTTCTTGTTGTTTTCTTGTGCTAGTGTCATCTTTGTCTTGACATCATTGTGCCACCTAGGCATCTTTCATGGTGAATTCGAGGACTATAACCTTAGTTCCTGTTAGGATGTATTACTCCTCCCCTTCAAGTTAGAGTTAATCCTCCCAGTTCTCCATCGAGTCCTTTTGAATTTGATTCTACTGGTTCCTTTAATTCCACATCTTCTTAACCTCGTATCACCACCATTTCAGGAAACAACACAGTTGCGGGAAACCAAGGTGGTAACTTGTGTCCTAACCCAGCTAATACCACAAGTGGAACCTCAACCGGTATGGTCACTCGAACTCCATTAATACCCTTCACTACTGGTTTTAATCTCCCTGATTTTAATGAGTTGATCAACGATACCCTTCTCCATAACCCAAATCGGTCAACTATGCCTACTAAAATTTCTTCAGACATACCTAAATTTGAAGGAAATCCTAGAGAAGATCCCACTAATAATTTTCGCTCATTTCACATGTGGTGTTCCTTAATTCCATTATTGAATACTCCATACATATTTTTCTATTCTAGCGCACGCTTACTGGAGTTGTAGATAAGTGGGATGTTGACCAACCTTGTGCCACTCATTCCACTTTTGCGAATCTTGCCAAATCATTTCAATCATATTTTCAGTTACCTCTCCATTATGACACTGGTACTGAACACTTGACTTAATTCTGTCAAACTTCTACCACTCACCTATCTGATCATGTGCAAGAATGGAGTAGAAGGAGGAGCATGTGCAGGGCCCCTGAATTTGAAGACCATGTCTATATGGATTGGTTCCTTAGATCACTTTTGGCCCCCATAGGTAAATATATCACGTCACACTTCCCTCAGACAAGGGAAGATGTTCTCCAAGTAGCTTTAAAATATGACTTAATCTATGCTCAATCATGTTATTTTCATAGTGTTCTCCCCAATCTGCCTTGGCCTAGTGTTGTTAATGCACTAGGGGCATCTCATGCTTTCGATGGTGTCATTGGATCTATTTCACACCCACACCTGCAGCCATATGCTCTACCTCATATGAGTTATGGTAAACCCCAAGGGGGGTCCAGTACCTCATACAATTATCCCCCTCCACTAGGAAACCCTTATCCAGGTCAAAGCACACCATATGTATATCCCCAACCGCATCAACAGATGCCAGTGCTAGTTGTTTCTCAAACAATTTATCCAAAATTTCCCCCTCCTACATATGTTCCTTATGCACCACCTAGTGCCCTATCCCCCCCGACACCAACACCTCAGCCTCCCATGCCTCCTCAACCTCTGCCAAAAAAACTACCTCTTCCTCAAGGTCAAGTATATACTTAGCAGAGTGCCACCAATCCCCCCAACACCAAGAATAATAATAAGGTGAAAGGTAACATGAAAGAGAAATCCCAAGGTAATCGGGGTAACCATGGTCCTCCACCTAATACACCCTAGGGAAATCAACCCAATCCTGCAACCCAGCAACATGGTGGACAAACCAAGCAAAACAATTACATTCGTACGAATAATCCTTGTGAATGTTGCAGAGTATATGGCCATTATACTCGTGATTTTATGATTTTACCTTAGATGCATCAAGTATGGGATGCTCAAGGAGCTACCTCTATAGGAAAACAACCCATGGCTCCACTTCCTCCGGCTCCTGCTTCATCTCAGTCGGTGGTGGTTACCAACCCATTTCCTCACCAATGATATATAGCTTCCCAACATACACAAGGTCAGCAAGCTCCCCAACCTCCACAATCTGGTCCCCATGATTATTAGATTCTTATGATGAATTCTGATGAAGTGAACACTGAGCAAGTCAACCTTCAGACTTGATCACGCCATTATGAAAAACCACCTGCTAATTTTGTGACTGAGTCCCAACCCCAAGGTTCCACTGAGCCTATTTCATCATAAAATGGTACCTTATATATCACTAAACATAAGGAAGAGGTTATTACCAGGATCCCCAAATGTCCATTACGTCGAAATGTTGCTTTAACTAAATCACCCATACCTAAATAACATAGTAGGTGACTTGGCACAATCTCCTGCTACCATGCCAATTTTGTAAGTCCTCCAGTCATACCCATCCCAATGAAAAGATTTACTCTCTACTTTGGTCATTGCAGATTCTTTAGACAATCATATTATGTCGTAGATCCTTCAAATGATCATATGATTGTCTTTGACATTGATCAATTATAACATCCCCAACTTCCTTTATCTATTTCTTTTCAAATACCTGTCTCAATCAGAAACACCATTGTTCAATGATGTATCATTGACAAAGGAACCTCCAGCTGTGTGATGGCTACTAGTGTTCAGAAAAAAACTTGGTTCACCCTACCTGTCCCCATCTACCATCACTCTCTGTTCATGGGATGGTCATCCATCTCATACCCTTGGATTAATTCACATATGTCCTATCACTATTTTTGGCAAGACTATCTCCATTAATATTGAAGTCATATATGCCCCATTGGATTAAAACATCCTTCTAGGTCATAGTTATACCTATGCCATGTCAACTGTAGCATTTTCCATTTTTAGTAAGATGTGCTTTCCCCACAAAGGAAAGATCATCACCATCAATCAACTAACATATTATGATACTAAGGCACATACTTCTCCTAAGTCCAACATTTCATCCATGACTGGCAATACGACTATCTCATCCCTCACCAATGTTTTACTTGGCATCTATAAATATTCTTCTTTTCTTAGTGCCTACTATGGTCCACCACCTACCCCTTCTGAGCCCATTTCATCTAGTGTTTGCATGTTGCAAGCATCATGGGTTACTCACAAGTGGTTTGGTATGTCCATCCAATAGCCAACGCCTTCACAACCTGCTATTCCCAACTCAACCCAACATATAGGTATACTTCTTCAAGGACCACTTCCTTCTGCTAGTGTCTCTCCTAGTCCATTCCAACTAGGAATAGTTCCTCCAGGCCTTAACCATCCAGGAGTAGTTTGTTGGGAAAAATACTGAGAGGGGGGGGGTGAATCAGTATTTACTGCATATTCAAAACTTTCACTTTTTCTGCTTCTAAAACGCATACGCTACTTTCCTGAACCAGACTTGCGTATATACGCGGATACCCTTTACGAAACTAGCGTATACACTGATATCTATATATGTCATTAATTCATCACTCAAATCATTCCTTCATTTATTCATCAGATATTCAATAAGCAGTAAACATGTGCAGTAAGAACAGAATACATCATGACACAAAGCATCACACATGAACACCAGGATTTTTAGGTGGAAACCCAAGTCGGGAGAAAACCACCGCTGCAGTTGCTCAGCCTTCAATATTTTATTATAGAGAAAACATATTACAACATATGTGCTGGCGCGGACTTGACCAGCACGCAGGCACCCACCTGCGCTCGTTTACCAGCCTCTCCTGGAAGGGAGCTCCAACCCCCTGACTCGTTTACCAGCCTCTCCTGGAAGGGAGCTACGACCCCACGATCTCGTTTACCAGCCTCACCTGGAAGGGAGCTACAACCCCCTGACTGAAGGCTACAACCCTCAGCACCACCTTGGACCACGTTTCATCAATTTTCACCCTGGATCCAACAACTTCAATAGAACACCACTTGCAGGCCACATTTCATCATATTTTCATACTGGACCCTTTCCATACTTTTAAGCACAACCATACATCATCAACAGATACATATCAACACCGATCAGATAGCATAAACACAGCAGAACAGCTCAGATATTTCATACCCCTTGCTTCAGCAAACCCTAGTTTGCATACGCTCTTTTACTTCACTGATTTCGCGTATATACGCGCTTCCGTCCACACAAACCGGCGTATACCTCGGTGTATATTTTATTGCGCATACGCGCTTTCTCTTCGCTGAAGCTGCGTATATACGCGCTTCCTCCGCGTCGAAGTAGCGTATAGATCTTCAATTATTCCAAAGCAGCATACTTCTTCAGATCAGATATTCAGTTCAGATTTACCCTTTCACTTCAGACAGATGTTCGCCTAGATGTTCGCCTCATCACAGATCTAAGCCTTCCATAATCAGATCTAGCAAATACAAGAGCAATTCAGATCTAGATTTCCTTCTTCATCATTGGTGCATCATACATTCAGATTTATCATTCAAGTGTAACCCTTTCCATTCAGATTTACTTCAGAGAGAAGTATTCATTCAAGCTGGAACATCTTGCCTCACACATGTTGTTACCTGATGAATTTCTAGTCCTTTTATACCAGTGTATCCTTTCCAATACCATGGGCCTTTTTCAATACCATGGACCAAAACCCCAATACCATAAGCCCAAAACTACTGGACGGTAGGGGTCCAATTGGGCGGATCATTGCAGTACACTTGGGTCAGCAGCCATGGTGGTTGCCCGCGGATTTGCACTTTTTTGAGCGCTTTGGCCATACCGACTTGTAATGCTACTTTAAAGCGTGCATACGCGACTTCCCCTAGGCCAATTCGCGTATACCAAGAGACATGCTCTTTTTCATCATTCTCTGAGTACATTCTGAAATCCTTTCTTCATTGCCTTCTGTAAATACTGTAGATACATCAGATTTCCTTCATCAAGGACATATTCTATCAAACACAACTTCATCAAGTAAGTTGTCATCATCTTCATCAAGTGGGTTTCCTTTCAAGTACAACACTCAACATCATATCATCAACAATCATCATATCACCTCAGATTTACATCATTTACTAATTCCATCAAGTCAAGCATAACTTCATCAGGTGGTTTGCCATCAAGGACAATACATGTCAACAGTCACATGTCTTCATCTTCATTCAGTGGGTTGCCATCAAGGACAACACTCTGCATCATATTTCCAACAATCTCCCCCTTTGGACTTGATGGCAACCACGATGGTGTTTGGTTACCACAGCAGATAGATACCATGTCACTCTCCAAAATATGTCACATCATTACCTTCTCTTTATTCAAACACCATGTCACTCTCCCCCTTTGACATCAAGGGCAAAGGGCGGATCAAAAACCAACATTCTCCCCCTTTTCTCCTCATGTGGAAGAAACAGTCTGCAGATCTGATATATGCTGAAGTGGCCAAGCTCCCCCTTAGTTCATGCTGAATCTTCAAACATATTTTTCAATAAAGTACATGACTCTTCCTATCACCAAAGACTCATACTTACATCAAATATCCAACCAAGTGGATTTACATATGAGACTCAAGTACCCAACCAAGTGGGTTTACACATTTGACTCAGCTACCCAACCAAGTGGGTTTACAAATTTGACAAGTCCTTACATGACTGAATATTACAAATTTACATCATGGGTCTTTAACAAGACCTTGTCATCAAATTACAAATATGACTTTAAGACCAACACCAGAAAGACCTCAAGAGAGATTATAAATTAGAAACACCACAATGCCAACAATGCATTATACTCAGCAAAGCTAAAGCTCCCCCTGAATCTGTGCAACCAAGCAATCTTTCCAAATGACTAAGGCTCCCCCTTAGTTTGTGCATCCTGAAAGCTTCCACCAACAAATCATCAAGGCATCTTCATCAAAACATTAGAAACAGAATTATGAGAACTGGAACACCATCAGAGATACCAAACAGTATCATAGATACCAAACAGCACTGCAGCTGTGCTGAAGAGAGCTGAACCAACCAAAAATTGTCAGCAACCAACCATACGCGGCTTTCTGTGCAGGGACTCGCGTACATACGCGACTGTATTTCAGGAAACCCGCGTATCCCAAGCCATCTTCTAAAATTTATGCAGATTTGTTCTTTTGACTGGCAGAGACCACTCCCAGCTTCTGTCTTTGATACTCGAACGCTTCCCTGGGCAGAGGTTTGGTAAAGATATCAGCAGCTTGTTCTTTGGAGGTAACATACTCCAACTTCACTTTTTGCTCAAGCAATTGTTCACGTAGGAAATGATATTTGATGGGAATGTGCTTGGTTTTCGAATGCATAACAGGATTCTTTGAGATACTGATGGCACTTGTATTATCACACATAATGGAGATAGGAGTTGCACATTTGATTTGAAAATCTTGCAAGGTTTGCATCATCCATAGGAGTTGAGTGCAACAAGACGCGGCAGCTACATACTCTGCTTCAGCTGTTGATAAGGCAATAGAATTTTGCTTCTTGCTAAACCAAGATACTAACCGGGGCCCCATTTAAAATGCACCACCACTAGTGCTTTTCCGATCATCAACACTTCCAGCCCAATCTGCATCAGTGTAAGCATGAAGAGTAAGATCAGCATCCTTTGGATACCATAGACCAAAGTCTTCAGTTCCTTGTAGATATTTGAATATCCTTTTGACAGCCTGAAGGTGAGACTCTTTTGGATTAGCTTGGAATCGTCCAACAATCCCAACAGCATGCATAATGTCTGGTCTGGTCCCAGTGAGATAAAGTAGACTTCTAATCATCGATCTGTATTCTGGTTGATTCACAGTGGGAGAATCATCATTAGAACTGAGACTGCATCCGGTTATCATTGGTGTACTTACAGGTTTGCATTCTTCCATGCCATAGTTCTTCAGAATTTGCTTAAGATATTTTGCTTGTGATAGAAATATACCATCTGCAGATTGATGCACTTGCAAGCCAAGAAAGAATGTTAGTTCCCCAAGTAAAGACATTTCAAATTCTGGCTGCATGACAGAAGCAAATTTTTGACTCATAGATTCTTCGTTGCTCCCAAAAATGATATCATCAACATATACAACTACAATCAATAGTTTATCATTTTCAACTTTTGTGTATAAGTTGCTATCAGCAGACCCCTTTGAAAATCCTTGTTGATGAAGATATTTGTCAAGACGATAATACCATGCCCTTGGAGCTTGTTTGAGACCATATAGAGCCCTTTTAAGTCTACAAACAAGATTTTCATCATTTCCCAAAATGAATCCTTCCGGTTGTTCTATATATACTTCTTCTTCTAGATCACCATTAAGAAAAGCAGACTTAACATCCATTTGATAAACTTTGATTCGTTGATAACTTGAGAAAGCAAGAAACATTCTTATGGCTTCAAGTCTAGCTATAGGAGCAAAAGTTTTTTCAAAGTCTATACCTTCTTGTTGAGTATACCCTTTGCAAACCAGTCTAGCTTTGTTTCTTACAACATCCCCATTCTCATTTAACTTGTTCTTGAAGATCCATTTAGTTCCAATGACATTTTTATCATGAGGTCTTGGCACCAAATCCCAAGTGTCATTCTTTTCAATTTGCTCAATTTCTTCATCCATGGCATTATTCCAACATTCATATTTGATAGCTTCATTGACATTGTGTGGTTCAATTGTGGATAGAAGTGCCAAATTACTAGAAGATCCCGCAAGAGTTCTCCTTGTTCATACACCTGATTCCTTGTCTCCCAAAATTTGAGATTCAGGATGATTCTTTTGAACATATCTGGATGGAGCCTTTTCAGATAAATCATTTTCAGGTTCTTCATTTGATTCACTGTCTATATCATTTCCATCTAATGTAGAAGGCCATATGTCATCATCATCTTCTTCTGTTGTTTGTTTTTCTTCTTTAGGAGCTGCAGGAGACTCGTCAATAACAACATCAATACATTCAAAAACCTTTTGAAGCCTTTTATTGTAACATGTGAATGCTTTGCTTGAAGATGAGTAGCCAAGAAGTATCCCTTCATCTGATCTAGGGTCAAACTTGCCAAGTTTTTCATCATTATTTTTGATAAAGCATCTACTTCCAAAAACTTTAAAATGCTTTACAGTGGGAGATTTGCCATACCAGAGTTCATATGGAGTTTTATCACTGTTTACCCGAACATGAGCCTTGTTGAGAATGTTAACTGCTGCACGAGCTGCTTCACTCCAAAACATGTTAGGAACATTAGATTCAGTAAGCATAGCTCTGGCCATTTGAACAATTGTTCTATTCATTCTTTCTGCTACACCATTTTGTTGTGGAGTGCCTGCTACAGAGAACTGTCTTTTAATGCCATGTTGCTCACAAAATTCAAAGAATTCATTTGATGAATATTCTCCTCCTCGATCAGATCTAAGACACTTGATTTTTGAATCCAATTCATTTTCTACCAGTGCTTTGTACTTCTGAAATTTTTCAAAGGCTTCATCTTTGTGTTTAATAAACGCGATCTCACACATTCTGGAGTAGTCATCAATAAATAGGATATAGTATTCTTCCACACGTAATGACTTTTTCCTCATAGGTCCACAGATGTCAGTATGAATGAGTTCAAGAGGCTTACTTGATGAACCTTCTTTGGCATTAAATCGGACTCTGGTCTGCTTACCAACTTGACAAGATTTGCATATGGTACTTTCTGGAAGATTGATCTTGGGAAGATCACGAACAGCTTGAAGTTTGCTTGCTTTGTTGATTTGAGAGAAACTCAGATGTCCCAGTCTTCGATGCCATAGCCAATTTTCTGAAGATTTGCTTAAGTAACATTGTTCTATGCCGTTGAGTACATACAGGTTGCTTGGATTTCTTTTTCCTTTTATAATGATTTTACCCGTATCAAGATCACGAACCACACATTCTTTGGAACTGAAGACCACTTCTGCTCCTTGATCACACATTTGACTAACACTCAATAGGTTATGCCTTAATCCATCCACATACATGACATCTTTAGCCTTCACCTTTTCTTTTAGAAATACTGACCCTTTTCCTTTAATAACAGCAGGAGTATCATTTCCAAGAGTAACTTTCTTTTCCTTCTCTAGAGCATTATAAGTATGAAGTTTGCTTTTGTCACCTGTCATGTGTCTTGAACACCCGCTATCAATATACCATTGATTCTCTTCACCCTCTGCAAATAACGCTATCCCACAATTTTCAACCGGTAATTCTTTCTTTTTCCACACTTTAGAGCTTGAGGGAACATGCTCTTTTGGTTGGACCTTGCTCCTGCATTCAGATTCTTCATGACCAAAGTTATTGCAATAAGTACATTCAACTTCATTTTGGAGAGGAGAAAAATTGTTATAGGTGTTCTTCTTTGGTTCATCATTCATCCTTATCTTTCTTGCTTCTCTGGTCATGATGGTTTTATATGCAACACATTGAATAGCTTTATGACCAAAGTTGTGACATGTGAAACATTTACCATTGAAGTAGAAATTTCTGTGATCATGAAATCTTCTATTAGACTTTACCTGTTGGTTGTAGCCATTTTGAAAGATCTCCCTGTTAGTGTTTCTTGAATTGAGGTGATCTTGCTTTACCTGTAAAGATCCTTTGTTCTCTTGCTGAGTGGCTGAATGTAGAGAACCAGCAGTGGCTGCTTTTAGAGAATTTGGTTCTGATGTCTGAGAAGATTCCCCAGTATATCCAAGACCTGTTTTTATAAAAGGAGACCGTTGTACCTTGATAATCTCATCCAAGGTTTCTGAACTTTTAGCAAATCTGAGATTGAGAGAATTCAATTTCTCATTATCCTTCCTTAGACTTACTACTTCACATTCTAGATCCTCCATGCGTTTTTCTCTTGCTTCAAGCTGAATTTTAAAAGTCTCAATGATTATGTTCTTTTCTTCTAGGCTTACTTTGAGTTGAATGTTTTCTTCAAGAAGATTATTGTCTTCTAAAGAATCCACAAAGGTACACTTTTCTTCATCACATTCTTTTGCGAGAGCCCATACTTTTGCACCAAAATTCAGCAAGGCTTTTGTATGTATACTTCCCATTGTGACGGATCTCCTTCAAGCGATCAAGCTTCTGTAGAAGGACCTTGGCTCCGATACCAATTGTTGGGGAAAAATACTGAGAGGGGGGGGTGAATCAGTATTTACTGCATATTCAAAACTTTCACTTTTTCTGCTTCTAAAATGCATACGCTACTTTCCTGAACCAGACTTGCGTATATACGCGGATACCCTTTACGAAACTAGCGTAGACACAGATATCTATATATGTCATTAATTCATCACTCAAATCATTCCTTCATTTATTCATCAGATATTCAATAAGCAGTAAACATGTGCAGTAAGAACAGAATAGATCATGACACAAAGCATCACACATGAACACCAGGATTTTTAGGTGGAAACCCAAGTCGGGAGAAAACCACCGCTGCAGTTGCTCAGCCTTCAATATTTTATTATAGAGAAAACATCTTACAACATAAGTGCTGGCGCAGACTTGACCAGCACGCAGGCACCCACCTGCGCTCGTTTACCAGCCTCTCCTGGAAGGGAGCTACGACCCCCTGACTCGTTTACCAGCCTCTCCTAGAAGGGAGCTACGACCCCCCGATCTCGTTTACCAGCCTCACCTGGAAAGGAGCTACCACCCCCTGACTGAAGGCTACAACCCTCAGCACCACCTTGGACCACGTTTCATCAATTTTCACACTGGATCCAACAACTTTAATAGAACACCACTTGCAGGCCACATTTCATCATATTTTCATACTGGACCCTTTCCATACTTTTAAGCACAACCATACATCATCAACAGATACATATCAACACAGATCGCAGATAGCAGAAACACAGCAGAACAGATCAGATATTTCATACCCTTGTGACCAAACCTAGTTTTCCGCCACGGCTCTTTTACTTCAGAGTTTCGTGTATACGCGCTCAAAATCCCACACTGGCTTAGGCGTGTCTCGGTGTATGTTTTGTTGCGCATACGCGCTTTCTCTTCGATGTTGCGTGTATGCGCGCTTCCTCGCGTGTTGAAGTGGCGTGTAGATCTTCAATTACTAGGAGCGACATGCTTCTTCGGATCGAGATATTGGGTTCGGTTACCCTTTCACTTCGGACGAGATGTTCGCCTAGATGTTCGCCTCATCACGGATCTGAGCCTGGCATATCCAGAATCTTCAGCAGGTCCTCCTGGTGAATGGCAATTCAGATCTAGATCTCCTTCTTCATCATAGGTGCATCATACATTCAGATTTATCATTCAAGTGTAACCCTTTCCATTCAGATATACTTCAGAGAGAAGTATTCATTCAAGCTCAGACATCTTGCACTCACACTCATGTTGTGCACAATGAATTTCTTCTCCTTTTATATGATTATCCTTTTTCAATACCATGAGCCCCTTTTTCAATACCATGGACAAAAACAATACCATAAGCCCAAAACTACCTGGACGGGGTCAATTAGGCGGATCATTACCCAATACTATGGGTCAATACCATGGTGGTTACCCTTGGATTTGCACTTTTGGAGCGCTTTAGCCCATACGCGACTTGTAACGTTCCTTTCCGCGTGCATACGCGACTTCCCCTAGGCCAATCCGCGTATACCAAGAGACATGCTCTTTTTCATCATTCTCTGAGTACATTCTGAAATCCTTTCTTCATTGCCTTCTGTAAATACTGTAGATACATCAGATTTCCTTCATCGAGGACATATTCTATCAAACACAACTTCATCAAGTAAGTTGTCATCATCTTCATCAAGTGGGTTTCCTTTCAAGTACAACACTCAACATCATATCATCAACAATCATCATATCACTTCAGATTTACATCATTTAACAAGTCCATCAAGTCAAGCATAACTTCATCAGGTGGAGTGCCATCAAGGACAATACATGTCAACAGTCGCACGTCTTCATCTTCATTCAGTGGGTTGCCATCAAGGACAACACTCTGCATCATATTTCCAACATAGTTATGCCTGTCCATTATCCTTCAGGTCAGATACCTTTCTTATTTCCCCCATGAGGATTTTTTTCTTTCCTTATCATGGATATGTTGAATTTACGCAACATTACTCTGGGGATCCCAATCTGGTACATTGATTCCCATTCAAAAAACCCACCTGATCAAATTAAAACTTACACAAATTTGACAACAGTACAACCTGTTGTGCCTCCCCTTCCTTTTCTTTAGTTCCAAGGGAATCTACACCTATTGTGAAAAAATTTGGTGAGGGGGGGGAATCCGAGAAAAAGGGAACTAAAGACAAGGCACCCCAAATAACTCCGACTCCTCCTAAGCCACCAAAGATGACACCTCCATTCGATTTGTGTGACATTATTTGGCATGCCACCAATAATTATCCTGAACTCCTTTATCTCAAATATTTGGTCGTTGATACTTTTCCTAACTCTACTATCCCGGAGGTCCATGTCACCTTACCTGAGTCAACCAAGAAAAAGAGATCAATACGCACAAATCACCCTTGTGATTTTTGCGATACGTGTTGTATCTCAAGAAACAATCCCTTGGCTCTGGTAAGGAATCAATGCTTAAGACATTTTATAAATGTATGTCATAATTACCATATCAAATGGCCTTTGTTTAACACCCTTGGAATTCAGTTACTTAATACCCTCAATAATCTGATATAATGAAAGCCTTCACAATGACATAAAGTGTTGATATTTGAATGGAATGAAAAGAAGAATTGTAAGAGAAACTCAAAATGATATGCTGAAAACACATAATCTACCACTTTTAAGTTTCAGAGGAAATTTTTGAAGGAAGAGAGAACTTAAAATAATATGTTGTAAACACATAATCTATCACTTTAAAGTTATATCAGGAGTTTATGAAGAGAGAAGAGATGAGGTGAAGGAGCAAAAATTAAGGTTATTTAAATATTACTCACAAATGTAATTAAGAGACCAGCTGCTACATTACTTCACTTCATTCAAAGAGGAATAGCCACAGAGTGCAACAAGAAAGACATATCAACATCAACAGTTGTAGGAAACTTGATCTTCTTTCATTAATTTCTAAGAGAATTTAGTCATAAACTAACAATCATCCAGAGGTCCAAAACTTAGAACCTCTTTTCTTTATTTCTATCTACTTAAATACATCACAGTGGTTCATAACTGCTGAACTTCTTGAAACTATTCAACTACCTAAAATGTTAATATTACTTATGCAATCATACTTGAGAAAGAAAATTAAAATTGGAAATTTTTTTCATTTTGCTGAATCCGTTGTTGTTGATGTGTCCTCCCGAAGTGCCGAGGTGGCCTTTCTAGTCATGATGCAATGCCTGCATAGCTCTGAAAAAATGCCTCAGTGCCCGATTTGACCCAGCTGTCGTGCCACGAACAATGTTGTTATATGATTTTTTGCCCGACTCTGCCTATGCCCCTGTGCTTCAAATGCTGTTAATCATATCACCTGCAACTCAACTCTTCTCTTCTCCTTTGATCTGCGTCGGGTCACTTACCCGACTTTCTCTGCCACGTTCTGCCTATTTCTCATTACCAAGGCATTTCATCGGTTTTATGATATGACCCTATTGTCTCCCTCTGATACGATTTAACATGAGAAATGCCTTACCTTCGGATCTGAAAACCTTTGGAGTTCGTTGTTGAAACCACATCGCATCCGCCTGCACATCACCCTTCGCTTCCTTTAATTTTCCTTAACACTTATCTTTTAAAAATAGCAATGTGTAGTATTCGATCGAGTCCCACCTGGCATCACACATTGGACTTCGGTGACTTTATCACTTACCTCCCACGGTTATCCTATAAAACTTGTGATTTTTGATTTTGCAATCGGGCCCCACCGCATCACACGTCACACTTCGACGACTTTATCACTTACCTCCCATGGTTATCCTCTAAAACTTGCGATTTGCAATTTTACGATCAAGCCCCACCGCATCACACATTAGACTTCAATGACTTTATCACTTACCTCCCACAGTTATCCTCTAAAAATTGCAATTTGCGATTTTGCGATCAAGCCCCACCACATCACACATTGCACTTTGGCAAGTATAACATTAATCCTTGGTCCTTAATTGTTAAAAATAGTGATGTGCGCTATGCGGTTGGGTCCCACCAGACATCACACATCGCACTTTGGCTACTTTATCATTTACCTCCTGTGCCTGTCTTTTTGAAACTTTTGATTTGAGGTTATTGATTTAATCTCCGTTGTCCCTCTCTTCACTTCAGCTCTGCGCTTCGATCTCAAGCATCCGTTTTTCCTTTTGCACCTCCTCCAAGACTCTTAAGTTTTTAAGGGAAATGCACCCCTTCTCCGCCTTTAGGAAATTATTTTGTTTGCTCCATGGCATAACCCTCTTGAGCTTACTAATGAGCCCAACTCGACCTTGTCTAGTGTGCAATGTTCTGAATGTGCCCATCGGTCTACTTCCCGAGCTGTCCTACACGTGAATAAGCCCGAATCGACCCACCTTCACATATAATCACATAATGTTAATGTACCGACATATAAATCAAAATTCTTCTATGACACACAAACTTTTACATTTTCTAACATATATGTTTTTTTTGGTGTTTTGAAACATATTTCAAAGGTAAATGCAAATGAGCCAGAACATCTGGCTCCACTTGGGGATAGTGCTTTCTTCCACGGAAGCGCTAAGAACCGCGGACTAGTGTCTTATCCATTGGGAATGGAGTCAAATATTTCTTGGTGACATATGAACAATGAGAAATCTGGTATTTACAATGGTGGAGTGTCGACTTTTAATGTTGGAAATAATGCTTCAGATACTACCCGTTCATAGGCAACTGTACTATCTCTCCATCTAGATCTTCCAAAATGAATGTGTTATTTGACCTTGCCTCAGATATTCTGTATGGACCATACCAAAGAGGATCAAATTTACCATGCTTCTAATTGTCTTCTCGGCTGGTGTCCCATCACAGTACTAAATCTCCTACTTGAAAGAGAACCTCTTTTTCTTTCTTGTCGAATATAGACTTCATCTTTTCCTGATAAGTAATCAAGTTATCCCTAACTTTGATTCTGTTTTCACTTGAATCAATTATTTTTTTCAATCTCCTTACCAGAGCATTAGGTTCTTCCTGAGTTTCTTGAAGGAAAGAAATCATTGGTTTAGCCAGCTGAGTAGGAAACAATGCTTGAGTTCCATAAACCAGTTCATAGGGGGAATTTCCAGTAGATCTCTTGGTAGTGACTCAAACTTCCCAGAGGGAAAACTTCAAATTCATGTCCCAATCCTTTTGATTTTCAGCGATTTCCTTCTTCAATATCATGACCAATGTCTTGTTTGAGGACTCTGCCAATCCGTTCCCTTGAGGATGATATGCTGTGGAATGTGACAATATTACATTATATGTTTGATATAAATTAATGAAACGAGAAGAGTTGAATACCTGAGCATTATCAGTCACAATTTTGACTGGACACCCAAATCTACTCAAGATGTTTTCCTCCATAAACTTCATCACTACTTGGTCATTTTCCTTCTTCGTGGGTATTGCTTCAAACCATTTTGTAAAATAATCAGTGGTAGTCAAAATCCACTTGAACTATCCACTTGATGGTGGATTGATATCTCCAATAGAATCTAATCCCCATTGCCTGAAATGTTCTTCAATAAATACAGGGATGAGAGGTAATGGAGCCATTTTTTTTCTTTTCAACAAACAACTGGCACTTCTGACAACTTTTGAATACTCTATAAACATCTGCAAACAAGGTTGGCCAATAGAATCCTGACTTGAGAATCTTATGGGTAGTGACCTTCCAGTTATAATGTCCTCCACACAAAATTTCATGATATTGTTTGGTGACTTCAATAGATTCTCCTTCGGTCAAACATAACAGAAAAATACCAGCAGGATCTTTCCACTATAGCTTTTCTTCTATGATAACATATAGTTGATATTTGAGCTTTGTTGGGTGCAAGAATTACACTTAAGCAAACTCCTCAACACTTAATTTTTCAACCCGGGGGATTCGTAAATTTAGAGACGAAGCACAGGAAATGCCAGAGATGGTATGAATCTTTCTAATGTAAATCCCTACTTTCTTTAAAGGAAAGATTGTAGAATCAAATCAAAAGAGAAGAAGGAAACTTGAACCATCAAAAATAATCTAAGACTGGAACGAGGAAGTATGTATTTGAAAGAGAGAATTAAAGATAAAAGGAAATCACTCCAAATAACAGTTGTTTAATCTACTGAGTGTGTGTTTTCCTTCAGCAGAGACACTTTAGCAGTCTCATTAGATGATCCCTTAAACCTTATTCATTAGAGATTTCCTTCTTGCATTAATCTGTCCTGCACTAGTGCAGGATCAAAGATTTATGTAGAAGGTATAAATAGTGTCTTTACTGAAGGCTTTTTACTTCATGCAAGGGCTCGAAATTTTCAAGGTTCAGAGCACTCAGATCTTGTGGCAAGAAACTGGTTCTTGCACCGGATCAGAGGTTCTTGCACTTAGCTTTTAATCCTTAAAAAAAGTGTTCAATTATTGCAAATGCTAGTTTACTATTGAATCGAATCGCACACATAAAAGCGAATGTTTCTGATCTTAACAAAATGCAGAAATAAAGAAACAATCATTTATCCTGTCATAAACATTTAAAGAAAGAAATTAGATTATAGAAAGTAGACTAAGAAAGCTTGCTGCATCACACCAACGTGCACTGGTGTAGGTTCATTTCTCCTGCTTGGACCAGGTGGAAAACCAATTAAACAGAATTGCAGGAAAAGGAAATATCACACCAACATGCACTGGTGTAGGTTTGTTTCTCCTACTTGTACCAGGCGGATGAAAGCCAATCTGAAATCAAGTGCAGGAAAGTAAATTTCAGGGAAATGAAATGTATCTACTTCACACGATGGATCCGTTTTCACTCAGACAGGAATACATGTGCTGAAAGTTAAATCACACTTTAATAACATAAACACAAATTTCAAGAAACAGAAAATAGGGTAAAATTACTGGGTTGGTTGGGCCCTAGCCAACCAGTGTGTTTCCATTTTTAAGTTAAAACGCTACTCAGTAAGCTAGTCAGTTCATCAGATTAAAAACAGAAACACAAATTTTGAAACATGAGGCGGAAAACCTTTTATTAATTCATTGAGGCGAATACATGCATTAATACAATGTCCAGCCCAGATTCGGGCGATAACAAATCAACTGGTTACTGCCTATCAACTCAACTCTAGAAAATCTGCTCCCAAGTTCTCTTCTCCCCATAGGTCCTATTTACACTTTACATTATATATATCTGTTGGTCGAAAGCCAAAACATATCGTTCAACTGATTCATAACAAAATGCAAAATTTAGTTTTGGCCTTCAAGATAAGATGGTTTTGCAAAACTAGTCATAGCTAACCAGCTTTCACCCTTCACGGATTGGTCTCGGCTGCCCTTGAATCATTCGTTGTCGTGGCTGAAGTGGCTCAAGACGAGGCAGTGATCGAGGAGGTTCGGATCTGCCGCGAAGATCTTTTGTGCTGGAAATGGTGCAAGATCCGATCCTGCACTAAGAGCAGCGATCACGGTAAGCACTCTAACTATCAAAGAACCATTGGAGATATAAATACGTTAAAAAAGTGATTTAAAAGTAATAAATCTTGTAATAAATATTAATTAATGCTAAATTGAATTAAAACATGAAGAATAAATATTTATACGAAATATGTCACCGTGCTTGGACTGGTGCAAGATGAGGGTGCATAAAGGAGGTGAAACAGAGGTAAATGGTTATGATTTAGGAAGGGGAAAATGGTAAAAAGAGAGAAAATTAGGGGGCTAACATCCTCCCATCCCTAAGTTGTTGTGTGTCCTCACACAAATATTTTACCTCTGCAAAAAACCTTCAAAACTTTGAGCATTCCAACTCACTCCTACTCTGGCATACTATCATCAGTCTGCAATGTTTCAAATTTCTTCTTTTTGCTGTTCTTGAATTTCTTTGTCACATTTTTAAGTGCGAAGCATGGTACTTCCATACCCTGACTTCTCCTTTCTTTTTCTGGATCTCCGCCGTGAATTATTCTGTATTATGTTCTTTTTCCTCCTGCGCTTTAGCCACGAGCTGCTCTAAGTTCTGCACTTGAAGCTCTAGCTCGACTATCCGAGCAACAGGGGCTACCGAGTCTTCTTCCTTTTCTTTCCTGACAGTGGCTATATTTTCTTCAGGGACCTCAGTATCCCTCATGACTTCAGTAAATACTTCTTCCTCTTCTGGTTCTTCTTCTTCTCCTTGATCTTCCAATTCTTCTTCTTCTTCTTACTCTTCCATTTGTTCTTCTTCTTGCACTTCTTCCAGTTCTTCTTCTTCTTCTACTTCTTCCAGTTCTTCTTCTTCTTCTTGCTCTTCTGGTTCTTCTTCTTCTTGCACTGGTGTAGGTGGGGATCCAACGTTCTGTGGGGACTGTGGTTCTACACCAGGTTCTTCATTCTTTTTCCAGGCCTTAATAAAATCGGCCAACAGAGTGTCATCTTCAACTTCCATATATTTTGCTACATCCGCAAGGACTGATAGCAAATCATCTTCTTCGGGGGTCTGTTCATGCATTGGTGGCGTCGGAGGAGTTTCTTCAACAGATTTACCCATTGTCTTCTTTTTCTTTGGAGATGGGCCCTTTTCTTTTGTTGATTTCCCAGGTCATTTCCTTTTTGCACTAGTGAAAGAAGGACTTCTCTTTACACTTGGACCCTTGCTTGTGCTGACGAGGGTCTCTGTTTTCTTTTCAGCAGCTGTCTTCTTTCTTGCAGAGGACTTTTTATCTAGCTTCTTCAACAACTCCTTCCAGGTCATGCCCTTAATTTACAATTATTTCTGGACCAAGATTTTGATGAGGTCGCGGTGATATAATTTCTTATCGGTCTGGTCCGCCCGTGCACCCTGCACACTCTTAGCCATATTTTCTAAACTATTAAGCAAAAAATAAGTGAAATCCATCCTCCACTGGATGTGCCAGCTGGGTTCAAAGTGTTGCAGGATCCTAAAATGATACACAAAGGTGAGGGAATACCTTCCCTCACAAGTCACGAATTTCTAGAGGATGAAAAGGAGGTCCCGCCACTGTCCCAACAGGGCGCTGCGCAGAACACCTTTCTTCCAGTCTACCTTCATGTCCTTATCAACGATGAAACGCTGCCAGCGCTTCCTCTCGAGCTTCTAATTTTTAAAGTACTGCACACCAGTGTTTTGCAAGCTCGTCGCTGCTGCTATCGATTTTTCCGTGACTTTAAATTTCAGGGGCACAATCTTTACATGACCGTTTTTAAAACTCTTTGCAAACTGTAGGGCCACTTCATTGTTGTGCCCGTTAAATTTTTGCAAAAATTGAATAAAGCCTGAGTCTCGCAATAGTGTAAGACTATTGCAAAACTCAGCGGTCTGATCTACCTCGCTGAGGGACGAAGGTTCACATCGAACATGCAACATCTCTGCTTAACAGTTATGAACAGTCCAAAAACATTGCATGCAATACTGGAAAATTTGGCTCTTTATAGATAGGGATCCAACCATCCACCATCCCTTCTGTCTTATCACCGATCCATCCCACAAAAATAGCCATGGATGCGCATCACGTTTAGAATCGTGCGGGATTGGTACTTGCGGAAGTGTTTTTAACGCCTAAGTGAGGTAATCATTATAAGTGAAGGACGTTTGGGATCATGGCGGAAAGGGTAATTATATCCAAGCAACGGTTAAACATTTCCACGCTCCTTCATAATTCAAAAAAAAACTTTAGTATTTATTAAAAAGGGATCATGATTCTTAACTAAAAACACTTTGTACTTTAAATAATTTTCTCCTAGTTAATATGATAGAAAAGTACTCCCTAAATAAGTGAAAATGCTTCTTGTAAACTTTTATGATGACCACTTCCTATGACATATGCTCATGAAAAGAACAAATTGTACTCTGCTTCTGTCAAGGTGCATGCTTGCACCGATCTGTTTACACCGCTTACTATACTGTTCTGCTGGTACCATTATTATTATATTATTATATAGGACTATATGCTTGCACTAGTGCAAGCATATTGTCTGAAAAAAGAACAGAGAATTTAAGTAAAATATAGGCTGGACTTCTAACATGGCTTCCTCAAGTGATACTGGAAATTTTTTTGGCCCTTTCTTGATGCTTCAGGGCATATTTTTGCTCTTTATGTATGAGATCCTACAATGAATTCAAGAGGGCACAAATAAGTGGGAAAGGGGAAAATTTTAGAATGGGAAGGAGTTTTGTTACAGGGATTCTAGGAATAGTACCAAAGAGGGGATAAACAGAAGTGGAATAGGGAAAAAAAAAATTCAAGGGTAAAGTGGGATTTTTACAATGCGGGTAGGGTAAATTCAGAAGAATGTGGGAAGGTTAATCATTCTGGGATTTAAAGAGGAAAACTGAGGGAATATTACGAAATGGGATATGAAGAAAGGCAAAAAAATTTCTAGAAGGTCTGCCTGCACTGGTGCAAGGAAAATAACTACAACGATAATTAAGTGTTACTTGAACAAAAATATCCATGCTAATTACCCCAATGTATAAAAGTCTGCTGAACCTGATTTTAATCGGTGGTCGCTAGCATATCTAAAGATCAAGCAGCATTCTCTTTTTATTAGAAATTTTTTATCTTCTTGCGAGCAAGTTGGTTTTCAGGTTGACCCTTCTACAATCATGTTAGCGAACTGATTTTCACAATTACAGGAAAATATTTTTTTCTTTATTTTTTATTAATTTTTTTTTTCTTTGAGAAGAAGAAGAATTCATGTTTTCAAAAAGTTGGTATTACCATTTACCACTACCATCCCGAATTGCTGTTGGACTTGCTGTGTAAAATATTTCTTGGCAAGTGGTTTAAAATACTTCTTTAATCTATGTCCATTTACCAAGAATACTAAATTTTTTCCATCAATAGTTTTGACTTCTACTGCACCATTCTTGAATACTCAGATCACTTCATAAGGTCCCATCCAACGTGTATGGAACTTCCCTTTAAAAATTTTAAATCTAGAATCATAAGGGAGTACCCAATCACCTGGTTGGAACTGCTTTTTCTAAATAGACTTGTCATGCCACCTTTTTCATTGCTGCTAAATTAGGATGTTTTGCTGAATAACATCTCTACGAAATTCATCTAACTCATTTAATTGGAGAAGACGCTGTTGTTGTGCCTCCGAGAGATATAGTCCTAATTTAACTGCAGTTCTGAAGGTTTTGATCTAGAATTCAATTGATAACAGAACCTATTTTCCATATACTAGCTCATATGGTGTATGTCCCGTGCTATTTCTCCAAGTGGTTCTGTATGCCCACAAAGCTTCTGGTAATCTTTCAGCCCAGTTTTTCCGATGCATATTGATTGTCTTTGTAAGAATGGACTTGATCACTTTTTTTGTAGATTCCACCTGGCCATTTGCTTGCAGGTGATACGGCGTGGATTTCCTATGCCGGATCTTGTATTGCTCCATCACACCTTGTACCAGATTAGAAATAAACTGCAGACCATTGTCAGAAACAATTTCTCTAGGCACACCAAATCTAGTAAATATTTTAGTAAAAAGAAAATCAACAACAACTTTTTCTGTAGCAAAAGAAATAGCTTTAGCTTCTACCCATTTTGTATTGAAATTTGTACAAACCAAAATATGCTTTTTACTTAAGGATGTTGTATTTATTGGCCCTGTAAAATCAATAGCCCATTTTTCAAATGGCTCAATCATAACTTGGGGACATAAAGGCATTTCATTGGTTTGATTAGGCTAGCCCATTCGTTGACAACTATCACATCGCTTGACATATTGTTTGGCATCCTTAAACAAGGAAGGCCAAAAGTAACCAGCATGTAATACTTTATATGCAGTCTACTTATCAGCAAAGTGGCCTCCACAAGGTTCATCATAAGCAGATTTCAATATGTCAAACACTTCCTCCTCTCTTACACACATACAAATAATCAGATCTGGACCAGTGTAAAAGAGATCTCCTTGAATCCAGGAATATGCAGCAATTTTCTGAATAATATTCCACTTTTCACGAGCAGACAAGTGGGGTGGTGTTTTCCCAGTAACCAAGTAATTAGAAATGTTAGAAAACCACAGAGAATCTGTAGACATATAAAAAATATGTTCATCTGGAAAATCATCATTAACAGGAGTTGCTTCACCAGGATTGTCTAATCTAGAAAGAAAATCTTCTACAACATTAGATTTCCCTAGTCTATCAACAATAGTAACATTAAACTCCTGCAACAATAGCAACCACCTAGTCACTCTACTGCTTGTCAATGGTTTTTTCATCAAATATTTAATCGCGGAATGATCAGTATGTACAAATACTTCATATCCTGTAATATAGTGCCTGAACTTATTAATTGCAAATAATCACAGCTAAAAACTCTTTCTCTGTAACTGTATAATTCAATTTAGCGGAAGACAAATTCTTACTAATATAATAAATAACATAGGATTTCTTATTTTCCTCTTGTCCTAAAGCTATGCCAATAGCCAAATCTGAAGCATTAGAGGAAATGTGAAAAGGCAGGGACTAGTTTGGACTTCACAAAACTGGTGCTTGTACCAAATTTTCCTTCAATGTTTCAAAATACTGTTATGTTGTGGACCATATTAAGCGTACTTGTGGGTAGCATAGAATAAATGCGTACTCTGCAGTAACATCAAACCACGCTTAATCTGGTAGCTAGCCCTACTAGATAAAGAGAGGGCTCTCTCCGGGTCAATCTCAGCAAAGATAATCAATAAGGCTTGAGATGACTTGAAAGAAAGGCTAATTTTAGGCTAGGTATATAGGTAAAAGAGTTTGATTTTGATTTTGGGGGTTTTGTTGGAATCAAAGGGAAAGGCAGTTTTGGGTCTGGGGATGAGGCCTAGTTTTTGTAGAGTTCTGAATGGGGAAAGGAAGGAAATTGTTTTGATTCTTTGGATTGAATGAATGGATAGTTCAGACTGGTGATGAGCTGAAGAGGGCAAGAGGCTTTCAAGAATCCTCTTCAAATAGATGAAAACATGGAAAATTAAACAAAACTCAAGGCAGAGCAAAGCAATCTAATGAATTCCACCTTTATCACTCATTTGTTTAATTTAAGAAGAAAGGAGAAGGGAAATGATACACATAAAACATCAGTGAACTTACAATCACAGAGAGAAATACACCATCAAAACATAGAGCCACATGGATCCCAAAGAGTGCTGCAAACCCTGGTCTATTCCTTTGCCAAAATTGCAGAGATGAAATGTACAATGAAGTGCCAAGCAATCCCAAATGTCCAACCTCTGAAAATGACTGAGAAAATACAAGATATAGATAAGCCTAACTCATCCCCATGCCTCTAGGGGTCGAGCTCACTATTTTAGGAGCTGTTTCAACAAGTTCTAAACTAAGAACTGGAAAATAGGCAATGAAACAGCTTGCCTCTATAAGATAGGAAACTGATTCATTCAGTTACATTTCACTTTTTGGTGAATGAATCTACTTGGATGAGTAAAAATGTGCCAAAATTACATCAAAGTTATGAAATTACATCAATTTACATCAAGAGTTTCACATTTGGAGATAAAGTAAAACTTCACAAAAACTAGGCGAAAATCTCGAAGTATATGAGTACCTCTAGGCCAAGAAACCCAATGCTACCATACCGAAATCTCTTGCGGCGGCCACGACCACCGCCCAGTGTGTCGTGCTCTGGAATTTCTAAACATTTTGCCCCCAACTCACAGTTTCGGCCTCCACGATTTCTTTGCTCCTCAATGCTATATCTTGACATGCAAATGGAGTTTTGAAATTTGGAAATATCTTATGTATACCAAGGATTTTTATTTTTTATTTGAAAACCCACTTTATTATGTTTGAAAACTTTGGCACTTTTTCAAAAGATCTCTGTCTTACTTGGTTTTGATTTTTGAACTGAATGATGAGTTTCTTGTCTGTTTTGTAGGGATGGATGGCATGAAGTTTTGGCAAAGGCGACTAGGGCTTCAAATGGAGCATTATTACAATTGAATAATTTTGAAAATTGCATTAGACTTGATACAAAAGGATAAAATAGACAATTTTTCTTCAAAACAGGGTTTTGAAGAAAAATCGTTTTTGAACATATGATAATGAAATTTTTTGCAATGAAAACTTATTTCGAACCTCCCTCATGTGCTTGCTGGAATTACTAGAAATTTTGAGACCTGATTGATAAAACCCTAGACCTAATGATACTAAAACCCTAAAAATGTCTGTTTGCCAACCAGGGGACCAAAAATGACTATAAATGATTTTAATGAACAGAACTAGGCTAGCAGGTACAAAACATGAGGGATATGAATGACACGACCCTTCCGTCAAATGATCCATGCTCCTAATGGAATGCAGCTGACTGAACTGAATGAGACACCTAAAATGAAATGCAACAAGAGAAATTTGATCTCTGACGGAGGGATGAAGATATCAGACTTTCCAACAGACCAAGAAAATTCACTATCCTTAGCTAGAAGTCGGAAAAGAGGAGCAGCTATCTTCGAAAAATTTTCAATGAATCTTCTATAGTAACCAGCATGTCCTAAAAAACCTCTTACTTCCCTTTGAGTTTTGGGTGCAGGAAGATGCAAAATGATTTCAATCTTTGTCGGATCAACCTAGATACCTTTGTTAGAAATCAAATGGCCAAGCACGACTCCCGCTTTGCACATCATCGGCATTTCTTGTCACTCAAAGCGAGATGGGCTTCCTGACAACGAAGAAGTACTTTCTCCATATTTTTGAGAGCTTCCTGAAAAGAATCACCAAACACAGAAAAGTCATCCATATAAATTTCTACAAATTCTAGATCAGCAAAAATGGCCATGACTACCCTTTGAAAGGTAGCCGAGGCATTACATAAACCAAAGGGAAGCACTTTATAAGAAAATTTCCCACATGGACATGTAAAAGTAGTTTTATCCTGATCTTCGGGTACAATATGTATCTAGTTATAACCACTGAAGCCATCCAAAAAGGAGAAATATTTCTTTCCTGCAAGGGTATCAAGCACCTGATCAATGAAAGGGAGAGGGAAGTAATATTTAAGAGTGGCTTTATTCAATTCTCGATAATCAATACAAATACACCATCTTCCATCTTTCTTAGGTACTAGCACTAATGGAGAGACCCACTGACTGTCGGAAATAGGATAGATAAAACCGGCATCTAAGAGTTTCTGTACTTCTTCCTTCACAATATCTCTTAGAGTTGGATTCATTCGCCTTTGGGGTTGTCAAACAGGTCGGGTTCCTTCCTGAATATATATATGATGTGTACAAGTTTCAGGAGGGATACCCTTCATATCTTCATAGCCCCAAGAAAACGCACTAAGATGGTTTTGCAACAAATTCACAAGCTACTCTTGCTGAGATGAGTCCAAATCTGAACTGATATACAAGAATTTACCAGGGCTAATCTCAACAAGAGTGGTATCAGGCTCAGGAGTACTCAAGGGATTGGTCAAATGCAGTGGTACAGAAGAATGAGAACCATGATTTTCTTGGAAATCTAGGCTAAAAATTTGGCTCAAAGGCTCAAAATTAGGCATAGTGTCTAGATTATTCAGAAAATATTGAATATCATCTTCTTGTGAAGACCCAATATAAAGATGGATAAGGGAAATAGAATGAGTCTCCTCATCACTACTTTGATCCAACCATAAAGTATCTCGAAGGTCCTGAATGGATCTCGCATGGGGGTATAAGGTAACTTTCTTCCTAGAATCTCCATGTGAAATATACATATCACCAGAACGAAATCCAATATATGCATCAGCTGTAGCAAGCCATGGTCGACCCAAGATCAAGGGATGTCCTCCTACTGGGTTCTTTGGCTGAAGCACAATGAAATCAGCAGGATATTCCCAAGAATCTCATGAGATGATCACATCGTCCAATACTCCTTCTGGATTGATTTTAGATCTATCTACTAATTCAAGCATAGTGGGAGTAGGGCGAAGATGAGATAACCGAAGTTGATCCCTGGTTTGCTTAGTCATGACATTAATTGCTGCCCCCGGGTCTATAAGAACATTAGAGACAAGGACATTACCAATCTGAACTGAGACAACAGGTTTTCTGGGATCAATATATTTTTCCACAGACACACATCCCGTCATCAAGTCTGCTGCCCTACCAACAAATTGAATGGTTTTGGGTTCCAATCTCTTCCTCCCAGGTTTCTTGAGACAGATTTCCTTAATAATCTTGGTACAAATGGGGATCTCTTTGATGGCTTGAAGCAAAGATATCTTAATGAAAATATTCTGAAGCTCAGATGCCAAACTAGTCTCAGAAATAGGCTCACTCCTTTCCATTACTAGCCTCTCTGGGAAGGGAGGCTGGTTGGAAGAAGATGGCAAGGATTCAAAGGGTAAGGGTTGCTTAGTGACAACTTTCGGAGAATGGTTAATAGTTTCCTCTTCTCCTTTATCTTCAACGATCACCATAGGTTGCTTCTATTTTCTGATGTTACAGTCCTTCCAGATCTTAATTGAATATCATGAACCCCAACTGGAATAGACTGGTATTCGAATGATAAAGGTGGGTTTGTTACATAGATAATTTGCACTGCTTTATTATTATTAGGATTGGGCATAAGTTGAGCAAGAAATTGAGGAGGTCAAAAGGGTGGTGGTAAAGGAAATGGTGGAGTGGACTGACTCAGAAGTTGAGGCATTGAATAAGGTGCATGTGTAGATGGATATGACGGCATAGGTGGCTGGTAGGAATATGGAGAATGAGTTAGCGCTCTCCAACCTTGTTGCCATGGTTGAGAAGGTTTCCCATGCTGATATTGATTCCCATACTGCCACTGGTGACGAGAGTTAGGATAAGAATATGCATGTGAATTATAACCAAAATAGTGTGGAGAAAATTCAGAATCCATACCTGTACCTACCTGAGCCAATTCCTTCTTGCTCCCATAGCATTCAAGTATTTATCTTCAGGCTGTCCCCCTGTAAATACAGCTTTAAGTCCTAGTATAGAGGGACATTTTTCTGTGATATGGTCTTCTGCACAAATAACACACTTATTAGTTTCTTTCAAATTAAGAGGACACTCTTTAGGATGATGCTTGTCTCTACATTTAGGATAGAAAATACATAATGACTCTTGTTCCTTCATGAGTTTCTGCTGAAATTTTAAGGAGTCTAACTGTTTGGTAACAGTGTTCATTATATCAATTTTCATGTTTTCCATTTTATTTTCTAGTCCAATAATCATAGAATCAGTAGATTCAGTTTTTCTATTTCTATTTCGAGTTCCTCTACCAGATCTATACTGGTTTCTTGAAAATTTCCTAAATAATTCACAAATTTGATCAAAAGTTTGCTAAGAAGTATCACCTTGTCCTAACATATTCAAATTATTTCTAACATTATCAGTAAGTCCTCTTAAGAACAAGGTTCTAATAGTGTTGGGATCAAGCTTAAGTTTTGACCTTTGTAAAATATACAGAAATATTTCCAAATAATCTTCAAGCATTTCATCATCATCTTGTATGATTGTAAAAATTTCATCCTGCATGTCCTGAGTTTTGAAATATTCTTGATATTTAGACAAAATCACTCTCTTCATCTGATCCCAAGAGATTATAGTGTTTCCTCCTAACCCCATAAACCAGCGTAGAGCTAAGTCCTTGAGGGTAACAGGAAATAATCTTAACTTCTGAGCATCAGTTGCATAATCATAACTTATACACAAAATATAAAACTCAAATAGAAAAGAGTTAGGATCTTCATGAACTTTACCATGGAAATGAGGGAGAGCTGATGGTGGAATATTATTCATTTACGCCACAGTATCAGGATCTACAATTGGAAACACAAAAGTGGATTGTTATTCACTTACTTGGTTGTCACCAATCGCTTCCAAATGACCTTCTTGGTCCACCATTGTTCCCCTTTTAGTGTATCGCTCTCCACAGGCTTATCCACACCTAAGATGTTGTCACCATAATCCAGGTGGATTTTTCCTGCGTGATGGGTTTTAATTGGATTGGGCTTCCTGCTAACAGAAGGAGACCCAATATGAAAATTGTTTTCAGAATTATTTCGGCCCTTCGTGGGCTTCGAACCCTTACCTTTTCTAGGCATTCATTTCAAAAGGAAAAAAGAAAGAGAAAATAACAGATAACTTCTACAAAATGCTGTCAGAAATCAATCAACACCAGTAAAATTCCTTCAAAGAAACAACACTGCAAAAATAAAGAAAAATTACCTCTATTGTATAATCAGAAAATTCTTACCAAATCAAATCACCTCCCCGGAAATGGCGCCAAAATGTTGGGTGCAGGAATTACACTTAAGCAAACTCCTCAACACTTAATTTGTCAACCCGGGGGATTCATAAACTTAGAGACGAAGCATAGGCAATGCCAGATATGGTATGAATCTTTCTAATATAAATCCCTACTTTCTTTAATGGAAAGATTGCAGAATCAAATCAAAAGAGAAGAAGGAAACTTGAACCATCAAAAATATTCTAAGACTGGAACGAGGAAGTATGCATTTTCAAGAGAGAATTAAAGATAAAAGGCAACCACTCCAACTAATGGTTGTTTAATCTACTGAGTGTGTGTTTTCCCTTAGCAGAGACACTTTAGCAGTCTCATTAGATGGGCTTTTAAACCTTCTTCCTTAGAGATTTCCTTCTTGCATTAATCTGTCCTGCACTAGTGCAGGATCAGAGATTTATGTCGAAGGTATAAATAGTGTCTTTACTGAAGGCTTTTTACTTCATGCAAGGGCTCAAACTGTTGTTCGCAGCACCGCATCTTGCAGAACGTCCTTGTACCCGCATCGCAGTTTTCTATCGAATCAAATTGCACACATAAAAGTGAATGTTTCTGATCTTAACAAAATGCAGAAGTAAAGAAACAATCATTTATCATGTCATAAAAATTTAAATAAAGAAAGTAGATTGCATAAAGTAGACTAAGAAATCTTGTTGCATCACACCAACGTGCACTGGTGCAGGTTCATTTCTCCTGCTTGGACCAGGCGGAAAACCAATTAAACGAAATTGCAGGAAAAGGAAATATCACACCAACGTGCACTGGTGCAGGTTTGTTTCTCCTGCTTGTACCAGGCGGATAAAATCCAATCTGAAATCAAGTGCAGGAAAGTAAATTGCAGAGAAAGAGAATGTATCTACTTCACACGACGGATCTGTTTTCACTCAGACAGGAATACATGTGCTGAAAGTTAAATCACACTTCAATAATATGAACACAAATTACAAGAAACAGAAATTGGGGTAAACGTGTTGGGTTGGCTGGGCCCTAGCCAACCAGCACGTTTCCCTTTTAAATTAAAACGCTGCTGAGTAAACTAGTCAATTCATCAGCTTAAAAACAGAAACACAATTTCTGAAACATGAGGCGAATACATGCGTTAATACAATGTCTAGCCCAGATTCGAGCGATAAAAAAACAATCGGTTACCGCCTATCAACTTCACTCTAAAAACTCTACTCCAAAGTTCTCCTCCAGGTCCTATTTACACTTTACATTATATATATCTGTTGGCCGAAGGCCAAAACAGATCGTTCAACTTATTCATAAAAAAATGCAGAATTTAGTTTCGGCCTTCAAGATAAGACGGTTTTGCAAAACTTGCCATAGCTAACCAGCTTTCGCCCCTTCACGGATTAGTCCCGGTTGCCTTTGAATCACTTTCTATCATGTCTAAAGTGGCTCAAGACAAGGCGGTGATGGAGGAGGTTCGGATCTACCACGAAGATCTGTTATTCTGGCAATGGTGCAAGATCTGATCCTGCAATAAGATCAACGGTCACGGTAGGCACTCTAACCATCAAATAACCTTTGGAGATATCGATAAGTTACAAAAGTGATTTAAAAGTAAGAAATCATGTAATAAATATTTAATTAATGCTAAATTTAATTAAAACATGAAGAATAAAGGTTTATGCGAAATATGTCACCATGCTTGGACTGGTGCAAGATGAGGGTGCATAAAAGAGGTGAAACAGAGGTAAATGGTTATGATTTAGAAAGGGGAAAATGGTAAAAAGAGAGAAAATTATGGGACTAACAACTTGTACCTCAAAGGGAGTCACGCCTCCAGAATGGTTGCTAGATGCAGATGCGCTGCTGGTGGGAAGTCGTTGAACGATCTGGGCAAAGTTATCCATCATCGCGTTCCTTTGTTTTTCGAGGGCCTCCTCGAGAAATATTTTGATAGGATCTCCTACTCCCTCATCTTTATTTTCATCCCCCATGGGCATCCATCAGGGTTTGCGAGGCTGATCTTTCAAAGGTTCCACCAGATCGAGCCCTAACTCCTTATACCCCGTCCTCGTTGGGGACATGCAAAGAAGGATCGAGAAAAAGCAGACCGCTCTAATATCATGTTTGATCCAGATTTATGCAGGAACACAAGAGAATACACATATAACCATAAATACAAAGATGCAGCAGAAATAACACTTCATTTCATTAATATCAAAGAACTGAAATTTGCTTACAGACATAATGGAAATAAACTAGATAGGGCGCTGGTAGCTTATCTCTGAGAAGAGATGTGGCAGCTACAGGCCTTTGAACTATGTTACAATGAGGCTCAAGGGCCTATTTATTATTTAGAAACAATAGAAAACCCTAAACATCCAAAACCCTAACCCTAAGAGATGAAGCGCCAAAACTATGGGCCCCATTTGGGTAAATTGGTGTTTCAACTTCCTGGGGATGTAGCTTTGGCATACGATCTACGTTTGACATGCACCATACCTCGTTAGAAATATCTATCCGAGGACTACAACTTTTGATGTGAGCAACATCAGTCCAAGGAACCATGTTTCTCCCAGTTTTCCCAAAAAACGTCATTTAGGGCCTCAAAGCGGCTCTGGAAGTTCAGGACCCAAAAAACTGCTAAAAATAGTAAGTCGTGCCGAAACTGAAAAACTGAAAGATACAATGGTGGGGCCCCAAGTGGAATAGGTGGGTGGCCACCAATATCCACCCGAATCACCTTGTCCTTTCATTTGGGTTTTTTTGGCACCCGTGATGTCTTGTGTAGTTGTTATTCTCTATCTTTTTTTGATGTAATTCGTTCTCATTAATTGTATTGGTGCGCCCAGGTCATATCTAAGTAAAGTTGAGACTAAAAATTTCTCTTATCCGTTCATTTCTGTGTATTTTGACCCCTTGCTAATCTCTTTTTTGGCTGTTTTCCTCTGTATTTTTGCGATGTTGTCTTTTTCCAACTTTGACTTGAGACGGTGCCTAGAATCGAACATGGTTTCTTTCTTTCGAAAATTCTTCCTTTTTGTCACAAAGCCTTATCCCTGAGGATAATGTTACATTAGTTGATTCAATAAGGCCATCCTTTGGTGCCTTATCTATATTTATGCATTGTTGATGCCTTGGGTTACTTGTTGGAGGAAACTTTCATTGTAAGGAAGATCACCATTATTATGCTTTTAGATGGTTGACAGAGGTTAATAACTATTTTGAAGATGAATCTTACTTTCTTGGACACCTTTTGCAGTGTCTTTGGTGCCATTTTCAGCCCTCATAAAATTTATTTTTGGCTTTTTGGGTTGGATTTGTCTCTAGAGTGGACTCCTACTACCTGGTTTATATTTTTCATGGAGTGATTTCTAGTTTTGATATTCTTTTTGAGACTGGGTTATCACCTATGGACTCATGAGATGCATAAAACTTATCTATTTTCTTGCATTTATTGAAACTATGTTTTTTATTCATGTTAGTTTCTTATATGTGACATCTCAAAGACTTGATTTGTCCCTAGCTTAGGAATTGAGCGTAAATAAAATTTGTTGTTACCATCTTTTCAAGTTTTCAAATGGAAACTTATGAATCTTATTGTCTAGTTACCTAATTTTCAAATTGCATAGGTTGTTGACTTCAAAAGTTAATTTGTGTGTTTCTAGAGCAATTAGGTTTTGGAAGATCTATTTCAAGATTAGATGATATAAATATCGGTATGGGTCTGATAAAATGTTGAGCTATTCTACTTGATGAACCTCATAAAATGTCGAGCTATTATACTTGCTGGACTATATTTGTGAACCAATATATGGTAGAAATAACTTGAATTGTGCAAGGTTTAATACTCCTTGAAGCCATGGTAATGAATGCACATGAGATTGAAAAATAGGGAGGATATGGTTTCTCTTGGGAATAGATTTAGCTAAAAGAATAAATGCTCCTCAATATTGAAAACAACTAATAACTCCATGCTCTACTATTTGAGGTGAAATTTTATGCTTCCATATTTAGGGTTGGTATTTTTGGACCTATATGACTATAGCCAAAGAATATGTTTGGGTGTTAATGGAGGACCTAACAATTTCCTTCCAAATTTCAAATGCCATTTAAATGGCTTTGATTTCCATGTAAGAGAATAAAACCATTTTTAGAAGAAATGGAAGAACAAAACAATGCCTTATACTTTAATAAAAAAATTATTGAAGCTTTCTATACAAAGAACTAAACTATTACAAAAGCTTGTTACAAAATGTTAATTCACCATCACCATCTTATCATGTTGTTTAACATAATACTTTTGTAGCCATACTACACTATGGGGTCTTTTAAGATATTAGTTACGATGGGTCTTTTATAACATTAGTTTGAGAAAAATAAAAATTTGGTAAAAAATTGCCCAATTTTCATCAACTTGCACATTTTATAAATGATAAGGTGTTTGCACATTTTATAATTTTTCTCTCAAATTGCCCAATTTTAATCAACTTGCACATTTTATAAATGATAAGGTGTTTGCACATTTTATAAATGATGAGGTGTTTTAAGACATTACATTGAGACAAAATAACATTTTTATCTGAATTTTTCCCATTTCGTATCAGATTACTCTTTTGCAAAAAGTAATGAGGCCTTTTGCTAATAGGAATGAGTGGGATGATTGAAGGCACAAGACGACAAAGAGGGAAGAATGAGAGATATGATTGAAGGGGAAGGCAACACTAATTTAAGGGAAAGGAAACATGTTGTGAAGGTTTCCATTGTGGTATCTACGGTGGCGATGGCAACAACCCGAATTAAATGGGAAGGCAACATGATGTCGAAGTGTTTCTATTGTGGGATCTACGACAACAATGGAAGAAAACCCCTTCTGTTGAGAAGAGTGTACAGGCACATGGAGAGAATGAAGAGAAAAATGAGTGGGATGATTGAAAGAGAAGGCAACGGTCTGTAGAAGGCCTTCTACAACAGGATTTACAGCGGCGATGACAAAAACCCCCTTCTGGAGGGTAGCATGTACATGAAGATAGAGAGAAGAGAGTAGAATATATTCTGTAGTGGGATTTATTGCGGCGACGACAGAAGCCCCCTTCTGGATGGCATCAGGAATGACCTAGGTTTCCTATGCCAACATATGCACTTCCATGCTCAGAAATTTCTTGAAGGAGCCCTACAAATGTGATGCATCTTGTGCTAGAAGTTTCAATATACTTTCAACAAATGGGTTGAGGGAAAACCAAAAAAACCAGTCGCGCGAGATCTTACTTCTAATGACCGATGATCCTTTTTCAATGAAGTTTAGTGAAAGAGATATTTGAGGGAGGAAATTCATTAACAAGGTCATTTTAACTCCGTTTATTTTCCTCTCCCAGTAGGGTTGGTTGGTTCGGGTATGCCCCCGCTCGATATTCAATCTTGGTGGAAATTGAAGGGTTATAAGGTGGCGTATGCACCTGCTCATTCATTGTTACTTCATATTCTGAACTAGACTCTGACACTTCCTATACAGGTCTCTATCGAGTCCAGCTAGAAGGGGCATTCACAAAACTTATAATAGACAAGCCGATGTAGCAGGTCTATTACGCTCATCTATATGGGTTTCGCGTTGTTCGTCTTCAAATATTTTTTCGTTAGATGAATTCCTATGGAATCTTGAATGAGGTAAAATTCCACCCCACATAAGTCCATGACACATTAATTAGTGTAGAAGGATAATATAATGCACATACACAGGAAAATTCATGTATGTATCTAGTGCAAGTAAATATATTCACAAGAATATTATTAACCATTTCGTTCCAACTTTGCTTCTTAGGACTAGAATCTTAAGACATTGAGAATGTCTTTATTTTATTTTGTAGCAACAATTGGCAAGCAACCTATGATTTTTGGACACTTGACACTTGTAAAAGAATGTCCATAACCAATGGAAGTTTTCCATTTTAGGTTATTAACACTATAACTTCAATCCAAATCACAGAATGGATTACGTTTTAGAATCTATTGTAATAGAGAAAAAATTAACTCTATATTTCAAGACACAAGTGATTTCTAGTTGTTGCAAGATATTTTTATGATCAAGTGAAAATTGAGTTCATGCAGGTAAGTTTCTCAAGGTGATAGAAAACCCAAGCCCCTATCGGGCTCAGTTACACAGGTAAGTTTCTCAAGGTGATAGAAAACCCAAGCCCCTATCGGGCTCAGTTACATTGCATAATTGAAGATTGGGAAGTATTTTTTTGTTGAAATTTTGTCACAATCGGATGAAATAATGTGAGTTTTAATTGTTTACTACTATCATAGTTTAAGTTTAAGGGAGGTTGTGAATTTATCAGCCAAGGGTATAAGGATATAAATAATGAAAATGAAACTTCCAAACAGAGTCCTTGTCAGCTCCAAATCCTTTCGAATCCACTTCAGAAAAGGATTTTGTTGATTGTAGAACATGAATTCAAGGCATTGATATTTTTAGAGCAATTCTGCCATAAATTATTGAGAAAATCAGAATTAATGCTACCCTCGTAACACCGCTCCCTTGATACCATCTAGGGTATGATATTTATATAATTTAGTTAGGCACAAGAAACTTATCAGGCGAAAATTCTTGTAAAAACCACAACAATTAGGCATCAAAATAAGCTCTATAATCAAATTTAGGCCAGAGTTCACAAAGATATTTGAGTTCTTTTTTTTTATGGAATGGCCTGAAATCATGTTCTATTTCATTGCATTGTCAATATTTTTTTTTAAAATAAATGCTTCAGATGGGAAACAAGCCCATGTAAAGTTGGATTTGATATGCACTGAGAGATTTCTAGGGTTTATCAATTTAGAAATCAATTGACATTGTGGTGGGGATATTTTTTAGATTCCATTTTTCCTCTCTATTATCAACCATTTTTTTCCAACTAGATCCCTCATGAAAACCAATTTTTTTTATCTGGAACTTCTACTAGTTCTGTAATAAAGTATTTCCCTACCACAGGCTCCTTAAATGGGACAGACATTGTAGATACTTTGTATTCTTCATAATTAGGTTCACTTCGATGCATTTTTCTTTTTTCTGCTCTCACCCTCTGTCGTTTGGAAGGTGGATCCTTTACACTCACATGCGTTAAAAATGGATCAGATTTAAATAATACCTTTCCCAGCTATAGGTATTTAACCAAGTCTGTGGTATAAACATCCAAGTGGATGTGCTCCAACTGCAAGGTACTCACAGTTAATTTAGTTTCTATCACCTTGATTTCCTTCAGGACACCAGTCTAATGCCCAGAGAGATCAACCCACTTATCGCATCTATATATTCTTTTCATAAAAATTCTTATCTTCTGTCAATGGTCTCTTTTCCCCAAACAAATTGAAGGGATAGTAGGAGCTAAATCAATATCACTACTTCCAATTAATAAAGGCTTTTAGTTTACCATAAAAATTGGCATGTATAGGAATAACCACTTATATGTGTATTCCATTGGCTATATCAAGAAAAACAGTGTAATATATACCATGAATAATAAAGTTTAGAGTTCAATTATGACCTCGAATGTATTAGATAGTTATATTATATTTATTATTCATAAATAATAAATTTTAATAATTTAATTGAGTTTAATTGTGATATGGAATGTACTAGATGGCTCTTTAGTATTCATTACTAATAAATAATAAATTTGATAGTATAATTTATCCTTGATGATGAAGTAGTTCTCATATTTATACATGTAAGTTTAGATTTCGTGGTTTGAACGTAATAATCCCATTTAGATTTTATAATTTCTAGCTTATGAAAGGATCAGAAAAACCCCGAAAAAACAATGATTGTTGTCGGTTTACATCTTCGAAGAAAGGCTATCTCAAATTCAATTTTCCTTGACTTATCCTCTGCGGAACAAAGTAAATTGAATGAGTGGTTAGAATTTTTTAAATTATTTGTACACAATTTTAAATTATGGAACATGTACCCCTTCCCTTGCATAATTGGACACATCAGCAATAGTATTATACAAAAAAGATAGTATTCCATCTTCACTTGCCCAAACACTTCATCTATGAAACCTAGTGACTACCTTTTCTTTATTATCCTTAGTATTGTGCCTTAATTTAGTGCACTATGGAATTCACTATCTTCCACCACTATAGAAATCCCTAGCACCTGCAAAATGAAATTTCAAATATTACAAACCCATTAGGAGAATCCCAAAGAAAAATGTTACAGGGAAATGAGAAAAAACAATTTCAGTTGTTGGAAAACATTAGGTATCCTTTCTCTTGGATTGTCGTGTTGATTGGATTTTAAAAGAAGAGAAATATTGTCTATTGTTTGTTGTTGTAGATTATGTTTCAGATCAGCCCCAAGGCTGTAAATTCACAGGGACTAGATCCAGGAAACCTCTAGCAAAGAGGTGAATTTTTTTCGTTTCCATTAAATTATCGGGAGGAGAGATTCCTACAACTATGATTTTGTAACTTTATTCCATCTTAACTCTTGATTTACCAAGTACTAAGAGGGATAAAATTTCTCATGATTCAAATCTCTTTTTGAGTGCAAAACTTGAGGAAAGGTTTGCATCTCAAGATATTTGGTTCTTTTGGGCACTTGGTAGATCCGTAGTTAAGATGAATATGTGTTGATTCTTAATTTTTCATTAATATCTTTAACCATTTATTGTTATTAATTTATTAGTATTACCAATAATAAATTAATTTATTAACTATTCCACCAACTTACTATATTCTGGTTCTGATTAAATATTAATCCTCTAGGTCTTTTCCTCAGTCTAAGGTTTCTTTGTTGACATACTCTCCTCATCCATTAAACTGTCTTTTTCTTCCTGTTTTTTTTTAAATGTTTGTCTAAAAAAATGATATTATATTATGTTTCAAATTGAAAATATAACTTTTTTTTTACAAAATTTACAAGACCTAACAAAACAAATCATCAACATTAAGAGCAGTAGTCAAGATTGTGCTCCCAACCTAATTTCGAGAAAGAATTTTGAAAATTATTTTCTTGTCATTATGAAAATTAAGGTTTAATTTTTCTTTTTATCATCGCCTTCGACGCCAACAATCTTACTTATTCAAATTTTGTGACTTTGCAGTTGAACTACATTATTTTAAGTGACCAAGACATTTCCAAACTTCAAGAGGAGGCTATAACAGTTGTCTCTGTTGTGCTTTTTATATCTATAGTTTAAGTCAGGATTATTCTGCATCAATTTATGTGTTATATTGTTATATTATTTATATTTTCACTAAATATGCATTCATTTATTACATTTAATATTTTAGTTTACTAGTTGTATGGATATATTATTAGGTGAATGCCTTTCACTTAGTTTACTAGTTGTATATAAATATGCAAGGATAGAAACTCTAGTGAAACATTGACAGTAACATATACATTGGAGAAAATTTCAAATGATTCTATATGAATCAAAAGAAGCTACTTAGAAAACCTTCATCTCTTTTCGCTGCCCTTTAATCCAAATTCAACATCATAGAGCTCATTGATTCTATCATCAATCTGATATTTAAACAGTTGATTTTCCTCTGCCTTTTTTCTTACAAATTGACATATATTGTTTTCCAAATCTCCACCATGTCACTTGAATTTCTACCTCTAATTTAGTGGATGTGGATGTATTTTATAAGCTTCGAGAAAAATAGTTAAGCAGGGGAGGATTGCAGAACAGGTTTTGAGTGATCTTGAAGAATAAAGAGATACACAAATACCACAGAGTAGAGGACTGACCTAGAACATAGGTATTGTCTTTTTTATTTTTATTTTGGTTTATATCTTCAGAAAACTTCAGTTTGTGCTTGAAATTGTATCTATGTTATATGTCATCCTTTGGAGTAGATTTTTCAAATAATTTTCAAGCTGTGTAAATTATATGATTAATTATTAATTGAGAATGCATCTTTTTCATGTTTGGCATATTGTAGTTGAAACACCAAAAGGCTATGTGGTGCAATGGTCATAAATTTAGCATCAAACAGTTGGATGATAAATGCTAAAAAAAAAATGCTATCAACTTCTCATTTTTCTCCCTCATATTTCTCTTGGGTGATGACTTATTTCTTCCTTTTTCAGTCCTTCCTTGCTAAATTTTATCCACCATCTCAGGCCATAGAGAGTCGAGAGGCTTAATGTCTACATCTAAATTTATGAGTATATATCCTTCAATTGTCTCAACCTCCATCGTATTGCCATATTTACCATGAAATTTCTCAACCTCAGAAACCTTATTCTTCTGTTGTTGGGATGCTTTAACCTCCAAGCTAAACTAGTCAATATTCGTGGACTCTGAATTTGCATATTTATATTCCAACACATAGAAGGATCAAGATAAATGGACTTCAACACTCTCATTCGGCCCTACCTCACTTGAAACCATCTCTCTCAAACGAAACATATAATATAGAGGGAGGATTATTTGGCACATGTAGGATTAATTCCAGCATGAGTGACGTTCTAAAATGTCTTCAAGCAGTTCCCTTTGAGGGGCTACCCAAGAAATACCCAAGATTTTTTTTTACAAACCTTTGTTGATTTCACATGCCTGTGGTTTCTTGACCAAGAAATATATCAACAATTTCATCATTTGGAAATCCATCAGGGGTATTAATTTCCAAAGAAATATTTCTTTTCCAATCCAGATATTCCTTATGTCTCTTCCTCTCTTTCTGTTGTAGGGAGTCTCAACATCCACACTTGAATATTTGAGACATACCTTAATTTGTTGTGAAGGTACTTGTAATCATCACAATTAAGCTTCGTATAAACTCCTTTTCTCCCTATGTACTCACCAACAGAACAATGACATTTTCTTTTAAGGAGCTTGTCACCAAGAGATTTTGGTTCAACACATTCAAATACTGATATATCTACTTCTAAACGTGATGATGATTCCCCTTGCTTAACACACAAAGCTTTTTCAGAATCCCATCCTTTGTGGATAAGTATACTATGCTCACTGCAGAGTTAAGACCTGTTATTGGTACACCACGTGCACTATAGTCACAGCCTACCAGTAATGCCAGTGTGATTAAATGCTCCCTCTTTAAATCAAGAATTGCATTAGTGTCAAATGCCCCATAGTATCCCATAATGGGCTCATCAAAATCTCCTTGAAGACACCCTTTTATGAATTTAGCTCCATGAAAATCAACTGCAATACAAGCATCCTACCAAACTTCTATATTTATATGTGCACTAAGTGCTTTAGCCTTAGAATTTTCCCTCAAAACCGAAATCTTCATAAGTTATATTAACTCTTTAGATCTAAGGTCTATACACTACAAGGAAAATACCCTCTAGCGGATGTTTTTGAGGAAACCCTTATAAAAATACCCCATACATCAATTTCTAGCGGAGGTTACTAGAGGAGGTTGGCAGGCGGAGGGTTTTGCGGATGTTTTCCTCTCGGTGCGCTTATAATCCCAAATCGCATCGGTGTGATCTACAAGAGAAAGCACTGATGCACACAAAACATTGGCACACCAGACACCGTGCGCTCCGTACACACCCGCCCGGTGCGTCGTATTATTGTATAGCACCGGTGCTTCACAACTCTTTTGCACCAGTGCATCATAAAACACTACGCCAAAATAGAAACCGCTTGGTGCGGTATTAAGAAACCGCATTGGTGCATCATAAAACACTGCCAAAACAGAAACCGACCAATGTGTTTGTAAGAAACAACACCGGTGCACCTATAAACCCCGCGCACCAGAACAAGGTTAAATAAAAAAAAATTACGGCCAAAAAACCTCATTTTTCACTTTTCTCAATGCTCCAGAGCTCTCAATCATCGACGCGCTCTCTAAGAGAAAGTGCCAGTGCGAACAAAACATTTGCACACCGGACACCGTGCGCTTCGTACACACCCACCCGGTGCGTTGTATTACTGTAGAGCACCGATGCTTCACAACTCTTCCGTGCTGATGCATCATAAAACACCGCATCAAAACAGAAACCGTCTGGTGCAGTGTTATGAAACCACACTGGTGCATCATAAAATACTGCGCCAAAACAAAAACCGGCAGGTGCATTTGTAAGAAACAACATTGGTGCGCCTATAAAACCCGCGCACCGAAACAGGGTTAAATAAAAAAAATTACATCCAAAAATCTACATATTTCACTTTTCTCATTGCTCCAGAGCTCTCAATCACCGGTGAGCTCTACAAGAGAAAGCACCGATGTGCACAAAACATTGGCACACCAGACACCATGCACTCCATACACACCTGCAAGGTGCGTCGTATTACTGTAGAGCATCGGTGCTTCACAACTCTTGCGTGCCAGTGCATCATAAAACACTGCACCAAAATAGAAACCAACTGGTGTGTTTGTAAGAAATGGCACCGGTGCGCCTCTAAAACCCCGTGCACAGGAACAGGGTTAAATAATAAAAAATTATGGCCAAAAAAACACTTTTTTCACTTTTCTCAGTGCTCCAGAGCTCTCAAGCACCGGTGCAATTTATCCTTGTCTGAGCCGCCCTGACATCGGTGCTCCCATTGCACCCATTGCACGAACTACTACTATGCATTTCCCACCAATATCTAGCTTTCCTTTTGCAAAACGGTGGGAAAATTTTATTTTGCAAATTATACAGCCAATATGCCTCCTCGACGGCGAAATGTACAGGTATTTTTCTTGTTTTTCCAAAATTAAGCTTTTTAGCGGATTAGAATTTCAAATAACCTTAAAATTAACCATTTAAAAGAAAAATAATAATTTGTTGTGCAGTGCGCACGAGCCATTCGGCTCGCACCGGTAAGCAGTTCTTCCTGTAAAATTTAGAGGCCGCACCGCAACCGCTGCTAACGGTATCTGCACCATGTCCAGGGCGGTACCGAAAGGCGCCCCACATTATTTTAAAATTTAAAAAAAAGTGCGGTGTGGTCATTTAGCCGGTCGCACTATTGACTATGGGAATAGACATGCAGTGCATTGACGGAAATATCCGCCCCGGTGTCTATCAGCGCACCGCATTCGACATTCTGATAGGTTCAACGGTGCGGCCTGGTAAAAGACCGCACCGTTCACTATGTAGTTTTTTAGGAAGTTGGTGCGCTGACACAACTATACGCACTGGGGCATATATTTTAGTCAACGCACCGCTCTTTTGACACCATAAATAGTCAACGGTGCTTTAAAAAAATTTAGGTGCACTGCATACAGTGCGTTGAATGTCATCTGGGGCACCACCCCTGGTGCACGACAAACAAATAATGCATCGGAACTGGTGCATGACTATTTTTGTGGCGCACCGACTAGTTTGTTTTTTTTTTTTTTAATTATATATGTATATTCCTAAATACATGTCTCATTTAATAAAAAAAAATTATTTAATATGTCAATGATTTAGAGAGAAGAGGGGGGACAACAACAACAACAGGCAGAATAGTATGACATGGTTCGCCTGTGGGAGGCACAAGAGAGGGAGAGAGATGCGTACCCTCACATTATTACAACAACTACCCAGGAGCTCCTAAGGCGAGTAGGCCTCCTCAAGTTATATGAGGAGGATACTTCCCTAAATTCCCATAGTGTGTTTTTGAGACATCTTATCCGCAGGTGGAATGCCCACCGACAGAATTTCCAGGTTGGTCCTAACCAGTGGTACACACCCATTGAGGAGGATATATATTTCATTACAGGGCTATCGAGGAGAGGGGTGGATTTTCCCTCGTTCCCAGAGGTTCCAGCTGGTTGTGTAGCAGGGATTCAGTTTGTTTACTCCCAGAGATACATTGGAGCATTAGTATTGTCTCTTGCAGATTTTCAAGTTGCTGGAGGTCAGTTACGTATTGGTGCATTTGGTTGTGAGGAAGTGCAATGCCTCTCACTTCTCATTTCGACCATTTCACACAACACCAGTGATGGGAAATGCATTAGTTTCTCACTTCTATATTATGTTTATTTTTTAGTACATGAGCCATGACTTGTTAGGTGGTCTACCATTTTTTTGCGATAGTTATGTACAACCTTAGATAGATGTCATGCTCATGCACAAGGGAGGGTGAACTTCCATTTTGCTTCAGAGATTTTTTGTTTATTTTTTGAGAGGTTTCCAGATATGAGGGCTAATTTTGTTCAGCAGCCTCGTAGGTCGATGTTGGAGGCACGGATGCACATGTGGGGGCAGATGATGCCCAAGAGGGGCGAGACTATGTTTCCAGCCAGGATATCACATGATGCACTGGAATTACTAGCTAGTGTTGACGAGATGCATCCCTTCATTATGGTCCCCTGTCCTTATGCTGGATTGGATTAGCAAGGGTGTTCCAACATCCTCTTCATAGATGATGAGTTTCTAGATGATATAGGTAATATTATTGTTTTATTTAAATTTATTCTAGCATGTTCTTTAACTTGTTTTTATTAAATTGTGTAATGAAATTGTCTAATTATTGTTGTGTACTTGTATATATTTTGCAGACATTGGCTCTTTTGATGGCGAGGAGATGTCGGCACCACCACATGATCCAGATGTGGATCTTGATGACGATCAGGGCATGCCAGATGTTGAGGATCATCAGAAGGCCGGTGCAGAGAGACATGCTCTTGCTGGTTTCCGATTATAGGCGTGGTCAAGCCGCAACACGTGATGGACAGTCCGCGAGCAGCAACTCATCATCTAATGATCATTCAACTCGTGTCGCGCCAGATGAGCATGAGGCTCCACTAGCATCTAGCAGTCATCATGGAGATGAGGTTGGACAATCGGCCACATCTAGTGAGCAGCCTGCAACATCCATCAGTACTAGTCATGATCATGAGCAGGCTGGACCATCGACTGTCGAGGCTGCACCATTGACTGAGCAGGCCTCCACTAGTACTGCTATTGATGTTGTACTACCATTAGCTGATCCATGACATTTATATTATAGTTGTATATTTTTAACATTATTCAGTTATATATATATATATATATATATATATATATATATATATATATATATATATATATATATATATATATATATGGTCCATTTATTTTATGTTCATGTTGCGGTTGTACTTAATTTACATGTTCGTGATCATCATGATGTGTATATTGTTAAGTCATGTTAGATATGTTCATTTAATGTGCAACTTGCAGAGATAGATGTGTATGTGATAACAATTATTTGACATGAGATGTATATTTTATGTTTGTGTTGTGATGATGTTATACAATGTTTGTGTCTTGTTAGATGATCATGATCACGATGATTATATGATGTTAGCGAATTTGAGTGTGTTTTTTAGTTGAATATGATGTTTGTATGATGGTTATCATGATCGTGATGTCTATTTTTAATATTAAATGATCATGATATTTATTAAATATTATGTCGTGATTGTAATTGAAATTTTAATTTTAATTTTATGTAAAATTGTATTTGTATTTGTATTTATATTTGTAATTGTAACTCTAATTATAATTGTATGTAAAATATTTGCAAAATTTTAATTGTAATTGTAATATTTAATTTATTGTGAAATGATTGTAATTTTAATTTTAATTGTAATTGTATATTTGACAAAATGTAAAATTGTAATTGTATGTAAATTTAAATTGTAATTTTAATTTAATTTATGTAATTGTATGTAAGAAATTTGTAAAATTATAAATTGCATAAATTTGTAAATGTAATTGTATGTAAAATTAAAATTCTAATTCTAATTCTAATAGTAATTGTATGTGAAATTGCAAATTCTAATTCTAATTTTAATTGTAATTTTAATTTTAATTATGTATGCTAAAATATTTGTAAAATTTTAATTGTATTAATGTAAAATGATTTTATTAAAATATTTATACTTGTAAATTTGTAAATAATTGTAAAATAATAAATCTAGAATAATATGAATTTTTGTAACATAATAAAGTTTAGAAAATAATGCAAATAAATTCATGTACTTTAAAATTATCATTATTTTATTATGATCTTACATACCAAAAAAAAAATAACTTTATATAGTCCGGTGTGCTTATCATCATAACACACACCAGTGCGTCTTAGTACTAAGATGCACCGGTGCTTCATAACTCTTCCGCACCGGTGCGTCATAAAACACCGCGCCAAAACATAAACCTCGATCTTACAAACCGCACCAGTGCGCCTATAAAGCCCTGCGCACCGAAACAGGGTTATTTTGTAAAGTGCAGTATTGGAGCAGCGGAGGGTTCGAATCGCGAGCAAGAATTTTTCTGAGGAGATGAGGGTTTGAAAAGATGAGAGTTTGAATTTCGGCTGAGAAGTTTATAGCAAAGAAAATGAGTGATTCAAATAGAAAAATGGACAAAGATGCTTACAAGGATGCAGATGGCTACAGAGCTCGACAGAGTACAAAAGGAGAAAAGGAGTATAGGTTGAGACCGACAGAGAGCATTCAGTTGAGGCCGACGATAGGGTTAAGAGGTCCCATGATGGAGAAATGGAGAGCAGAGTTGATGGCAGAGAAAGATCAATCGAGATAAAGCCAAGAGGCACCATGAAGGGAAGGATTCTAATTCCCTTAGGGACAGTAGAGAAATATCAATTGATGTTGTTGATCAGGCTGGTAGGTCCCATGAAGGGAAAGATTCTCCAAAATGTGTTTAAAAGAAGCTGGAGTATTGTCCAAGCTTCGATTGGCTTACATAAATTTTACCAGAAAAGCTGACGTCACATAAAATCACATCTTCGGCTTTCAATTGAACCTGAATGGCATCTCTAACTTGTCTGAGTTGTGGTCCTGTGGATGAAACCAATAAAAATTCTGCTTGTATTATAAATGGAAATCCAGTGACCATTTCTGTCGGAAGAAAAGCATAGATACCTGCAGCTACCATATTTCCACCTGCAAATCGGTTTCCCATTGGAAAAGCTAATGTAATATCCCATTTTGCAATATCTTTCCTCTGTTCAACCCTATACTCATTTTCTATGGGAAACCATTGCCTCCACATGTAATAACTGCATCATCTAGTTGAAAATCAGTCTTCTTCTACTAACAAATGTAGAATGAAGGAATCGTTGTCATTGCTCCCAAAACATTCAAGGTCATTTTCTGATAAAACAGAGATTGTATAAATTTTGTTAAGATCAAGATAGAAAGCAGAAAAGAGGAAAGAGGAAATTCAATGCCAAGATGGAGGAGTAACTTACAAATGAGCAAGAAAATCATGGGTTAGCAAGCAGATCATGGAGCACCTTTTATTGTTGCGGGTTATGGAAAGGTTCAAGTTTCTTTTTCTAAAAGAAGAAGATGTGTAGTTTTGAAAAGAAATGGCCCAAATATTTTCACAACAAAATGTACATTTCCAACATGTCTAAAAACTAAAATATCTCCAACTTCAATAAACTACTCAGAAACAAAACTTTCCCAACCATTTGTGAAAACTTCCCACATCTTAGCATAGCACAGGTTGACATGCCACAATTTCCCACTTGGGCCCTATAGTATTGCATCTTCATACGCCCCATATTACATTCTCTCCACATAATCAGTGGGGACCTCCTGCAATAAAAAAAATGCATTGGAAGAATAGTTGTTTCCATCAAGGATTTATCCAATTCCAATTCTCAATTCTAATTCTAATTCTAATTCTAATTCTCAAGAATAAACAAAATTCTAATTCTCAATTTCTATGGTTGGATTTCACTAAATTTTGGTGTACACGCCTAAAAGTAATTTCGGTGCCTTAACTGCAAATCGGTGTTGCTGTACATATAACCGCACCGGTGCGTTTTAGTTACTACGCATCGGTGTCGATGTTACAAATGGACGCACCAGTGCGATGCTATTAAGTGACGCATTGGTGATGAATAAATGCAAATAAAAAAAGCGCAACTCTACTTTCTTTAAGTGAAAAAAAATTAGCAAATTGAAAAATGGGCGACAAAATATTTTCGAAAATCTAATTTCATAAAATAATTCTTTAAATACTAAACACTTTTCATTACTTCACTATTTTTGCTAAAAATTTTAGCCAGAGATTTGCAGGAGACATACTTGGAGCAAGAGAGCACGAGAGCACTGTGAAGCAGTGAAATACGTTCGAACAGAAGTATTCAGACAATCATAAACCAAACCTCTGGTGATTCAAACCCTGTATCATAGAATTTCAAACCATCTCGTGATTAAATTTGATTATTTTTTTTACTTTTTTCTCCAGTTTTATCCATTTTTACCCTAAACCATTCATTTTTTTTTTTTTTCTGCCATTTCTTCTCTCTGTTTCTGTGATTTCAATATTAGGGACTTTCATTTTAGATTGACATCCAACCCACAGGACGACTTGCATAGTCGGATCCCAATCCATTCAGCCCTTCCACGAATTTTTGGAAAAACTAGATTTTTTTTTATCAGTGCGCCCTGCGTAACCTAACGCACTGGTGCATTATATTATACAACGCACTGTGCAAGTAATGTGTAATAAAAATTTTGAAAACATTTTTTTTTTAAATCAGTGCGCCATATCTAAAATAGGACATCGGTGCTCTTTGTTACGAGGATAGCACCATACGGTCTATTACACTGTTTTTGTGGTGCGTTTATAATACCCCCACACATCATATAGTCTATTACACTATTTTTGCGGTGCGTTTCTAATACCCCCATGCACCGAAATCGGTGTCACCGACATCGGTGTGTACAGCATGAAAGGCGCACCGATTTCTTGAGATTTATCTTTTACTTGAAAATTTGACAATTTATGTATAAATATATTAATGAATGATATGGTACAAGTTTCATACTAATAAAGAAATGACTGACAAGAGATCAAGTAACAAAAATACTAATAACACATCAAGAAAAGCAAAAAAGGAAATTTCTCTGTAAATTCTTTATAAAAAATAATATTTTTGAACTATATGTAAGTTTAACTAATATGTATTGTTTATTGTGTATCATGCAGAGCCACAAAATGATTGTTGGAAATATGATGCAGATTGTTGGAAATATGATGCAGAATGTTGTCCTTGATGGCAACCCACTGAATGAAGATGAAGAAATGCGACTGTTGACATGTGTTGTCCTTGATGGCAATCCACCTAATGAAGTTATTCTTGACGTGATGGACTTGGTAAATGATGTTTGTTAGCAATTTGATGATGAATGTTGTCCTTGAAAGGAAACCCTCTTGATGAAGATAATGGTAACTTACTGGATGAAGTTGTGCTTGATAGAATATGTCTTGTACAGAAGGCAATGAAGAAAGGAATTCAGCATGTGCTAGATCTATGATGAAAAGAGTATGTCTCAAGGCATACGCGGATCTGTCTAAGGGAAGTCGCGTATGCACGTGGGAAACAACGTTCCAAGTCGCGTATGGGCAAAAGCGATCATAAAGTGGGGCCCGTGGTATTGAAGGCTCATGGTATTGTTTTGGCTCATGGTATTGAAAAAGGGGCCCGTGGTATTGAAGGCTCATGGTATTGATTTGGCTCATGGTATTGAAAAAGGGGCCCGTGGTATTGAGGAAGGGAAAACCTATATAAAGAGAAGAAATTCATTATGCAAAACACAAGTGTGGGAGCAAGATGTCTGAGCTTGAATGAATACTTCTTTGTGAAGTATATCTGTATGGAAAGGGTAAAGGTTTGATGATAGATCTGAATCTATGATGCACCTATGAAGAAATGATGAAGTGGGATATCTAGATCTGAAATGTATTTGTATCTGCTAGATCTGTTTATGGAGTGATTAGATCTGTGATGAGGCGAACATCTGTCTGAAGTAAAGGGTTGAATCTGAACTGAATATCTGATCTGAAGAAGTATGTTGCTCTATAATGATTGAAGATCTATACGCTACTTCGCCGCAGAGGAAGCGCGTATATACGCGGCTTCGCTGAAGAGAAAGCGCGTATGCGCAATGAAATATATACAGAGGTATACGCTGGTTTGTGTGGACGGAAGCGCGTATATACGCGACATCAGTGAAGTGAAAGCGCGTATGCAAACTAGGGTTTGCTGAAGCAAAGGGTATGAAATATTTGATCTGTTCTGCTGTGTTTCTGCTATCTGATCTGTGTTGTTAAGTATCTTTTGGTGATGTATGTTTGTGCTTAAAAGTTTGGAAAGGGTCCAGTCTGGAAATATGATGAAATGTGGCCTGCAAGTGGTGTTCTATTGAAGTTGTTGGATCCGGTGTGAAAATTGATGAAACGTGGTCCAAGGTGGTGCTGAAGGTTGTAGCCTTCAGTCAGGGGGTTGTAGCTCCCTTCCAGGTGAGGCTGGTAAACGAGATCGGGGGGTCGTGGCTCCCTTCCAGGAGAGGCTGGTAAACGAGTCAGGGGGTTGGAGCTCCCTTCCAGGAGAGGCTGGTAAACGAGCGCAGGTGGGTGCCTGCGTGCTGGTAGAGTCTGCACCAGCACATATGTTGTAAGATTTTTTCTCTATAATAAAATATTGAAGGCTGAGCAACTGCAGCGGTGGTTTTCTCCCAACTTGGGTTTCCACCTAAAAATCCTGGTGTTCATATGTGATGCTTTGTGTGATGGTTTATTCTATTGTTACTACACATGTTTACTGTTAACTTAACATCAGATGAATGAATATTGCAAAGAACTAAGTTAATAAATATCTGCATATTTAGATCTCTGCTAATACGCGAGTTGTATGAAGGATATCCACGTGTATACACGAGTTTACTAAAGGAAAGTAGCGTATGGGTTTTAGAGAGTGAAAAAGTAAAAAGTTTTGAATATGCAGTAAATACTGATTCACCCCCCCCTCTCAGTATTTTTCCCAACAATTGGTATCAGAGCATGTCCTTCTGCAGAAGCTTGATCGCTTGAAGGAGATCCGTCGCAATGGGAAGTCGTGAAGGAGTAATGTCTATAAAGCCACCGCTATTCAATGGAAGCAATCTGATATTCTGGAAGGTACGAACAAAAGCATATCTGCAAAGTCTTGGTGCAGATGTATGGGCAATCGTGGAAGAAGGTTATCAATACCCGGCAAGTATTCCTACTGATGCAGTTGAAAGAAAGAAGTATGAAATCAATGCCAAGGCAGTGAATGTCTTATTGGGAAGCATGTCTGAATCAGAATTTTCTAAAGTGATGCAGCTACATTCGGCAAAAGAAATATGGGACAAAATCATTCTAAGCTATGAAGGAGACACAAAGGTAAAAAGTGCAAAACTCCAAACTCTTAGAATTGAATATAAAAATTTAAAGATGCATAGTGATGAGAGTGTTGCCAGTTTCTTCCTTCGTTTGGATGATATTGTAAATCGAATGAGAAATTTGGGTGAAACCATAACTGATACTACTCTGGTTGAAAAGGTCTTAAGATCCTTGACTTCAAAATTTGACTCTAAAGTTTCAGCTATTGAAGAAAGGCAAGATCTGCAAATGCTTACTATTGTTCAATTACATGGTACTCTGACTGCTTTTGAAATGAGACAAGGAGGTCCTTCTCAAATAAGAGAAACTGCTTTTAAGGCATCTACAAAAGGAAAGGAAAAGGAAGTTGTCAAAGAATCCAGCTATGTATCCGATGAAGAAGAAGCAAATTTCGTGAGAAAGCTCCAACTAGGTACTGGAAGATTCAAAGGTAAGCTTCCCTTCAAATGTTTTGAGTGTGGAAAAGTTGGTCATTATGCTGCTAAATGTCCTTATAGAGAAAAGCATGGTAAAGGAAAACAATTTGAAAAGAGAAAGAGTTATTATGCAAAAGAAGATGATGATGAAGTGTCCAGTGAAGATGAAGAAGATTCTGACCATGATCTGAAAGTGCTCATGGCAAAAAAGCAAAAGAAGAAGCCTACTCGAAACAAGGAGATACCTCAGAAATCATGTATAGCAAAAATTGAAGAAGATGAACCAGTTATTAATCATTGTTCTTGTCTCTTACTTAATTGCATGTGCAAAGATTATGATAGTGAAAGTGACAGTATGGATCCAGAAGTTTCTGACGAAGCTCTACAAATACTCATGGCAAAGAAGGAAAAGAAGAAGGCCACTTGTAATACTCTTCTTTGTGAAAACAATAGTGAAGATAGTAAAGTTGTGGAAGCTATCAAGATCAAAGTTTAAGAACAACAAAAGGAAATTGATACGAAAGATTCTATTTACAAAGAGATGACCTCTCAAATGAAAGATCAAATAGAAATGTTGAATGGACAGGTGGACAAGTATCAAAGGTTTCATACTTATGCATCCAATCGAATTAAAGAACTAGAAGCAGAACTTGAAAACTCAAGCAAGAAGAATGAAGGACTTGAAGCTGCAATCATCTCTCTGCAGGCAGATCTAGAAGCATCAAGTAAGAAAAATGAGGAACCTCTACAATCATTTGAAAAGGAAGGCCTTGAAGCAGAAATCATATCTCTCAAAGAAGATCTGAAAAAATCAAATAAGAAGAATGTAGAGCTAGAACAAACATGTGAAGAAAACGAAAATTGGTTGAAAGAAGAGATCCTAAATATGAAGGATCAAGTAGAAGATGGAAGAAGGAAAGAAGAAAGCATGACAAAGCAATGTCAAGCCTTGGAGGTTCAGGTAAACATTCTCAAAGGTAAATTAGAAGAAAAGGTTAAACTTTTGAGGTTTCAAGATAGTACTAACACTTTGGACAATATTCTAAGTAATCAAAGGTCTCCTGCTATCAAACTTGGTCTTGGTTTCCATGAAACTGTTAAAGGTGAATCTAGCTCACAAGGAAGTGCTAAAAATTCAGAGGATGTCAATGCAAAACTTGAAGTGTTGAAAGAAATAAAATATCAACCAACAAACATGAATTCTCAAAAGAATTCATTCAAGAACGTTGAATGTTTTAAATGTCATAATTATGGGCATGTTGCAGCAAATTGCAGGAGCAGATCATTTCAGCCACAAACAAACAGGTTCTACTCAGAAAGGTACTCTAGTTTCTTCGGGGGATATTGTTTCTCATGTAACATGTATGGACATAAAGCAGTTGATTGCAAAAGGAGAAAGATTAGAAATACTCATTATGATTCTTATGCTTATTTCTCTGGACACATGAGATGTTATTCTTGTAACAAGTATGGACATGTAGAAAAAGAATGTAGGTTGAACAGATATGAGAAATTGGATAACTTCCAGCACACAAATAGGAAGATCAAACAAATCTAGAAAAATATGGAGGGCCAATTAGAAACGTAGGGAATTCTGACCCTACTGCAGTCATCCGCTTCTGAAGCTGACTTTTCTTATTGACTGAAGGAATAATGTGGGATACATTATGAGATTTAGTAATGTATCGTCACAAGGGGAGCAATGTATGATGTCTCTCATGGTTCATTTGATTATTCTGGTTATATGTATTTCTGACAGAGCATCTGGTGTGAAGAAAAGACAGGAACAGAAGGTAAATTTGCAGGAGGAGATGAAGGTGTGAAATTTTCTATATTTCACTTTCCATACGCGTGTTCTATGAAACAAAGTCGCGTATACACACGAGTTCCAGCTAACACAGACGCGTATGCATTGATGATGAGAAAATTTATCTGATAGCTAAAGATCTGGAGCAGAGGTCCAGGGGGAGCATCAGTCTGACTGCTGATGATTGCACTGTTAGCATTATTCTGGTTATACTCATGATAATGAAATGATACATGGGTTCTTTTGTTGAAGATTATGGATGAAGCCTGGTTGCTTTATGATGAAGAGCATTCGTTGTTGAGATGAAAGTCTTATAATTCATAAATGAGGACAGATCATGCAGAGATTGTTGCTAATAACTTACTGTTGAAGGTGTTTCAGATTGCACAAGTTAAGGAAGAGCACTGGTTTAGGGGGAGCAGCAGGTTGAATACTAATGATTGCATTGTTGGCAATATGATTGCTTATTCTTTGGTTATTGTGATACTCATGCTCAAATGATGATGACTAATTATGATGAGATTTTGAGCCCTGGTTGCTGATAAGTATCTTTTGTGCTCACACATGGATGAGTTGGATGTCGTTTGATTCAGAAATAAGAATAGATCATGCAGAGTTTGTTACTATGGTTGAGATCTTTTGTCTACATATGTTACTTCATGTTAAATCTTGAAGATCATGGTGATATTGGACCACATGGATGATTGACACATAGTTGAAAATGTTGTTCTGGTATGATAATCTCTCTTGGAAAGATTGTATTGATGCTGCAAAGAATCTGAAGGCTTGGTTACTAATGGCTTATGCTACAACCGGTGGATGACGCTTGAAGACACAACTACACTGTTCTATCTATCTGCACTCCAGGGAAGCATTCAAATATCTAAGACAGAAGCTAGGAGTGTTCTCTGCCAGTCAAAAGAACAAATCTGCATAAAATTAGAAGATGGCATTGGATACGTGGGTTTCCTGAAACACAATCGCGTATATACGCGAGTTCATGCACATAAAACCGCGTATGTCTAATTGCTGACAAATTTTGCTTGAGTCAGCTCTCTTTAGCACAGCTGCAGTGCTGTTTGATATCTCTGGTGGTGTTCCAGTTCTCATAATTCTATTTCTCATGTTTTGATAAAGATGCCTTGATGATTTGTTGGTGAAAGTGTTCAGGATGCACAAACTAAGGGGGAGCCTTAGTCATATGAAACGGATGTTCGAATGCACGTTTTCAGGGGGAGCATTAGCGTTGCTGAGTATAATGCTTTGTTGGCATTATGATGGTTCTGAAATATGTTCTCTTTCTTGAGGATTTTCTAGGTGTTGGTCTTAAATGGTCATACTTGTATTTTGATGAAAAGGTCTTGTTGAGACCCTTGATGTAAAATTGTAATATTCAGTCATGTAAGGACTTGTCAAATTTGTAAACCCACTTGGTTGGGTAGCTGAGTCAAATTTTGTAAACCCACTTGGATGGGTAGCTAAGTTGAAATGTGTAAACCCACTTGGTTGGGTACTTGAGTCTCATATGTAAATCCACTTGGTTGGATGTTTGATGTAAGTATGGGTCTTTTGGTGATAGGAAGTTCATAGAGTCATGTACTTCATTGAAAAATATGTTTGAAGATTTAGCATGAACTCAGGGGGAGCTTGGTCACTTCAGTATACATCAGATCTGCAAAATGCTTCTTCTACATGAGGAAAAAAGGGGGTGAGTGTGTTGGTTTTGATCCGCCCATTGCCCTTGATGTCAAAGGGGGAGAGTGTGTTGGTTTTGATCCGATGGTTTTGATCCGCCCTTTGCCCTTGATGTCAAAGGGGGAGAATGACATGGTGTTTGAATGAAGAAAAAGAATGGTGTCAAAAATGGAGAGAGTGACATGGTGTCATTGTATTCTTAAATGTACCTATCTGTTGTGGTAACCAAACACCATCGTGGTTGCCATCAAGTCCAAAGGGGGATATTTTTGGCAATATGATGCAGAGTGTTGTCCTTGATGGCAACCCACTGAATGACGATGAAGACATGCGACTGTTGACATGTGTTGTCATTGATGGCAATCCACCTGATGAAGTTATTCTTCACGTGATGGACTTGGTAAATGATGTTTGTTAGCAATATGATGATGAATGTTGTCCTTGAAAGGCAACCCTCTTGATGAAGATAATGGAAACTTACTGGATGAAGTTGTGCTTGATAGAATATGTCTTGTAGAGAAGGCAATGAAGAAAGGAATTCAGCATGTGCTAGATCTATGATGAAAAGAGTATGTCTCAAGGCATACGCGGATCTGTCTAAGGGAAGTCGCGTATGCACGCGGGAAACAACGTTCCAAGTCGCGTATGGGCAAAGGCGCTCATAAAGTGGGGCCCATAGTATTGAAGGCTCATGGTATTGTTTTGGCTCATGGTATTGAAAAAGGGGCCCATGGTATTGAAAGCTCATGGTATTGATTTGGCTCATGGTATTGAAAAGGGGGCCCGTGGTATTGAAGAAGGATAAACCTATATAAAGAGAAGAAATTCATTATGCAAATGATGAGAGTGGGTGCAAGATGTCTAAGCTTGAATGAATACTTCTCTCTGAAGTAGATCTGAATGGAAAGGGTTACACTTGAAGAAAAATCTGAATGTAAGATGCACCAATGATGAAGAAAGGGATCTAGATCTAAAAATGCACTTGTATCTACTAGATCTGATTATGGCTACGAGATCCCACTGAGCAACATCCTGTCCGTTAAAAAGGCAATCCTAACCCAACATCCGATCCAACACATGATGTCATTTATAATGATTGGAATATCTATACGTTTACTTGTTATTGCAGTAGTTGTGGGTTATATATTCGTCATTAGTTGTGTTTACAATGAAATACACACATAAGTATACGCTGTTTGTGTGTGAATGGAAGCGCGTATATACGCGACATCGGTGAAGTGAAAGCGCGTATGCAAACTAGGGTTTGCTGAAGTCTGTGGTAAGAAATGACTGATCTATTCTGTTGTATTGCTGCTATCTGTATTCTACTGTTCTGAGTTGTCTGCATCAGTTTGGTTGTATGATTGAGCTTAAATGTATGAAGAGGGTCCAGTCTGAAAATATGATGAAACATGGCCTACAAGTATTGTTCTATTGAAGTTGTTGGATCTAGTGTGAAAATTGATGAAACGTGGTCCGAAGGGGTGCTGAGGGTTGTAGCTTTTAGTCAGGGGGTTGTAGCTCCCTTCCAGGTGAGGCTGGTAAATGAGATCAGGGGGTCGTAGCTCCCTTCCAGGAGAGACTGGTAAACGAGTCAGGGGGTTGGAGCTCCCTTTCAGGAGAGGCTGGTAAACGAGCGCAGGTGGGTGCCTGCGTGATGGTATGAGTCTGCACCAGCACATATGTTGTAAGATGTTTTCTCTATAATAAAATATTGAAGGCTAAGCAACTGCAGCGGTGGTTTTCTCCCGACTTGGGTTTCCACCTAAAATCCTGGTGTTCATGTGTGATGCTTTGTGTGATGGTTTATTCTGTTCTTACTGCACATGTTTATTGTTTATTGAACATCTGATGAATGAATGATGGAATGATATAAGTAAAGAACTAATGACATAATTAGATCTCTGTGTATACGCGAGTTGCATGAAAGATATCCGCGTGTATACGCAAGTTCACTAAAGGAAAGTAGCGTATGGGTTTTAAGGAACGAAAAAGTGAAAAGTTTTGAGTATGCAGTAAATACTGATTCACCCCCCCCCCCTCTCAGTATTTTTCCCAACATTGTTAGCCTAATTTTTCATTTTAAATGTGAGTTTAACATTGTTTTCATAGCAAGTTTGTATAATCATTTTTATTGTTCAGTGAAGCGATATCTCTTGTGCACATGGACAAAACATAGGTTTACATATATCAGTAACATAGATTTACATTTTAGTTACATAGATAGGTGATGGTTTTTAAGATTCTATGGTTATTAATTGAAGGTGAATGTTTTGGATTATCCATCAATTGCAGGCATAAATAGACTTCTTGAGGTACTCAGATCTAAAATCCAACCTAGAGATTCACAAAATACCCATTGAAGAAGAAGGAGAAGAAGAAACATATTTTAACACTCCATTGATAGAAGAACCAAAGGAGGAACTGTAAAATCCAATTTCGAAACCTTATATTAGCTCCGAGGAATCTGCAATGGCAGGAGAAGGGGAAGGAGAAGTACATAATGTGAATGGTGAACATCTTAGGATTGGAGGTGGAAGAAGAGGTGGAAGAGGCGGAGGAAGAGGAAGAGGAGGTGGTAGAGGAGATCCAAAACCTTTTGGGTTTCCTATATTTGATGAATATACCAAAGCCACAATGAAAAATATCTCATCCTCTATCTCCCATAATTTCCATGGATTAAGGAACAAGGATCCTGAAACATTTCTCTTTGAGTTTGAATTTTTGTGTAGATCCTATGATTTCTTTCTTGACACTAAAAAATTGAAAAAAATTTCAGCCACTCTTAACGATGCAATATTAGAATGGTTTATGGGACTAGGAACACATACCATAAGAACATGAGAAGAAATGAAAAATGTGTTCTTAGGCAAATAAAAATACTATTGTACGCCCCATAACCTGAAATCTTAAGTCTTTAAAATTATGCAAAAAGAGGATCGATTTTATTGAAATGTTTTCTTACAATATTAAAGGAGCTAAGATGAATACTCTAGCTGAAGAAACTTTGAAAGGTCTCTTGTTGAAATCTATCAGACATAAGTGGATAGACCTTTTCAATATGATGGGTAAAGGATATATTTTTCATTTATAATTTGGAGATATTTTTGAATTATGCACACACATTTCAGGAGGAAAGTCAAAAACTGGAAAAAAATCCAAGAGATCCTGCTATGCCATGGGATTAATAAATCTACATCTGGGACAATAAGTAGGGATGAAATAGGACATTCTCTTGAAAATTTCAAGAAAAATATTTTAGGGAGTGTTGGCGAACAAACAGATACCCTAATAATAAAAAACAAGAAAGAAGCTGAAAATGTTGCATTATCTATATTTTGTCCAAAATGTAGAAAGAAGCATGCCTTGATAGAATTCCCTCTTGAATTAAAAAGTGTAGAAACTTGTGTTATATGTGCAGAAAACCATGATACAAAGGAATTTCCTTCAATTCCAAGTCTTAATTTTGTTTTTTAAGAGGAATTAATACCAAATCAAGTAGATCATCTTTGTTTTATTATCAAGAGACCATGGAAATTTCCACAAACAAAATGAATCAAGGTTTCAATACTCAAACATATGCACAACCACCACAAGGTAATTGGACTGCACCCATGCCTTGGAAGCATTGGCCTCAACCTTGGGCACAAGGTTGGAAAAATACTTATGGAAAATATCCTCAATATCCTCAATATCCACAAACTTAACCTGTTTTTCCACCCCAATATTTTCCCCAGCCTCTTCAACCCTCTCAACCTCAAAATTCAAACCCACAACTTTCATTACCAATTCCAAAAAATCCAAATCAACTACCTGCCCAGCCACTTCCAAATCCAAATAATAACAACTCAGAAAATGTTTAAAATGTATAAGGATAAAATTTCCAAACTTACATGATAAATTCATTAGATCTAAACAATGTTGAACTTAGATCTGTTAGAGTATTAGAAAATAAATCACCATCTGTTGTTATTCAAGAATCTGAGAAGGATGACCTCTCTGAGAAGGATACATTTCTTCATCAGGATGAATATTGTTAAAAACAAACCACCCCTATACATTCTGATGATAATCCAATAAAATCAACTCCCATTATAAAACAACCTTCAGTTTCTGTTCAAAAATAAACTTTTCTTGAAAGATTGAAAATTGACAAAGGGGTAGAAAAACAAATTGTGTTGCATGATTATGACATGATAGATGAACTAAATAATGTTTGTATAAAAAATCCTTTGTTACAATATATCGATGAAATACAAATATTTACAAATAGAATCAGGGAGTAAGTATTAAGAAACTGGGAAGAAGAAGAAAAGAGGTTAAAAGAAATCAATTAGTTGAAAAATTGTAGATATCATGATGGGAAAGAAAAACATTATGAAATATTTGGATCTAGGTAGTCCCATTGTGAATACACACATTAATGGTGTTGAAATTTTGAACACCTTGATTGATTTAGGGGTAGCTATCAATACCATGAATAAACAAACTATGGATCAATTGAAACTCCTTAATATTGAATATACACCTACATTGTTGCAATTAGTAGTTAGATATGGTATTAAACCTGAAAATGTGTTACAATATGTGTTTTTATTCTTATATTCTTGGGAATATCCTATTGACTTCATGATCTTAACACCAAAGAATAATCTAGGAGGACATCCATTGATTCTAAGTAGACCATGGTTAGCTACAACTAATGCTTTTATCATTTGTAGATCCAGTGATATGTTTATCTCTTATGGAATTTCAACAAAGAAATTCACATCATATCCTCCAAAAAAAGAAAAAATAGTAGTATAAAGTGAAGAATGGATAGATGACGATACTGAAAACTTTGAAATAAGAACAATATTTGCTAGTTCACAAATAGATAAAGAAGATCAGATTTTGAATTTAATGGAAAATAATGAATCTTCGTCACATTGTGAAAAAAATAAAAGTTTCAAGAGAAATCTAATATTGGATATTTATCATTGCGAAAAATGGCTTTTCATTCTATGAAGAAATTTGGCAATTATAACAAAGTCTTCAGAATTAGAACAATGGGTTTGGTCATAAGTTCCTTGGTGGATTTGATAAAGGAAGTGGCACAGAGCTTTGGAAATGTAATCATTCCAACATCTATTGTAATGGTTTTTACTCGCATGTAAAGGATGATCTTCTTGGATTTGCAGGTGTCAGAGTTAAAAGTTGGCCAGCAGTTGACATGTCTTTGAGAGAAAATTTTCATCTCTCGGAGAAGGACTGCATTGATAGAAATTTCAAGATAATATATGGAAGTATAAATAAGTCAAAAGTGACAAATCTCAATCCTCTGACATGTTTGTGTAATCCTTTTACAAAATAGGATGTTGATGATATAGTGGCATTGTCCCCTTTTTTGGAAAATGGATTATCTTTCGATCTGGACTGCCCTGTGTACATTCATGACATGGTGAAAGCAATTGCAGCATTTGAAATAGGGTAAGGACAAGGGAAGAATAGATAAATCATTTCCATAGGCACATGGGTATTGGCCTCATGGGTTGTACTATTCTTTGTGTTGATTTTTAAACTGATACAAGTAGCTGAAATATTCTTCATGTTCTTGAATCAAGTCCCAGAAGAGTGGTGTTTCTATGAGTAGTTAACACAACTAAAGAAGATATGAATTATGAATTTATTTCACATGTATTGAAGACTGTAGTATTAGAGGTTGGGACAAAAAATGGAGTGAAAATAGTAATAGATGCATTGTTTCTATGCAAATTGGCTGGAACACTCATCCAAACTGAGTTCCCTCAAATATTTTGGACACCAAATTCATTAGTTTTGTTGTTGGAGGGAATTTTTGAACATATTGTTTCTGTGTGATATGGGAAGACAACAATATATACTTAATAACCATGCTAAGGATGTTATTATTAACCAACGAATTTGAAAAGTCTAAAAACATATAAAAAATAGTTTGTTTCCAACTTCATTTTAGTTGGAGGGATTATTGTTCTAGAGATATTTTTACAACAAATGATTGTAAATGATGATAGGGATTAATGGAAGGTTTCATCTTTAGAATATAGTTCTAGTCTAGAAGCTGCAATCATAGGAATTTTTGACTAAATATTCCATTAATGAAAAGTTTCAACCAGATGAGGAGCATGCCAAGGGAAAGGTGTTATCAACTAAGATTGAGCCCAATGAAAAGGAAGTGATGCAACATGTTATGGTGTTTCATGAATGTAAAGATGTAAATTTGCATACTCTTTCAAAATTCTAACAATAATTCATGTTATAAATAAGTAAGGAGATGTCCACTTTAGCATGCAACTTATGCACCATCCCCTACTGGAATTTTGTCAATGGATAAAGACTTTTCATGTTTTCTACGATGTGAAATATTAAATACGTTTGGGCAGTACTTACATAATCACGAATTTCTGGCTCCCACAAGTTCTATTCATTTAAAAAAAATAACTTTAGATGCACAAGAATGTCTTGATTGCTGGAAATGAACCTCCAAAATGCAGTAGAAATTTGTTCATTGTTTTGGATTTTTTGAGAGGGTGTAGAAAAAATATCATATGTGGGAAGCATTTCATGGTTCCAGAATATTCATGATAATCCTTTTCAGATATTCTTAATAATTACTATAGTGTCCCATCCCCTTTTACACATACACTGAATGACATCATTGAGTTTCATGTACTAAAATTACACTTTCAGATCTATTTGCAAGTACCACTTGAGAATGCAATATTCGCTATCCAAATATATCCATAATTGGAAAAGGCTTTCTTTAAAATTGTTATTTTGGAAAAAAGGAGGTCCATAAAATTATACAGAAAGTTTATGAAGAAATAAATGTGCCCCATATGAGCTGGTTTATGAAGAAAGAAGTGTTTCAGAATGTCTTTAGTTGGTCGGGTGGTCATTGATCAAGAATTTCTCCAGATGAAACCTAACCATATCCATCTCATTCTTTGCATGTTGCCTTGCTTGTACCTACGATTTATCAATGAAATTTTCCCGCCATGATCATTGCTCCATTAAATTGGGAGAGAATCAATTTCCTGGGAGAAATCACTGGACAAATTTTTCAAACCCCTTAGAAATCTTGATAAAAATTTGCCACCTCCACGAAAAAATTCGCAAACCCCTCTGTGCAAACAATTTTTGCAAAACTCTATTGATGAAATTTTGAAAGTTTACCTGTTTTCCCTGGTCTTGCGCTCTTGAACCACTAGTCTTGCCCTCTTGAGAAGTTTTTCCTTGGCCTGTGGGGATTTTTTTTTCATTTTACCTTGCAAATTTAATATAGAAAATTGAAAATATAATTATAAATTATAAAATCAATTATAAAATAAAATTTGTGTTAGTGTCGTAATTTTTATAATTAAACAATAATATTAATAATTAAATTAAAATTTTTAAGATGATATAGTTAAAAAAAAATTTAATAGAAATAGTGGTTTTCAAAAATTTTAGGAATCAACTATATTTTGCAAATTTAATCTAAAAAAATGAAAATGCAATTATAAATTTAAAAAAAAATGTATTAGTGTAGTAATTTTTTATAATTAGACAATAATATTAATAATTAATTTACTCTTTTAATATGATACAATTTTAAAAAATTAATAAACATAGGGGTTTCGGAAAAGTTTACGATTTTATTTTATAATGTCAAATATTTTTCCCACAAAATATTAAAAGAAGTTGTATAGTAAATTTGTGTGTAAATATACATTCCCTAAAAAAAAACATTTTAATTTTAAAAATCAAAAGGAATAATGAAAAAAATGTTACTGAATGATTAATGCTTTCTATATATATATATATATATATATATATATATATATATATATATATATATATATATATATAATAAAGTTCCTTATATTTAGGATTTTATATCAAAATTTAAAACAGTTTTGTTAACAAAATTTCAATTTTATTTAGAATTTTGTATAAAAATTTGAAACCATTTGGTTAGAAAATTGTGTTAAATAACGATCTTATAAATTAATTTAAATATTAAATATATATAGTCAGTTATTTTGATAAAAGTGTCATATTTCAAAGTAAAAAAATAGAAATAATATATTAAGTTTTTTTATTAAATCGCGTGCTAATAAATATTGTGGAACATAAATAAAAGTGAAGTAATATTTTTTGTTTTGTAAATTTCGTAGTACCTTTCTATTTTCAAATTTTTAAAGAGAAAGTTGCTATAGATATTCTATCATTTAGAGTAGCCTCAACCGGCCCAAAGAAAACCAGGTCTGTTTGCCACCGTAGAGAGTTAAAATCTAACCAAAACTGATATTGTTTTTTCCTTCTACTTACTGCTTTTATCACTTTACTATGTCCATAACCTTTATAACTGAAACAGAAACTATAACTATTAATCGCAAAAAACATGAGAAATAACTATAAACTAAGAATATTTTCCATCGGAAGAGTCCACAGGGACTGGGTCCTTTGTTGTGGACCCCAGCAGTTCCACTTGCTGCATGGTTTGAAGTTGATGCTAAATTTTCCCAATTCTAGAATTTTCTTGGATTTGTGCCTTGGCCATCTAATGACTGTCCTGTTTTATCTGTTGAAGTTCAAAAAGCATTGACGAATTTCCTTCCCTTACTTCCATGCTCGACATCGCCTTTGCTAGAACACATTTCATTTTCCAATAAGTCTTAACTGATTTCTAAAACAAAGATACACAACCTCTTGTACTGCCTGGGTCATATATAAAATTCATTTTAGCCTCCTAATATTTAAGGTCGTCATCTTCATCGTCACTTTATCTCTCCCAACCCTGAATTGTATTACGGATGTCAACCAGATTTCCTGACTCATATAAGTCAGCAATATTCTCTGGTATTTGTTTATTACTCTTTCTGCCTCCTTTGCTTGGTTCGACAGTCTGATTGATTTGTTGTTTATTGCCTCTACCTAGGTCTTTGATTTTACATATTTGTCCTTTTGACATGATGGCCTGGCAGAGAAGGTCTCCTATAAAACTGAATAGGAACCCTGCATATAGAGAGAAATCAGTAACATGAGCCATATACACTCTGATGAGTGTCTCAGGAACCACTAGTGTCAGAACGAACAAGGTTTTGTTGCCAGAGTCTAAATTATTACTGAGAACAAGCTCTCTGGACCCTTTCCATAATTGATTTATCAAAAACAGGGACTGAAAAGAAAGACTATTCCACCGAGGAAAATTATTTGGAAACCATTGACAGACAATGACTTGAATGCAACCCTTGCCCCAACTACAAATATGAATCCATTGGTACTGAGATATAATTAGAAAATGAAATAGAATCCCACTATGGACACATTAATTCTTACGTAGCCCATTCCATTCATTGACCCACAAGTATTTCATTAAAAAAAGGGTTTGATGGCAAACACATAGCTGCATACAACTAGACATACCATTTCTATACGAAGTTGACCTAATATTCGAAGAGTACATGCAAGCCTGAGCATCCTTAAAATTTTGTAAGAAGTAAGGAGCCAGTACTAGGCCTTTTATGGTAGCCAAAGAAAAATACCAAGACAGACAACCATCCAGCATATAAAGACCAGTACAAAGATTATGGCGATAGGAGAAGGGAGGGCTGCGGAAATAGGGCTCTATATCCTGACCTACAACCTTTTCCATTCCATAAAAACTAGAGAAATAGACAAATACAAAATGAGGCCAATTCCGATCATAAAGAAAAGAGAATTTAGTAGAAACACCAGAAGGACCTTCATCTTTGTTTTACAGAATGGGAACATGAAAATCAAATTGGGAGATGAGGGTCACGAAAACCATTACATACCAAGTTACCTTCCATCGGTGCTGCCAAATTCCTTCCCCCTGCAAATTCTTCGTCGCAGAGTGAATCCGATTTTTCTACACTCTTGTAATACCTTTACTACAATAGAAACTTACCTTATGCATTTTACCTCCCCGCTACCGATGTAATTTCCAAGTTCTGCCTGACATTGTTTGATGAGGCTGGACATCTTTCTTCATGCGCATTAATTGGTGATCATGGGACCTCCACCACCCTCCATTAAGTATTGTGCATGATGACCCATCAAAATTCCACCACAGCGTGGCATTGTCCGACTCCCACCCTCCTTTTCATGGCACCCCGATCGGGGTTGAAAAAGTGAAGTAATATTAAAAAAATTGTCTACATGGCACTTTTTTTAATTAATTTCTTGAATTTTCCTTACGAGGCCACTTTTAGGCTCAAATTTCCTATAATGATTGTATGGTTTGAAGCAAGCTCCCTGAGCTTGGCATGCACACATTGAGAGTTATCTAATGAAATTGGGTTTCACTAGAAGGAATGCTGATCTGAACCTCTATTTTAAGGTTTTCCAAGGTATGCCACTAATTTTGGTTCTATTTGTTGATGATATATTCTTAACATGAAGTGAATCATTGATGATCGAATGTAATAGGAAGTTAGCCTCTGAATTCGATATGAAATACCTTACTCTTATACACTAATATTTGGGGCCTGAGGTATGGAAACAGCTTGGCGAGATCTTTCTCTCACATGGAAAGTATTTTTTAAAGTTGCTAGAAAGTATTAGGGGAATTTTTACGTCTAAAATGGGCCTCCTAAGAAAAATGTACAACCAAAATAAACTTTATAAGAACAAAGAGGATTCAAGATGATGATGTCAAACATGGGGGATGATTCACCATTTTAGGAGTAAAAATGTAAAAATATTACAAAATAATAAAATAATAAAACTATTTTTTCAACTTGTATTTTCAACTTATCTCCCTAAGTTCTTACTCACATTTTGAGCAGGAGTACTCGTTGGATGCAAAATTTAATTCCTCATCCAAGTATTACCCATGTTGCATACTTTCGATGGTACACGAAAAATGAGAAATACATGAAAAATAGTGATTACAATTACATTTTTCATGTATTTCTCATTTTTCGTATAGCAAGGTCCATCGAAAGTATGCAACATGTGTACTCCTTGGATAAGGAATCAAATTATGCATCCAATGAGTGTTTCCACTCAAAATTTTAGTAAACCCATAGGGATATAAGTTGAAAAAATAGTTTTTTATTTTTTCCCTCTAAAATTTGATGATGTAATCAAATATTTTTTATTATTTCCACTATTATCTTATAATTTCCTTAGGAGGTCCATTTTAGAGCTCAAAACTCCCCTAATACGATTTGGCATGACCGAGTGAAAATCCATGACTACTCCGATGGAGATGAATTTTAAGATGTTGTGTGGAAAAGCAACTGGACCTTATATGGAGAATCCAGCCGAGTACAGACAATTAATTGCAACTCTGATGTTGCTCGTGAACAATCATCCATAAAAATGCTATGCAGTTAACAAATTGATTCAATTCATGGCTGAGCCCCTTCATGCACATTGGATTGCACCCAAACATGTATTGAGATACTTACATGGATCGATCACAATTGGTCTAAGATATTCTATTGGAGATATGAAAATTCATGGATACACTGATGCTAACTGGGTAGGTAATGTTTCTAACAGAAAAAATACATCTATATTTTGTTTCAGTCTTATTTCTACCATGATATCCTAGATGAGCAAGAAGAAAAATTTGGTAGCATTGAGCACCGTGGAAGAAAAATAGATTGCTCCTAGCACGAATAGTTGTGAAGCTATGGTTAAGTTAAATATTTGGTGAGTTGTTTGGTTAAGTATTAGATACCACATTGATATACTATGACAAAAAGAGCAGGTTCCATTTGACAGGTAATCCTATATTTCAAGACAAGTCAAAGCATATCGAGACTCAATATCACCTTATTCATGACATGGTGCAGAGAGGAGCTTTTAGATTCCCCCACATATCGACTGACGATTATATAACATGTATTCTCACCAAGGAACTTTTGAAAGGAAAGTTTTTGGTATTCATAGAAAAACTTGGAATAATGGATGTAGCCCCTCTGGATAAGGGGCAACATTGATCAAGGACACTGAGCAAACTCTTCCTACCCCACTTGAGTTCTTGAGGTGAGGAATTGAGATAGAGGGCTCCAGGGGTTGAGTTATCTATAGAAAATAAGTCTCTTTCCTATCTATTACCCATGTTTAAGATGCTTCTCCCCTATCTGGTCTTTGCAGAGTATACCCCAATTGGCAGCATACCCTCAAGCAAGGCTTGTTAGGAATGACGATCCTTGTTTGGCCAACGCGTTGAGAGTGTACTTTGGATGTACAAAAAATTCAATTATGATGTAGGTTTTCTACCCCATAACTCATGAGAGTTATTGATTGGAAGAATAGTAGGCAACAAGATTTTTTTGACAGGTTCTCTCATTTTGTGATTACGAGTTTAGAATGAGCTTCCTGATGAGATTCCAGGGTTGGAGATGTGCTCCCCTGTATGATGAATTATCATATTACAAGGTATGTGATCAGGTGATCATGTCTAAGAGGGAAAAAATGCTCAAAATTGGAACTGCTCAGAATTGGTAATAAATTGATCGACCAGATAGTGTTCGACATTGCGATCCTAACGCCTTGAATGACACTCAAATCCGATGTTGGATGTGGAAGATATTCAAGCTTTAATTTGTCCAGTAACCTTCAAAACAACACTTTGGAATTTAAAAAATGGCATATTCAAAAAAATTTTTTATGGCAAAAATTTCATTTTTTTATGAAAAATGGATGGCCTATTAGAGGGTGCCACGTGGCCTGCCTGGAGGCTGCCACATGGCCCCAGGCCTAAAGGTTCGAGTTGTTTAAAAAAAAAATTTGGTTTTAAATTTTTTTTTTGGGTCAGCCCTGACCCGAGCTGAATGCTACGGGTCAGTCAGGCCTGACCCGACCCGACCCGAATGGGCACAGGTCACCCGTAGACAGTACCTACATGTTGAAACGGGCAGAGGTTACACATTGAAACGGGCGGAGGTCACACGTCTCGTGCGGAGGCTGCATGATACACCGAGCGATGGTTGAACACAATGGGTCACGTAAATATGGGTTGGATGACATATAAACAGTTGGGCGGAGAGTTACAAAGGGCTATCCCCTGTGGTAAGCACCTAGCCACATGACCGAGCCGCGGTGCCCAGGAGCTAACCCTTTCAGTGGTCATGCTGACAGTTTCGGCAATAACTTGCAATGTGACCACTCCGTAATTAAAAAATTAACTTAATTTACAGTTTCTTCCGGCGGTTCCAACTGGCAGACTACCATTTCAGGCAGAATTTCTATTTTAGTTGAGTTATCTATAGTCCTCCCAATTTGGTGGAGGGCTTTTAGGCCAAACTAGACAAATCTTGTTTTGGTCATAACTTCTCCATTACTGAACCTTTTTGGATGAAATGTTAGTCAATTTTGACTATTCTCAACATTCTAGAGCCATTGGAATAGGTTGCAGAGCCAACATAGGTGTCTTTCAGCCATTTTTACTTCAGAGAAGCTTGGAGACCCATTAGGGCCATGAGGGAAATGGAGCTGCATTGGGCTACACTTCACTGTTTTAGGTGAAATAAAGTCAATCTTAGCTTATTTATGCCTTCTAAATTCATTTTCACAGCTAGTTGGTCTATTTAGGCCTTTTTCTCACTGTATTACCAATTTTAGCATCATAATATATCAAGGACATGCCCATTGGGAGCCTTGGACCTGGAAGATGTAGCCTAGGAGGGGTGAATTGCCTCATCACGTTGCTGTGTGTTTATGGTGAAGTTATTCTACTGTGTTATTCAGATTAAATTTCTTAAACAGTAAATTTAAACAACACTCCTTCACACCAAAATTCATAAACAGTTATCAAAAACACTTTGTTTCACTTGCAAGACTATTCAAACACTTTGCACACTTAATTTAATGGAAATGAATACTTTGAACAGCAAAACAGATACTTTCATTTTCAGATTAGTTGGTATCAAAGCTTAGGATTAGAGCCTTATAAGCTAGATTTTTCACTCAGCATTTGTTTTGTGCAAAGATAAAGTTATTTGTTTGCAATTTTTCATGCTTACTAGGCTTAAACTCAAGAGAGGTGAAGGAAACTTGGTTAGTGCACAAAATAATCCACAACCAAGAAGGGTCAGAGAACCACCTCCAAGAGCCATAGAAGCAGCTTCAAGCATGTCTTCAAGAGAAGGATAAGCTCTTGAAGAGATGGATCCCAAGGAAGAAGAATGGGTATTCCAGAAAGCGTTCTTGGATATGACTGAGATGGTGAGGATCCTCTACAAAGAAATAAATGATAGGTTTGTTGGAAAAGGGTCTAAAAACCAAAAAGAAGGAGAGGGTTCCTCGGGAGGAAAGAAGAGTGATGACAAGTCAAAGAAAGTACATGGAGGAAATGGTGTTCCATCATCCCCATCTTCATCCTCCTCCTCTACATCATCTTCCTTAACTTCGTTAAATCAATCTCACAAGTATAAAACAACTGGTAAAAGTCCATTTTTAAAGCCTAATGTCAAATTTGAATTACCTATGTTTAATGGTGAATTCAATGCAGATAAACTTGACAATTAGATCAGACAATTGGAAGTTTATTTAAGGATTCAAAACCTTCATGATGACGACACCAACATGCAGTTAGCCTCGCTGAGAATGGATGGAGGAGCATTGGTATGGTGGGAAATCAAGACCAAGGATGAAATTAAAAAACATGGTAAGATTACTTTATCATGGGCTGAATTTATTACTGCAATCGAAAAGAAATTTTATCCATTAGCTCATTTACAAATGGCTATAATGAATTGGGAAAACTTTAGACAACTTAAGGGACAAAATGTTCAAGACTATACCCAAGAGTTTAGGAGAAGAGCACTCTTATTAGGGGTAGACTTACAAAGTCAAGATACTTTACTGAAATATATAGGTGGTTTGCACAATTACCTTAAACATACTATCCTTATGTTCAATCCTACTAGTCTAGATGAAGTTTGTGTACAAGCTACACATTTAGAGGCTAGAGGGAAAAACACTTTTGATGAGGGTAGAAACAAGCCTTTCAAAGGGAAGAACAAAGATAAAAACTTTAAGGGAAAAGGAAAAAAGAATGCATCTATCAAACAAGAGGGTGAAAAATTTATATGTAAACATTGTTCAAGAGAGGGCCATGAAGAGAAAATTTGTTGAAAATTACATCCTGAAAAAAGAATTTAGTTTAACAAAAACAAAGGAAAGAAGAAAATTGCAGCTACTACAACTACACCTCAAGATTTAGGTGATGATTCAGATGAAGAAAGAAATATTGCAGCCATGGGTTTGAAAAGTATGAAGGGAAAGGAAACTGAAACTAAGCCAAGCACTAGTACTTCAAACTTTCATGTACAAGCTCCTAATGAGGAAGAAAGAATTGAATTGTTCCATGTGAGGGTAGTCTCAAAACATACTAAAATTGACACACTGTTTGACAGTGGGTCACAAGAAAATATCATATTAGAAGAGTTGGTCAAATAGCTTAAACTTGAGACCATTCCACATCCAAAGCCTTATCCACTTGGGTGGATATGCAAGGATGCAAAATTACAAGTCTCAAGAAAGTGCATATTGTGATTTTCCATTACTGCACACTTTATTGACACAGTTGAACTTGATGTGGTTCCGCTTGATATATCAGGAATTGTTTCGGGAAGTCCTTACTTATTTGACAGGAAATCGATCTTCCATCGCCATGAAAATAAGTATCATCTCTTTAAATATGGCAAGGAGTTCATTGTCAGAGCACATTGCAAGAAGGCAAATATAGTGATGGTAAATGCAGGACAGGTAAAAAGGCTAGTAAATTCTAGTAAGAGTTTTGTACTTCCTATGGTTAAGACCAAGGTTGATATGAATAATGAGTCATTTGAAAATTTTGATTCCAAGCTTAAATAAAATTTATATGATGTAGTTGATGTACATCATGATATGTTTCAGGAACCGACATGTTTACCTCCTAAAAGGGAGATTCAGCATGAAATCCATTTACATCAAGATTGTCCTCTTCCTAACATCGGCATGTACCGCTTGTCTATCATGGAGAATGCTGAAATCAAGAGTCAAATTAAAGAATTTTTGGACAAAGGATTCATAAAACCAATCACTTCGCCATGTGGGTCACCGATAGTGTTTATTCCAAAGAAAGATGGAACTTCGCGCATGTGTGTGGACTTCAGGGCATTGAACAAAATAACGGTAAAGAATCGTTACCCACTTCCAAGGATAGATGATTTGTTGGATAAGCTGAAAGATGCCAAATATTTCACTAAGTTAGACTTACGTAGTGGTTATCATCAAGTTAGAATTGTAGAAAGTGACATTTGGAAGATAACATTTAAAACCAAACAAGGACTCTTTGAGTGGCTTGTTATGTCGTTTGCTTTATGCAATGCACCTGAAACTTTCATGCGGGTAATGGATGATGTCTTACGTCCTTTTATTGAGGATTTCGTTATTGTCTACTTAGATGGAATCTTAATTTTCAGCAAGACTAGAGAAGAGAATGTCATGCATGTTAAGAAAGTACTTGATATTTTGAAAAAAAATCAGTTATTTCTTAAAATGTCAAAGTGTGAATTTGGAAATAATTCTTTGGTTTATTTGGGACACATAGTAGGAGGTGCTTTTAGAATTGATCCTTCCAAAGTAGAAGCCATTGTGAATTGGCCTACTCCCAAATCCATTACAGAGGTAAGAATTTTTTTGGGTGCAGCTTAGTATTGGAGGAAGTTTATTTCTAACTTCTCTGCCATAGCAGCTCCTATGCATGCAGTGACTAGTGTGAAGCATGCTTTCCAATGGGGAGGCAAGCAATAGAAAGCTTTTGAGTCTTTGAAAGAGAAGATAATTTCAACTCCAGTCCTTGCATTACTGGACTTGAGACAGCCATTCGAGATTCAAACAGATGCTAGTGATTACGCCATGGGTGCAGTTCTCTTACAGCATGGTAAGCCTGTTGCATTTCATTCTGAGACATTTAATGGTGCTGTTGTGAATTATCCTACATATGATAAAGATTTGTATGCTTTGGTACAAAGTGTCAAAAAATGGAAACACTATCTGATGGGCAAAGAAACAATTGTTCATACCGACCATCAGCCTTTACAATACTTGCAGTCGCAAAGTAAAATGCAGTAGTCACGACATTTCAGATGGATGGGTTTCCTACAACAATTTCACTTGGTAATAAGGTACAAGAAAGGTATTTATAATAAGGTTTCTGATATGCTTTCAAGGCCTATTATTAGTTCTAGCACTTTAATTAAGAATGATTCTATTGTACATGAGAGTTACATAGAATAGTATGCATTAGATGTTGATTTTAAGGATGTGTATGCTAACTTGAGTGAATGGAATCATGTTGAGGAGAATGATTATCATTTTCATAATAATTTTTTGTTTCATATGGGCAAGTTATGTATACCACAAGGGGAGAGACTAAGCATCATGAGAGAAGCTCATTCTTCTCTTATAGCTGGACATTTCGGGGTAAGAAAAATGGTGGCACATTTACAGAGGTATTGTTATTGGCCTCGTATGGTAGATAGTGTTTCACATTTCATTAGAGGTTGTTCATTATGTGCTACAATAAAGCCTAGCAATAGGAAGCTTGGTTTATATACGCCACTTCCGGTACCTTCTAGACCATGGGAAAGTGTTTATATGGATTTTGTTGGAGGGCTACCATTATCTAGAAAGCAACATGATTATCTTTATGTAGTAGTTGATCGTTTCAGCAAAATGTGTATTCTTATGCCTTGTAAGAAATCTATAACTGTTGAACAAACTACTGATTTATATTTTCAACATGTATGGGTTCATTATGGCTTGCCTACTTCTATTGTTAGTGACAGGGATTCCCTATTTGTTGGGAATTTTTGGTCCAATTTATGGAATATTATGGACACCAAGTTGAAGAAGAGTACTGCTTTCCATCCACAAACAGATGGCCAAACAGAGGTAGTGAAAAGAAAAATTGTACATCTTTTGAGAGGTTATTGTAGCAAACATCTCAAGCTTTTGGATGAGCACTTGCATTACATTCAGCATGCTTACAATCAGGCCAAACACTCTTCTACAAATACTTCACCTTTTGAAGCTTGTTTTGGGTATTTGCCTAAGTCACCTTTAGATTTAATTCTTGAGAAGGATGTGGCCATTGATGGGCATAGTGACATTGAAAAATCTCGCATGTTCATTGAAAGAATTTAGCTCATACATCAACAGGTTCAAGGACAGCTTGAAAAGAGTTAAGGCAAGTACAAGGAGAGGTATGATAAGCACAGAGTTCATCATAAGTTTCAAGAAGGGGATGAGGTATGGTTGCATATTAGTAAGGAAAGAATGCAAAGAGAAGGTAAAAATTTGAAGCCTATTCATTATGGTCCATTCAAGATCCTTAAACAAGTTGGAAATAATTCTTTTCAATTAGATTTTCCTTCATACATGCAAATGTATTCCGTTGTGAATGTGGAAAACGTATGTTTGTATGAACCTCCTTTAATTGTTGATTATGAAAGTGAAATTTAGCTGCTATCCATAGAGGATTTCTCACTAGAATTTTTGGATGAGTTGAAAGAGGATGCTATCCTTGATAGAAGGACACACACTTCAAGGAGGGCAAATGTTGATTATGTTCGGGTTGGTCTTAAAGGTAGCAAACCGAGTAAGGAAAAGTGGATTGAGGTGGAAAAGGTGAGGGACCTGTACCCTCATCTTCTTAACAGATAATTGAAGGCTTTTGGGGTCCAAAAGCTTCCTAATGGGGAGTTGTGATCAGGTGATCATGTCCAAGAGGGAAAAAATGCTCAAAATTGGAACTGCTCAGAACCGGTAATAAATTTATTAACCAGATAGTGTTCATCATTGTGATCCTAATTCCATGAACAACACTCAAATCTGATGTCAGATGTGGAAGATATTCAAGTTTTAATTTGTCCAGTAACCTTCAAAAAAACACTTTGGAATTTAAAAAATGGCATATTTAGAAATTATTTTTTATGGCAAAAATTTCATTTTTTTATGAAAAATGGATGGCCTATTAGAGGGTGCCAAGTGCCCTGCCCAGAGGCTACCACGTGGCCCTGGGCCTAAAGGTTCAAGCTGTTTTAAAAAAAAATTTGGTTTGAAATTTTTTTTTGGTTCAGCTCCAACCTAAGCTGAATGCTACGGGTTAGTTAGGCCTAACCTGAATGGGCATAGGTCACCCGTGAGCGATGTCTACACATTGAAACAGGTGAAGGTTACATGTTGAAACGGGCAGAGGTCACACGTCTCGTGCGGAGGCTCCATGATACACCGGGCCATGGTTGAACGTGATGGGTCACGTAAATACGGGATGGATGACATATAAATGGTCGGGAGGAGAGTTACAAAGGGATAGCCCCTGTGGTAAGCACCTAGCCACATGACCAAGCCACGGTGCCCAAGAGCTAACCCTTCCGGTAGTCATGCCAGCGGTTCCGGCAATAACTTGCAATGTGACCACTCCGCAATTAAAACATTAACTTAACTGATAGTTTCTTCCAGAAGTTCCGACTGGAGGACCACCATTTTAGGCGGAATTTCTATTTTAGTGGGGTTATCTGTAGTCCTCCCAATTTTGGTGGAGGGTTTTTAGGCCAAACTGGACAAATCTTGTTTTGGTCATAACTTCTCCATTACTGAACCTTTTTGGATGAAAGTTTAGTCAATTTCGACTATTCTCAGCATTTTTGAGCCATTGGAATAGGTTTCAAAGCCAAAAAAGTTGTATTTCAACCATTTTTACTTCATAGAAGCTTCGAGAGCCATCAGGGCCTTGAGGGAAATGGAGCTACATTGGGCTACACTTCACTATTTTAGGTGAAATAAAAGTTAATATTAGCTTATTTCTGCCTTCTAAATTCATTTTAATAGCTGGTTTGGTTTTTTTAGGCATTTTTCTCACTATATTACCAATTTGAGCATCATAATATATCAAGGACATGCCCATTGTGATCCTTGGACCCGACAGATGTAGCCCAGGAGGGGTGAACTAACTCATCATGTTGCTGTGTGTTTATGGTGAAGTTATTCTGTTGTGTTATTCAGATTAATTTGTTAAATAGTAAATTTAAACAACACTCCCTCACACCAAAATTCATAAACAGTTATCAAAAACACTTTGTTTCACTTGCAATATTATTCGAACACTTTGCACACTTAATTTAATGGAAATGAATACTTTGAACAACAAAACAAATACCTTAATTTTCATATCAGTATGGGTGGAAGAATTCGCTCCCCGATTCTTCTTCTTATATATTCAATAAACTTTCAGCAGATGGAGTTGAGCCATGTCGACACCATGAAGTAAATATTTACAAGTAGAAATTACAAAGTGGAATTCTTCCTAGTTGAGAGGGAGTGTTAATTTTTTAAACTAGAGTAAAATTCCACTTTGGATAGCTCAAATGGTTAATATTATGATTTAATTATATTCCTATTTTGGAGAGGACAAAAATCGACCTAAATATTGCCCTAATTGGTTAAGAAGAAGTTAAATTATGAATTATTTTATTTATTTATGGGTCGGGCTTAACACATGTGGATTCGGTCAAAGCCCCAATCGGTCCCTCACAAAGCTATAAATAGAAATGACCTGAAGATTATTCTCACACATTTTCTCATGAAAATTTCATCTTCTACTTTTTTCCTTGGATATTTTTTCTATTTTTAGCTTGCATAGATTCATTGGGAGAAGTTCGCGCAAGGGTTTCAGATCGCAGCTGAGAGGCTCTCTCTGATATGTGTCTGCTGATCCAGGTCTACGGTCATAGTACTAAGCCTTTGGGGCCAAGGCCATGGCAAACCATGTTAAGGACATGGATAAGTTGTTATAGCCACGGGAAGACAATGTTCAAGTCAGGGCTAGGGTTTTTGGGTCAGATCAGGCCGATCTAGACTTGGGTCGCAAACTTAGAGTGTTTAGGTGATCGAGGCCATTTCTACTATAGCTAGGGGCTCACTATGTTAAGGTCGCGACTAAGTGTTTTTTAGGTATGATCTCTGTTGGATCACACTTAGTTTCTTGTGGAGTGCCTTCATTCATCTGTCTCTTAGACACAGTCACTTCAGATGAGTCTTCAACAACATCTTGGATTCATATTTAGGACTTGGAAGCTAAGATAACTTGGTTTTGGTGATCCATCAGATCCATGCTATTCATATTATAAATCTACATATATGTATATCATATCTATTTTTTTCCATTGTATATATGTATTAAGATCATTGTAATCTCCACTGAAAACTTTATAAGAAATGTAAATAACCATAATTTGTAACTGAATATATAACAATGCATGCAATGAAAAAGAAGTAATTTTTGCTAAAGTAATTGGCACAACATAGAACAATATGAAAAATTAATAAAAACCCAATTGGAACTGATCTTGAATGTTTAAGTTGTTGAACACCATGCATCCTAGATATAGGTATTACATTAGCACACGATGTGTCCATCTCTAGTGTTATGGTCCCTATCCATTTTTACAAACTCATTGGCTAGATGAGAGGTACTTTCCATGAGACCCAGACTACATGGGTGGGATGTATGCTAGGGAACCCATAGGAGAAGGTGAGCCACTCATATTTTTCATATGATATAGGATAAGGTGATCCACTCATCCTATGCATATATCATCAAATGTAGGGGAAGGTGAACCACTCACCCTACACACATGTGTCATCAATTGTAGGGGAAGGTGAACCACTCACCCTAAACACATGTCAACCATCATGGGGTATTAGAGGGGAAGGTGGACCACTCGCCCTGTAAATAGCACACTTATTGGGGAAGTTGAACCACTCACCCTATGGTGAATCATAGCTGCAAGAAGTACGCGAGGCCCCTAGGAGCTCCCAGAGCTCAATATCCAACTTAAGCAAGACCCTCATGGGATGATACTTCAAAAACTCTAAGTTTCTCTAGGAAGGCTATGAATTTGACCTTCCCCAAGGGCTTTGTGATGATTTCATCAATATGTTCATCATTCCTGATGTGTTGGAGCCTTATTGCTCCCTATTGTACCATATCCCAGATAAAGTGGTACCTGATGTCAATATTCTTGGAGCAGTCGTGGAACACATGATTATCTGAAAGGAAAATCCCACTTTGGTTGTCACAATAGATAATGGTGGTATATAACACATTCTCAAATAACTCACTAAATAGATTCCTTAACTAGACACTGTCACATTAGGCCATACTAGTAGAAATATATTCAGCCTCGACGATGCTTAAAGAAACCTATTTGTGCTTCCTACTCATCTATGAAATTGAAGAAGACCCCAATGAGAAGCAACATCCTAATGTTCCCTTTCTATCTATCACATTTCCAACCCAATCAATGTAAAAATATCCATGAAGCATCACATTCTTGACATTTTATCTCATTCCATAGTTGATTGTGCCACAAAGATATCTCAAGAGATTCTTAGTATCAATCCAATGTATTATATGGGGCTCAACCATAAATTGACTCAAATTATTCACATTGAAGCATATTTCTGGTTGAGAGTTTAACAAGAACATTAGGGCCCCCACAAGTTTTCTATACTTGGAACGATTTTCCAATTCGGGCCCAACAACACTTCCACATAGCTTCTTGAAGTTGAGTTCCATCAGAGTAGACACAGAATTTCATTCAACCATCCCACATCTATTCATACGTCCAGGCCTAAGAAGTAATGGATCAATACTAGGTCCTTAATCTCAAACTCGAAAGTCAACTCCCTATTGCATTGATAAATGAGAGGGTTCACACCTGTTAGAAAGGGATCATCAACATAAAGGACCAAAATTAGAGGCATGTCATTTTCAGCCATGAAGTATAGGTTAGGATCAACATAGCTCCTTTTAAATCCCAACTTCATGATACAATTTTCAATCCTCTCATACCAAGCCCTAGGGGCTTCATTCAACCCGTACTGAGCTTCCTTAAAACTACATATATGTGTCCTTCGATCTTGAACCTCAAACCCTTGAGGTCATTCCAAGTAGACTTAATCCTTAAGAGAGACATGTAAGAAAGTAGTTTTAATGTCCATTTAATATAGGCTCCATCCCTGATTGGCAGTGAGAGAAATAATGTATCAAATAGTGGTATATCGAGCTACTGATGCAAATATATGATCATAGTACATTCCTTTCTTTCAATAGAAGAAATGAGAAACGAATATGGCCTTATATTTTTCGTCTTCCCCATCAACTCCATGTTTACTTTTTTATATCCATTTATATGTGACGACAGAATCGTCCTTGGGTCTAGGTACCACATCCCAATCATTATTCATGATTGATTCATACTCCTCATTCATTGCATCTTTCCAAACCTAGTGTTTTACGACTTCTTCAAACATGCAAGTTTAAACTTGAACAATAGTACTCATAGCATCTAAAGAACCTTGATATATGTCTGGATTCTTACTTTCACAAAATTTATTTCTTGAAGAAATATGTCTTTCAACATCTTCGAGAGTATCTTTGAGCCATAGTGGACATTTCTTTGAGGTAGAGGTATCACTAGGAGGTGGATCAATAAAATTCATCAGGCCTTCAACATCGGGCATAGTCTCATCTATCGGAGGTTCAACCTATTTTTCAGCATCATCATCATCCTTCCTTGGGATAGGGAGATCTTTGGCTTTCCCAAGGGTAGTATATTCATCAATGGTGACATCAAAACTTACTTCCACATCTCTTTGACCAAGGAAAAAGATTATATATGCCTTTGAATTTTCACTGTAGCCAACAAATATTCCTTTCCTTCGAGAAGCTTCCAACTTGTTTATTTTCTCTTTAGACACATGAAAATATACTCGACAATCAAATATCATAAAATGGGAAATATCAGATTTATTACTAGTGAAGACTTCGTTGGGTGCCTTGAAATCGAATGCTTGATGAGGGCCCATATTTTGAACATATATGATAGTGTTGGCAACTTCTCCCCACATGCATTTTGGTAAACCTTATTCATGGAGCATAGCATGTGTGGCTTCCATGATTTTTCGATTCTTCCTTTCAGTGAATCCATTCTGCTTAGGAGCGTATGGAGAAATTGTCTCCCTCTTAATTCCATCCTCTATACAAAATTCATTGAATTCATTTTGTTCATATTCAGTTCCATTGTCAATCCTCAATATCTTGATCTTCTTCCCTATTTGATTCGCCACCAATTATTTGAAAGAACGGAACCATTGGAACATTTCATCCTTCCTCTTCAAGAAATAGATCCATGTTTTTTGTGAGAAGTGATCAACAAAGATTGCATAATATGTGTATCCTCCCAATGAGGTTACACACATGACACTAGATAGGTCGAAATGGAACAATTAAAGAATATCAGTTTTTTTCCTATCACTACAAGGGAGTGGTCCCTTTATATTTTTTCCATCTACGCAACAATGAAAAAGTCCTTCATAGTTCATATTAAATTCGGTCATCCTTGTGACCATATTCCTTACCCTAGGTAAGGCTTTGTAATGTAAGTGGGCAAATCGCTGGTGCCATAGCTCAGATTGAAGAGAGGTATCGCTTTCCAAAAATCCTAAAGGAATTCCGCCAACTTGATAGTGTCCACCAATCCTTAATCAAAATGTAAATACATCTTTAGGGTTTCTTTTCCAAATACTTACCTTTGAATTAATAAATGCTACCTTGAAGCCTTTATCTTCCATAACAGAAATAAACACCCACTACAAGGAAAAGACCCTCTAGTGGATGTTTTTGAGGAAACCATTATAAAAATAGCCCATATATCTGTTTGTAGTGGAGGTATCTAGAGGAGTTTGGAAGGTGGAGGTTTTTGCGGATGTTTTGTTTTTCAGTGTGTTTCTCATCATAAACCGCACCAATGCATTTTACGCAAAACACACCCGTGCGTACTAAAAATTGGCACATCAAGACATCGTGCTCTCCATACAAACCCTCATGGTGCATCTAAGTACTCTATCACAGCGGTGCTCTACATATAAACAAGCCCGGTGCATCTTCGTAATCTAGCGCACTGTAACGACGTGTGGTGCACCATTGAAATATCGCCCAATGTGTCTCAAAAAATTGTGCACCGAAACAGGGTTGAAAAAAAATTACCGACCATAAAAATTTCATTTTTACTTCTTCAGTGCTCCAGACCTCTCAAGAACTGGTGTGAGTTGGTCTTCTGTGAGGCGCCCTACCATTAGTGCTCCCATTGCATGCATTACTAAATTCAGTTGCCCACTCTGTGGAGTTCAAATTTTCAAAAACAGTGGCAAATTTGGTTTCTTCAAATCCTCAAAAAATATGCCTCCTCGACACGCAAATGTACATGTAATATACTTGTTTCTCAATAAATAAACTTTTTAGCATATTAAATTTTGAAAATATCTTAAAATTAACCGTTTAAAAAAAAAAATCCTACATGGTACGTCCGAGTAGTTCGACTCACACTATTTGTTGTGCTGCCTGTAAATTTATAGGCCGCACCGCGAATAGTATTAATGTAAACCACACCGAGTTTGAGTGTGGTATCGAAAAAATGGGCAATATAAATAATTTAAAAAATAACAAGGCGGTGTGGTCATTTAAATGATCACACCGATGACTATGTAATAGTGTCAGGAGGGCGGTATGTTGACCGAAATAACTATCCCAGGGCAGTTAGTTAGGTCAGGTCACCACCCAACTGATAGCATTACATAGTAAAT
>CM076572.1:927164013-927308272 GCA_034641835.2 Pinus albicaulis | reverse complement strand
ATTGTTGGCAAGCCATGGACGAAGAAAATTCACTATCCTTAGCTAGAAGTTGGAAAAGAGGAGCAGCTATCTTCGAAAAATTTTCAATGAATCTTCTATAGTAACCAGCATGTCCTAAAAAACCTCTTACTTCCCTTTGAGTTTTGGGTGCAGGAAGATGTAGAATGATTTCAATTTTTGCCGGATCAACCTAGATACCTTTGTCACAAATCAAATGGCCAAGCACCACTCCCGCTTTGCACATTAATCTACATTTATTATCACTCAAAATGAGACGGGCTTCCTGAAAATGAATAAGTACTTTCTCCAAATTTTTGAGAGCTTCCTGAAAAGAATCACCAAACACAGAAAAGTCATCCATATAAATTTCTACAAATTCTAGATCAGCAAAAATAGCGAGGAATGCCCTTTGAAAGGTATCCGAGGCATTACATAAACCAAAGGAAAGCACTTTATAAGAAAATTTCCCCCATTGACATGTAAAATTAGTTTTATCTTGATCTTCGGGTGCAATCTGTATCTGGTTATAACCACTGAAGCCATCCAAAAAGGAGAAATATTTCTTTCCTGCAAGAGTATCAAGCACCTAGTCAATGAAAGGGAGAGGGAAGTAATCTTTAAGAGTGGCTTTATTCAATTCTCGATAATAAATACAAATACGCCATCTTCCATATTTCTTAGGTACAAGCACTAATGGAGAGACCCACTAACTATCAGAAATAGGATAGATAAAGCTGGCATCTAAGAGTTTCTGTACTTCTTCCTTCACAATATTTCTTAGAGCTAGATTCATTCACCTTTGGGGTTGTTGCACAGGTTGGGTTTGTTCCTGAATATAGATATGATGTGTACAAGTTTCAGGAGGGATACGCTTCATGTCTTCATAGCCCCAAGAAAAGGCACTAAGATGGTTTTGCAACGAATTCACAAGTTGCTCTTGCCGAGATGAGTCCAAATCTGAACTAATATGCAAGGATTTACCAGGGCTAATCTCAAAAAGAGTGGTATCAGGCTCAGGATTACTCAAGGGAGTGGTCAAATGCAGTGGTATGGAAGAATGAGAATCATGATTTTCTTGAAAATCTAGGCTGAAAATTTGGCTCAAAGGCTCATAATTAGGCATAGTTTCTAGATTATTTAGAAAATATTGAATCGCATATTCTTGTGAAGACCCAGTATAATGATGGATAAGGAAAATATACTGAGTCTCCTCATCACTGCTTTTATCCAACCATAAATTATCTCGAAGGTCCTGAATGGATCTGGCAGGGGGGTATAAGGTAACTTTATTCCTAGAATCTCCATTTGAAATATACATATCACTGAAACGACATCCAATATATGCATCGTCTGTAGCAAGCCATGGTCGACCCAAGATCAAGGAATGTCCTCCGACTGGGTTCTTTGGCTGAAACAAAATGAAATCAACAGGATATTCCCAAGAATATAATGAGATGATCACATCATCCAATACTCCTTCTGGCTTATTTTAGATCTATTTGCTAATTCAAGCATAATGGGAGTAGGGTGAAGATGAGATAATCGAATGTTATCCATGGTTTTCTTAGTCATGAAATTAATGGCTGCCCCCAGGTCTATAAGAACATTAGAGACAAAGACATTACCAATCTAAACTGAGACAACGAGGTTTCCTGGATCAGTATATTTTTCCATAGACACACATCCTATCATCAACTCTGCTCCCCTACCAACAAATTGAATGGTTTGGGGTTCCAATCTCTTCCTCCTGGGTTTCTTGAGACAGAGTTCCTTAATAATCTTGGTACAAATGGGGATCTCTTTGATGGCTTGAAGCAAAGGTATCTTAATGAAAATATTCTGAAGCTCGGATTCCAAACTAATCTCAGAAATAGGCTCACTCCTTTCCATTACTAGCCTCTCTGGGAAGGGAGGCTGGTTGGAAGAAGATGGCAAGGATTCAGAGGGTAAGGGCTGCTTAGTGACAACTTTCGGAGAATGGTTAAGAGTTTCGTCTTCTCCTTTCTCTTCAATGATCACCATAGGTTGCTTCTGATTTTATGATGTTACAGTCCTTCCTGATCTTAATTGAATATCATGAACCCCAACTAGAATAGACTGGTATTCGAATGATAAAGGTGGGTTTGTTACATAGATCATTTGCACTACTTTATTATTATTATAATTGGGCATAGGTTGAGCAGGAAACTAAGGAGGTCGAATGGGTGGAGGTAAAGGCAATGGTGGAGTGGACTGACTCAGAAGCTGAGGCATTGAATAAGGTGCATGTGTAGATGGATATGACTGCATAGGTGGCTGGTAGGAATATGGAGAATGAGTTGGCCCTCTCCAACCTTGTTGCCATGGTTGAGAAGGTTTCCCATGCTGATATTGATTCCCATACTGCTAGTGCTGATGAGAGTTAGGATAATAATATGCATGTTAATTATAACGAAAATAATGTGGAGAAAATTCATAAGCCATACCTGTACCTACCTGTGGCCAATTCCTTCTTGCTCCCATAGCATTCAAGTATTCAGCTTCAGGCTGTCCCCTTGTAAATACAGCTTTAAGTCCTGGTATAGAGGGACATTTTTCCATGATATGGTCTTCTGCACAAATAGCACACTTATTAGTTTCTTTCAAATTAAGAGGACACTCTTTAGGAGGATGCTTATCTCTACATTTAGGACAGAAAATACATAATGACTCTTGTTCCTTCATGAGTTTCTGTTGAAATTTTAAGGAGTCTAACTCTTTGGTAATAGTGTTCATTATATAAATTTTCATGTTTTCCATTTTATTTTCTAGTCCAATAATCATAGCATTAGTAGATTCAGTTTTTCTATTTCTATTTCGAGTTCCTCTACCGGATCTATACTAGTTTCTTGAAAATTTCCTGCATAATTCACAAATTTGATCAAAAGTTTGCTGAGAAATATCACCTTTTCCTAACATATTCAAATTATTTCTAGCATTATCAGTAAGTCCTCTTAAGAACAAGGTTCTAATAGTGTTGTGATCAAGATTAAGTTTTTACCTTTGTAAAATATATAGAAATCTTTCTAGATAATCTTCAAGAATTTCATCATCATCTTGTACGATTGTAAAAATTTCATCATGCATGTCCCGAGTTTTGCAATATTATTGATATTTAGACAAAAAAACTCTCTTCATATGATCCCAAGAGGTTATAGTGTTTCCTCCTAACCCCATAAACCAGTTTAGAGCTGAGTCCTTGAGAGTAACAGGAAATAATATTTAACTTCTGAGCATCAGTTGCGTAATCATAACTTCTACACAAAATATCAAACTCAAATAGAAAAGAGTCAGGATATTCATGAAGAAAAGAGTCAGGATATTCATGAACTTTACCATGGAAATGAGGGAAAGCTGATGGTGGAATGTTCTTCATTTGTGCCACAGTATCAGGATCCACAATTGGAAACACAAAAGTGGATTGTTCTTCACATACCTGGTTGTCACCAGTCCCTTCCAAATGATCTTCTTGGTCCACCACTGTTCCCCTTTTTCTTGTACCACTCTCTACAGGTTGATCCACACCTGAGCTATTATCACAAAAATCCAGGTGGATTGTTCCTGCGTGAAGGGTTTGAATTGGATTGGGCTTCCTACTTACAGAAGGAGACCCAATATGAAAATTGTTTTCAGAATTATTTTGGCTCTTAGTGGGCTTCGAACCCTTACCTTTCCTAGGCATTCATTTCAAAAAGGAAAAAAAGAAAGAAAAAAATAACAGACAACTTCCAAAAAAGGCTGTCACAAATCAATTAACACTAGTAAAATTCCTTCAAAGAAACAACACTGCAAAAATAAAGAAAAAATACCTCTATTGTATAATCAGAAAATTCTTACCAAATCAAATCATCTCCCCAGCAACGACGCTAAAATGTTGGGTGCAGGAATTACACTTAAGAAAACTCCTCAACACTTAATTTTTCAACCCGGGGGATTCGTAAACTTAGAGACGAAGCATAGGCAATGCCAGAGATGGTATGAATCTTTCTAATTTAAATCCCTACTTTCTCTAAAGGAAAGATTGCATAATCAAATAAAAAAAAAAAAAGGCAACTTGAACCATCAAAAATAATCTAAGACTAGAACGAGGAAGTATGTATTTGCAAGAGAGAATTAAATATAAAAGGCAATCACTCCAACTAATGGTTGTTTAATCTACTGAATGTGTGTTTTCCTTTAGCAGAGACACTTTAGCAGTCTCGTTAGATGGGCCCTTAAACCTGCTTCCTTAGAGATTTACTTCTTGCATTAATCTGTCCTGCACTAGTGCAGGATCAAAGATTTATGTAGAAGGTATAAATAGTTTCTTTACTGAAGGCTTTTTACTTCATGCAAGGGCTTGAAATTTTCAAGGTTCAGAGCACTCAGATCTTATGGCAAGAAACTGGTTCTTTCACCAGTTCAGAGCTTCCTGCACTTAGATTTTAATCCTTAAAACAAGTGTTCAATTATTGCAAGTGCTATTTTACTATCGAATCAAATCGCACACATAAAAGTGAATGTTTCTGATCTTAACAAAATGAAGAAATAAAGAAACAATCATTTATCCTGTCATAAACATTTAAAGAAAGAAAGTAGATTGTAGAAAGTAGAATAAGAAAGCTTGCTACATCACATCAACGTGCACTGGTGCAGGTTCATTTCTCCTGCTTGGACCAGGCGGAAAACCAATTAAATAGAATTGCAGGAAAAGGAAATATCACACCAACATGCACTGGTGTAAGTTTGTTTCTCCTACTTGTACCAGGCGGATGAAAGCCAATCTGAAATCAAGTGCAGGAAAGTAAATTGCAGGGAAAGAAAATGTATCTACTTAACACGACGGCTTCATTTTCACTCAGACAAAAATACATGTGCTGAAAGTTAAATCACACTTTAATAATATAAACACAAATAACAAGAAACAGAAAATAGGGTAAACATGCTGGGTTGGATGGGCCCTAGCTAACCAGCGCGTTTCCCTTTTTAAGTTAAAATGATGCTCAGTAAACTAGTCAATTCATCAGCTTAAAAACAGAAACACAATTTCTGAAACATGAGGCAGAAAACCTTTTATTAATTCATTAAGGTGAATACATGCGTTAATACAATGTCCAGGCCAAATTCGGGTGATAACAAATCAATCGGTTAATGCCTATCAACTTCGCTCTAAAAACTCTGCTCCCAATTTCTCTTCTCACCCTAGGTCCTATTTACACTTTACATTATATAGATCTATTGGCCGAAGGCCAAAATAGATCGTTCAACTGATTCATAACAAAATACAGAATTTAGTTTCGACCTTCAAGATAAGACGGTTTTGCAAAACTGGTTGTAGCTAACCAGCTTTCGCCCTTCACGGATTGGTCTCAGCTGCCTTTGAATCATTCCCTGTCATGGCTGAAGTGGCTCAAGATGAGTCGGCGATCGAGGACGTTCGGATCTGCCGCAAAGATCTATTGTACTAGAAATGGTGCAAGATCGGATCCTGCACTAAGATCAGCAGTCACGGTAAGCACTCTAACTATCAAATAACCATTAGAGATATCGATAAGTTACAAAAGTGATTTAAAAGTAAGAAATCATGTAATAAATATTCAATTAATGCTAAATTGAATTAAAACATGAAGAATAAATGTTTATATGAAATATGTCACCGTGATTGGACTGGTGCAAGATGAGGGTGGATAAATTTGGTGAAACAGAGGTAAATGGTTATGATTTAGGAAGGGGAAAATGGTAAAAAGATAGCAAATTAGGGGGCTAACAAGCTTGTGATCTTTGTATTTTGTTCTATTTAGTGAAGTTGGATAGGAAAAAAAACACAGTTAGTGCACAATATCCTTATACCAATCATAGCACAAAAATTTGTACTGAATACATGTTTTGGACTTGCGTTGACCTTCTTCATTAACAACTCCATCCAATGGTGACAACAGATTAATTCCCAAGGCCTGAAAATTTGTTTCTATCAACAACTTCGCTAAACCCTGACCCTTGACCAGCTTGGCGGGTTTGATGTCCAAATCATACTCTTGGATTTTTGTTATCCACTTCTACCTTTTTCCTTCAACGTCACTTTGGATTAGCACATCTTTCACAGCAGAATTAGGAACATAAGAAGTTATTTGGGAATGCAACACATAAGTCCTGAAGGCTTTCAGTGCTTTGACCAAAGCATATAATTGTTTCTCCAGAATATTATATTTGAGCTCAACATCTCTGAGAAATTTATTGAAAAATGAAACTAGTTGCTCCTTATTGTCTTCATTTTTCTGCAACAACACAACATCAATAGTAGTGGGGGATGCAAATGAGAATACCTGAAAGGATTTTTGATAGCCTGGACTAATCATAACTAGAGCTTCCTATAGTGCTTCCTTTATTATAACAAATTCATCTCTTGATTCCTTATCCCATTTCACTTTTGCATTTTTATTCAACATATCTTTTATACTTCTCACGATCTCAGCATAATTGGGCACAAACCTCCTCAGAAAGTTTATTTTTCCCAGGAATCTCAGGATATCCTTATTACTTCTAGGTAAAGGAATAGTCTAAATGGCTTCCACACTTGCTAGGTGTTGAGGCCTCAGAAATCTTTGGCAACAACAAGGGGGATAACCACCCAGTCCGGACCTTAAGAAAGTTCCTTTTCTATTCGGGATAGTGCCTTCGACTGGATATAATGGGACCAGTTTCCAAGATTTGGGTTTTTTGTTTGATTGTTGGGTTTCTCTCAAAGGATTTGCATGAAGAATTACTAAAAACTAAAAAAAAATTATTCTAAAATGGAAAAAATTTAATTTAAGCCTAATTTAATCTAACCTGGGATAATACTAATTTGATGCAATCTAAAATGATATCTATTCAATCTGTGATGATGAAGATCATCACAGATTTAATAGAATTATTACTTTGTACGATGCTTCTCTTGAAAAAATAGTTAATCAAAATAAAATGAGAAATATATCGCATATATCCGATGATCATATATAAAACAAACCAATTTCTATCTTTATATCGTACAATAATGAAATTGATGTTTTAGATAAAAACAATCGATTTCATATATAATTCATGAGAGATGGATTCATCACTAATATTCAAAAACAGAATTAGCATACATGATAATAGTACTAGATGTGTACTTCTCTATTCATCCGATCAGCGATAATAGGCCACATTCAACTCTTCTATCAATAATTCTTTAAAATAATACAAAAGTGCATCAACAATGATCAAAAAAATGATATATAACTGAAAAGGTCGTGTTCCATTACTTTATCAAGGCATTCACAAACTTACTTACAATTAATCATTCTTTGCAAATGTTCTCAATAAAATTCTGGACCCTTCTCTAAATGCATGAGAAGGGTTCAAATAATAAACTAACTACAAACTAAAATTAAATTATTACAAAAATGTAGAGGAGGTTTCAAACAACCTTTCTCTAAAAACTTAACTTAAACAATAATCTAGGAACTTTGAACTAAAAATCCTAATTTTGCAAATCCCGCCCTTCTTTCTGAGTGTGATCACGAAGTTGAAAAATATCTAGCATTGCTTTAAGCTGAGCTAACTATGATATCCGTGACCGAATATGTCCCTTGAAAATAGCATTTGAGATTACTGATTGAGATCTTTTTGCTGAATCTGTAAGAGACTGAAGAGTTTGATGTTGATGGTAAGGTTTGATTAGAAAATTCCAGTAATTTTCCTGATCAAACTTGTTAAGTTTTTTTATCATTTCCTCTTGTGTATATGCTCTCTGTCTCCATTTCATTTCTACTTCCCTTGTTGTTGAAAACACATCAGATGTGTTTTCTTTAAGAAGTTCTGTTTTAAAAAATTGATCACATATAGACTGAATAATCTCATTTTATTTCTTGGATGTCTTGGTCACTTCTTTCTTTGCTTGATTAATTTGTGCTCTCCATTCTGCGAATAATAATTCTATGTGAAGCTTATCTATTTGTGGTAGATTAGCTTGTTTTCCTGTATCTGAAATTTTCCACTGAATGTGTTCTTCGATTTTCTTTTCAAGTCTTTCACATTTCAGTTTCTGAATTGCTATTTGCTGAATCATTATATTATTGGAATCAAAATAAGAATCAATCATGGAAGCTTGGTGAAAAGACATTTCTTATTCTTTCTTTAACATAGTGTTTACATCAAGTGCTTCTTTGATGAATTGTTCTAACTGTGGTTGACTCTGTAATTCAGCCATTGCTTTTTCTAGATGTTCTTTCTTTTCATTAAGCTCTGTCTGAGACTTCAATTTGAGGATTTCAATCTCTTCATGAAATTGAGGTATGCTTATTTTGAGATGCTCAATGGACTTGGTTTTCTCTTCATTTAGCAACTATTCTAATTCATGTACTCTGGCTTCCTTTTGTTTCAACAATATTATAACCTCAGTAGCTTTATCAACAGTAGCAGTGGCATATGTCCCTGCATATTGTGATAACTTGGTTAGATGTTCAATGGGATCATCTGAGGAATCCTTGAAAAGTACATCAACTGATTCATCTGTTGGTTTTGGAGTTGTTTCATCAATTCTTCTTCTTTTATTTCTTTTAACCATAGCTTTGCAGCTAGGACTATAGAAAATGTCTAATGATGGAATATCTTCAATATGCAGAACTATCTGATCTGTAGGGTAGGCCGATATGATTTCTTTGTCATGCACTACTGGAACTCTTTGTGTTGAGATTCAACAAGATGATGAGCTTAGTGAAAAGAGTCACCTTCACTAAGTGGTCCCACATGCTATTTTTAGACATGGTGATCATATTTCAGAAGTTGCAGGATGCTATTTGTGGATTGTTGGTCAAGTTGGAAAAATAGATGAAATTCTATTTTTATAATATTGGGTGAAGTCTATTTTTAGATCGTCGATCTAAAAATATAAGTGTCAATTATTATTAGCTCTTAAAAATAATCCGACAATAAACAACAACTTATTCTCTTGGAGCACATAGTTTCAGTGCACATATTTGTCAAATCAGTGGGCTGAAGGAATTACGCAATTCCTAGGATTTTCTGGTGGTTCATGCATGGAGGACTCAGTTATAACTGAATTGGAAAATTTATGACAGATTTGAAAGAGTAGTTCATGGAGTTGTCATTCAGTTTAACTCAATTATTGGAGTTAAACTCAGTTGAGCTAGTTGTATCTAGTCTAACTGAATGATACACTAGTGAGAGTGGAGTGAATTAATTAGTTAATTAATTCACAAATAATAACTCACTAGTTAACTACAGTGCATGTCAGTTCCAGTGGAGACCCAGTGGAGAGATAGGTGAAAGGGCAAGATGGACTATCTGTTGTGAATATAGTGATGCATTGATTGCACCACACACACATTGGAGTTGCCAATGAGGATTGCATAGTCAAGGAAAGTGCACTTCGAATTCATTCAGAGCTATTCTTCAGTAGGGTTTGTGCAGTGGAGGCAGGCTACCAGGAGGGAAAAAATCAGTGCATGGATTTGCAGATTTCTTCTGATTAGTCTGTGACTATTGATTGTACTAAGAGCTTGATGTACTAAGCTTTGTATGAGATTTTTACATGATCTCCATGATACATAATATATGATAGTTGGGGTTTTCAGCTTCAAGCTTTCCCGTTAAACAACTGTGTTATGTGCGATTATTTTTATTGCTTCATGTGTTTGCAATTGAATGTTTAATTTCTGCAAAAGATTAAGAGTGGAAGGATTATGTATTTAGCAAGAAGATAAATATTGTTAGATCAGGAGAATCTGGATATATGCATGCATCTTGTATATAATTTCTACATGGTATCAGAGTAGTTTTAATTCTTGAAGATTGCAATTGTGAAGAATTGCTGAGTTTGTGCTGGTGGACAATTCGAATTTGCTACAGAAAATCCTTGGTGCAGAAGTTCAGTATACATTGAAATGTATTTCAATGGGTTGCGATTGGATTATGCCCTTGATGGGATCTAGAATTACATAGCCTGGAAGGATAGGATGGAGGCAGTGCTGGAGGATAATGGACTGAAGGAGTTCATCAATAGTGATGTTCCTAAGTCGGGATCTAGCGATGCTGAATTACTTGATGCATGGGAAAAGAAGATAGAAAAGACAAGAAGAATTATGTTGGAAGGTTTGAAGGACCATATTGTGTCCATCCTTCATGGAAAAACCATTCCATTTTCAATGTGGAAGGCTTTGACAGATTTTTTCCAAAGCAGCAACGACTAGAGGAAGTTGGCGCTGAAAGACAAGCTCAGAAAAATGAAAATGGAGAAGGGCGACAGTTGTTAATTTAGATTTTCATTGATGTCAATATGACTTTGACTGAGATGAAGACTGCACTATGACATATCACTGCATTACTATATGATGACATTTTTGATACATGATGCTACATGGAATTAATAACAATGAAGAAACCAAATAATGTAGAAGGCACGCTGCCCCAAACATTCCTCATGTTGTCCCAATATTTTTATGCATAAAATTTAAGGACAGTCACAAAGAAAAATATGTTTCATGATCTTAGAAGAAAAATTTCTTTGTGAGACCTTCACCATCCTTTAGAGCATAATTTTCCCTTTCTAATGAGCCCTTACATGCCCCAAAAATCCAAGCGGTTTGTGAGATATGGATTTTTCAAGTTAAGGAAATTATTCTGGCCTTCGAGCCGACTAGTCCTAGCCATCCCTTCTCGGCCCGCATGTGGAGACATGTCTTTTCATTTAGCATCGAAATAAGACTATATATACAAGGTTTTTGGTCTTCATTTTGAACACATAAATTCAGTGATAATCACAGAATTAATACCAATGTTCACAACTTGTGAACATTGAAGAAGGGAGAGATATATCTGATTTAGGTTTGAGGTTAATAAGACAACAAATTCTTCTTGAACAGCTTCATAATTTAGAACCTGTAGTGAGGCTATTGCAGAGGGCTATAATCGGACCTATGGTAGCTCCCTTTTAGAAGCTCGGACAGCAGCACCTTGAAGACATACTTGTGGAGCCTGGACCTATAGTAGTAGAATTTTAAATAATTAAGAGCAGTCACCATTAAGAACAGCTTGGGGAGCAGATTATTGTAGCAATGATTTGAAGATACCTGTGGCATCCTTAACAGTCACAACAGCTCGGTGCAGTGGATGAACTAGTACCTCAGACCTGTGACCTTGAGGGACTCGAAACAATGATCACATACTTGATATTAGAGGTGTGAACTATTTGAAGACTTGACCAATGATGAAGACAAGTGGGAAGTGAAGTTAGTGAAGAATTTTTGGAAGAAATAATACAGTGATGAAGACAAGTGGAAAATGAATTCAGTGAAGAATTTTGGAAGAAATAATACAGTGATGAATATGTCAAGAACATTCAAGTAAGCACTATTCAAATTCTCTATTAAACCAAGAAAAGAAGGATTGGTGTCCTTGGATTAGGAGCTCCTAAACACAAGGTTGGTGTCTTGAGAAGATAGGGTCAAAGCCCTAGAGGTCGGAGCCTCATCAAAGTCCAAGTTGGTGCTTGGCAATAGGTTGGTTCCCTCACTAATCTATTGTATACTATTATTAAAAAGGGGATTGAAATTATTATTAATCCTTAATATTATCATTACACACCTCTCTGTCTTTAATTGTGAAGAATCTAACTTTCAATAATTAACAATTGAAAAGAAATATTGATTCACCCCCCTCTCAGTATTTCCAAAAATTGGTATCAGATCCAGCTTCTTCATTATTAGCCTAATAGTTGGAAGAAGGATTCTTAGGCACAATGAAGAACATGGAAGTAACAGGAAAACTGCCTATCTTTGATGGAACAAATTTTAGTTTTTGGAAAAAGAGGATGTCCTACTATCTAATGTCTCTTGGCCCTGAAGTATGGCACTCTATTTTGGATGGATACAAAGCTCCTGCTGGTCTTCCAACTGATCAAGATGAAAGAAAAGCCTACATTGCTAATGCCAAAGCTTTAAATTCGATCACTAGTGGAATCATCGATTCCGAATTTACGAAAATCATGAATTGTGACTCAGCCAAAGAAGTGTGGGATAAATTGGTTTCTCTATATGATGGGGACTCCAAAGTTAAGAAGGCAAAGATTCAAACCTATAGAAGACAATTCAAGAGTCTCAAAATTGATGATGAAGAAGATATTTCATCATACTTCCTCAGAGTAGTTGAAGTGGTTAACTCTCTTAAAGGACTAGGGGAAAATATTGAAGAAAGCACCATTGTTCAAAAAATCCTGAGATCGCTTCCTGATAGATTTGACTCCAAATTAAGTGCCATAGAAGTAATAGAGGACCTAGATACTCTCAAGATGGATGAACTTCATGGAATTCTTATTGCCTATGAGATGAGGAAAGGGATCCCAAATTTCAAAGAAGCAGATTTTAAAGCCTCAAGATCTACAAAAGAAGGAAAAGGATGGAATTGCAACAACAATGAATCTGATACTGAAAACTAATTAGCTCAATTTGTACGAAGACTAAAAAGGGGATCTAAGCTAAAAGGTAAGTGCCCTCTTGTTTGTTTCAATTGTGGAAGAATAGGTCATTATGCTACAAAATGTCCTCATAAACATGATAGTGATGATGAAAAGTACTCTAAAAGAATGATGTACAAAAATAAAGGGTTTAATAAGAAGAACTTATTCTCCAAAAAAATTGAGTCTGATGAAGATGAATTTGTAGTCATAAAAATGAAATCAAATAGAAATGTGCGTCATTACAAAGAAAGCGATGATGAATCAGATGAGGAAAGTAATTATGTTGGAAGCAAAGAAACGTTATTCATGGAATTTACAAATGATGATGACTCAGAACTAGAAGATGAAAGAAACATAAATAGTTTGCTAATGAGTTCCATTGAAGAAAAGGATAATCTACAAAAGAAGATAATTTCTCTCAAAATAGAAAGAGAGGAAGCAAAAAGAAGGTAATACTTCTTCAACATTAAGTTAAAAGTGAAGGATGATATCTGTGAAAAACGTGAAGCTGAAATAGTATCTCTAAGAAAGGAATTAGAACAAGTCAAAAGGATTTGGAAAAGCTCTCTAGCTCTTGACAACATTCTTAATACTCAAAGACCTCAACATGACAAGTCTGGAATTGGTTTCAAAGGAGAATCATCAAGTACAAAGAATAATTCCAGAATTTATGCTGATGTACTCTCTTGCCATCCAAAAGAAGAAAAGTCATATTGTCAGGAAAAAATTCCCGTCTAAAAACCAAGAATTGAAGAAAGAGCTACTCCAAGGAAGAATTTTGGTTCAAGCTATGGATACTGCAATAGGTATCAAACTATTTTTCTTGGGCATTGTTACAATTGTAAAAACTTTGGGCATCAAGCTAAGCATTGCAAGGCTCATAAGAATGAAGCACAAAGATTGAATGATCAAACAAACCAACTACGTGGCCCTAAAGAGCAAGGACAAATCAAAACTTACAATTCATTTGATCCTTTGGCTAAGTTTGATCCATCTTGCTCATTATGTGATAATTATGATCATAATGAACAAAATTTCCCTCTCAAAAGGGAAAAAGCTAAAAACGTAAATCTCAAAACTGATAAATGTGGCTTAGCTCTATGTACTCATAGTGAAGAAAATCATTAGTTAATGGATAGTGGATGCTCAAGACATATGACAGGTGATCAAAAAAATTTTATCTCATTGAACAAGAAAGATTGAAATGTATCCTTTGGAAGTGGATCTACTAAAATCACTAGAAAAGGAACTTCTACCCTTGTCAATGGACTAGGAAAGGCTCAAAATAGCTTTCTGGTAGAAGGGCTCAAACAAAATCTCTTAAGTGTCAGCCAGATTTGTGACCAAGGACATAATGTTGTCTTTAGTACCAAAAATTGTGACATAAGAGACTCATCCTCAGGAGAACTTGTGGCGAAAGGGGTAAGAACACCTAATAATGTTTACATTCTGAGTAGAATCCAAGAATATAAATGTTACTTAAGTCAAACAGATGAAAGTTTCTTATGGCGCAAGCAATTGGGGCATACAAGTTTTGATAACCTAGTCAGCATCAGCAAAATTAATTCAGTAAGGGACATTCCAAAAATGTGAAAATCAAATCAAGTTGTATGTGGCCCATGCCAACATGGAAAGAAAACCAGAACTAGCCACAAAACTAAGGAGTTATCAACATCAAAACCTTTGGAAATCATTCATACAGATTTGTGTGGGCCAACTAGAACTCCAGCTCTTCAAGGTGAAAGTTACTTTTCTCTATTTGTTGATGACTATACTAGAATGATGTGGATATATTTCATAAATATAAATCTGAATAATTTGAATGTTTTAAGAATATTAAGGCTCTCATTGAGAATGAAAAAGATTCTAAAATTAAATGTCTTAGAACGGATAGAGGAGGAGAATTCAACTCAAAAGAATTTGATGAATTTTGTAAAGAGCATGGAATAGAAAGAGAACTCTCTACTGCTAGGACACCCCAGAAAAATGGATTATTTGAAAGAAGGAACTGAACCATTCAAGAAATGGCAAGGAAAATGCTACTAGCAGCTGATTTGCAACCAAAATTTTGAAGAGAAGCAGTTGGCACTGCAGTTTATACCTTAAACTGAACTCAACTAAGACCAAATAATGAAAAGAATCCTTATGAATTATGGAAAGGAAGACCTGCTTCAGTAAAATATTTCAGGGTTTTTGGAAGCAAATGTTTCATAAAAATAAATGATGACTCACTAGGTAAATTTGATTCTAGAGTTGAGGAAGGAATATTTCTTGGATACTCCACTAGGAGAAAAGCTTATAAATGTTACAACAATCATTTACGAAGAATAATGGAAAGCATTGATGTGAAGATTGATGAAGGCCTTCCAGAAAAAACAATTGAAGATCATGAATTTGAGCCTTTCTTTGAACAAAGTGAAGAAGAAGAATCTGAAAAAGAAGAGGAGAATGGAAAACCCCAAAGTGAACCTTCACAAACTCCCTCTAAGATCAAGTTTATTCAAAGACATCATCCGGAAGAACAATTCATAGGAAATATAAATGAAGGAATTCAAACTCGAAGAAGGATGATAAACACCCCAAGAAAAGATGGTGTTGCTCTATTATCTTTAATAGAACCTAAATTTTTCTCTCAAGCAAGCAAATATCCTTTTTGGATAAAGGCCATGGAAGAGGAAATGTCTCAAATAAAAAAAAATGAGACTTTGGAATTGGTACCTCGCCCAAAAGATAAAAATATAATTATAACAAAATGGCTATTCAAAAACAAGATGAATGAATATGGACAAATCATCAGAAATAAAGCCAGACTTGCTACAAAGGATACTCGCAAATTGAAGGAATTGACTTCGAAGAAACCTTTGCACCAGTAGCTCGAATGGAAGTCATAAGAACGTTTTTAGCATTTACTTGCTCAAAAAGATTCAAGGTTTATCAAATGGATGTAAAATTAGCATTCTTAAATGGAGATCTCAAGGAAGAAGTTTACATGGAGCAACCAGAAGCATTTGATCTTGTTGAAGGAAAAGACTTTGTATGCAAACTAAAAAAGGCCTTTTATGGATTAAAACAAGCCCCTGGAGCATGGTATGCAAAGTTGGATCACTATCTGCAACAAGAAGGTTTCAAAAAGGGAGTAGCAGGTAGAAATATCTACATGAATATGGACAAGGAAAAACTTCTGATCAGTCTTGTTTACATTGATGATCTAATCTTTGCTAGCAATGACGAAAAAATGAGCCATGAATTTGCTCTAAATATGTCCAAAAAATTCGAGATGTAAATGATTGGTGAGTTTTCTTACTTTCTTGGGCTGCAAATATCTCAAACCTCTGCAGACATGTTTATATCTCAAGAAAAATATCTTAAATACATGCTAAAAATATATGGGATGGAATATTGTGCACCTATGAGCACATCGATGACCACAGATTGTAAATTAAGAAAAGATGATGATACCCCTCTCATATATACAACTCTTTACAGGTCAATAATTGGAGCTCTCCTATACTTAACTGCTACAAGACTAGAGATTAAGCAAGTAGTAGGAATGGTAGCAAGATTCCACTCAAGTCCTAAACAATCCCATCTAGCAGTTGTGAAGAGAATTCTCATATATTTGAAAGGAACGATTGATTTCAGTGTTTGGTATCCTAAGATTTCAACTCTTATTGTGACAGCTTACTCTGATGTTGATTGGGCCAGAAGCGTGGATGATCGAAAAAGTACCAATGGAAATGCATTGTTTATGGGATACTGTATTGTATCTTGGCTTAGCAAAAAGCAATCATCTATATCCCTTTCTACAGCTAAAGCCGAATATATAGTTGTTTCTGATTGTTGTATACAAATTCTATGGATGAAGGAAGCCTTGAAGGATGTCAACATAGAAACTAAGAAACTAATTACTATTTTTTGTGACAATACTAGCACCATCAGTCTTTCAAAGAATCCGGTGATGCACTCAAGGACCAAACATATTCCAATCAAATACCACTTTCTCTATGAACAAGTTGTTGAACACAATATCAGGTTGGAATACGTCAATACAAAAGAGAAAATTGCTAATATCTTTATAAAACCCCTTCCATGAGAAGCATTTGAGTATCTTCGCCAAAATATGGGGGTCGTTTCTCTTGCATCATATTAAATCACGTAGCATGTCAGGAGTACAGTATGTTAGGGGGAGCAGCTTGACACGGGGAGTACTTAGGAACCCCATTTTCCATTGATGACAAAGGGGGAGAGAATGTTGGAAGGGAAAGAATATTGCCATCAATGACAAAGGGGGAGATTGTTAATTTAGTTTGTCATTGATGTCAATATGAATTTGACTGAGATGAAGGCTACACTAAGACATATCACTTCATTAGTATATGACGACATTGTTGATACATGATGCTACATGGCATTAATAACAATGAGGAAACCAAATAATGTAGAAGCCACACTGCCCCAAACATTCCTCATGTTGTCCCAATATTTCTATGCATAAAATTTAAGGACATCCACAAATAAAAATATGTTTCATGATCTTAGAAGAAGAATTTCTTTGTGAGACCTTCACCATCCTTTAGAGCATAATTTTCCCTTTCTAATGAGCCCTTACACGCCCCAAAAATCCAAGCGGTTTGGGATATATGAATTTTTCAAGTTAAGGAAATTATTCTGGTCTTGGAGCCAACCTGTCCTAGCCATCCCTTGTCGGCCTGCATGTGGAGACATGTCTTTTCATTTAGCATCGAAATAAGACTATATATACAAGGTTTTTGGTATTCATTTTGAACAAAAAAATTTGGTGATAATCACAGAATTAATACCACTGTTCACAACTCATGAACATTGAAGAAGGGAGAGATATATCTGATTTGGGTTTGAGGTTAATAAGATAGCAGATTCTTCTTGAACAACTTCATACTTTTGAACCTGTAGTGAGGCTGTTGCAAAGGGCTATACTTAGACCTATGGCAGCTCCTTTTTAGAAGCTTGGACAGTAGCAGCTTGAAGACATACTTGTGGAGCCCGGACCTATAGCAGTAGAATTTTAACTAATTAAGAGCATTCACCATTAAGAATAGTTTGGGGAGAATATTATTGTAGCAATGATTTGAAGATACCTGTGGCATCCTTGATAGTCACAACAACTCGGTGTAGTGGATGGACTAGTACCTCAGACCTGTGACCTTGAGGGACTCTAAACTGTGATCACATACTTGATATTAGAGGTATGAACTATTTGAAGACTTGAACAGTGATGAAGACAAGTGGACAATGAAGTTAGTGAAGAATTTTTGGAAGAAATAATATAGTGATGAAGACAAGTGGACAGTGAAGTCAGTGAAGAATTTTGGAAGAAATAATAAAGTGATGAATATGTCAAGAACATTCAAGTAAGCACTATTCACATTCTCTATTAAACCAAGCAAAGAAGGATTGGTGTCCTTGGAGTAGGAGCTCCTAAAAACAAGGTTGGTGCCTTGAGGAGATAGGGTCAAAGCCCTAGAGGTCGGAGCCTCATCAAAGTCCAAGTTGGTGCTTGGCAACATGTTGGTGCATGTTTCATTAAAAGGGTTAGTGCCATCACTCATCTATTTTATACTATTATTAAGAAGGGGATTGACATTCTTATTAATCCTTAATATGATCATTATACACCTCTTTGTATTTAATTGTGAAGAATCTAATTTGCAATAATTAACAATTGAAAATAAATACTGATTCACCCCCCTCTCAGTATTTCCAACAACAATATTCCAAAATATCTCATGAAGTTTGTCCACTATAGGGATGAACTGGGAAGTGTGGGGATTACTATTGATGATGAAGACTTGGTGATCTTGGCTCTCCTTGGGCTTTCGAAGAGTTGGCATAGTTATGAAGATGTTGTCAATGGATGGGAGAAACTATCGGGATGGGAGCGACTTTGGTCGGATCTTATGCAGGAGGAGATAAGGCGGGGTACCAGGGATGGTTCTTCATCGAAGAATGAAGATGAAGAGAATTTCGCTTTGGCTGCCAAACCAAGGAAAGGGAAGGGGAAAAAATTTCCTTCAAAATCCGATGCTAAAGGCAAGAAGCAAGATTTGTCCAAGGGGAAGTGTTTTCACTGTCATGAACATGGGAATTTCGCCACTAACTGCCCATAGAAGAAGAAGAACAAGAAGGTTATTAGAGCTGCAGCTAGAGAGGCCTTAGCCTCGCAATTTGAACTTGATTTCTCCTTGATCACATGCTTGGTTTCAAGCTATATGGGATCGGTGTGGTATATTTATAGTGGTGCGTCTTTCCATATGACGGGAGATGAGGAGTTGTTTAGTGACTTGGAGGAGAAGGACCTTCAAATGCATATAGAGATGGGCGACGATGGTCGATACAGTGTGACTGAAATTGGGACCATTAACTTTGAGAGGGAGTTTGGTAATCCATTCTTGTTGAAGGGTGTTGTCTATGTTCCAAGTCTGAAGAAGAACTTGGTCTCGGTCTCAATGTTGGAAGACAAAGGTTATGATGTTGTTTTCAGTGAGGGAAAATCCTTCCTTCGACATAAAACAATGGGTCAAACCAAGAAGATAGGGATTCAAGTTAAGAATCTCTACAAGCTGGAGGTAGATGGCTGCGCTGCAATGGTGGGCAAAGTAGAAGAAGTGGTGAGCCGGGATGAGGGCCAATTATGGCACATGAGATTGGGCCATACTCACCATGGTTCTTTGAAGCTTTTGCGGCAGATATCTATTGGACTTCCCAAGGGTACTCTTATGCAGTCAGATTAGTGTAAGGGATGTACTATGGGTAATTTTGTGAAGACCACCTTTCATGAGAAGGAGAACTGTGCTTCGGTGATCCTGGAGAGAATTCACACAAACATGTGTGGACCTTTCTCGGTTACTTAAATATAAAAACATAGGTATTATGTTATATTTGTTGATGAGTATTCTCATAGAAGCTGGATCTTCTTCATGCAGAAGAAGAGCAAAACATTCTCAAAGTTCTATGAGTTTAAAGAATTGGTGGAGAAGGAGTCGGGGAAGCAAGTGAAAGCTCTACGGAGGGATAATGGTGGTGAATACATCTTGGGCGAATTCAAAGACTTCCGTAGAAAAGAAGGAATTCAAAGAAATCTCATAGCACTTCATAACCCATAGCAGAATGGGTTCGCGGAGAGGAAGAACAGAACGATAGTGGGTGCTACACAAGCTATGCTTGAGAGGGAGCTAGACTTGCATGCAATGAAGGAACTTCTTGTTCTGAAAGATGAGCCTCCAGATGTGGATGAGCCACGAGAGGAGATTCATGGAGTGGAGGAGTCCACTCATGCAGAACCAAACATCAGACAAGGCAAAAAGCGGACCACAGAAGTTGAGAGACTGAAGCTTGATGCGGCATAGAATGTAGGATTCCCTACATCATAGCACAGACAGAGACAGTCACCTGATCGATTTACTAGATACATGGCTTTTATGAGCAAGTGTATCGTGACATAGCTATATTATTTTGAAGAAGTAGTGTAGGAGCCCACATGGGTAGATGCCATGGTGGAGGAGTATGATTCCATTATCATAAACAGTGCTTGGGAGATTGTTCCAAGGCCGGTGGGGAAATCAGTTGTAGGATCAAGATGGATCTACAAGGTAAAGCAAGCTATTGATGGGAGTGTCAAGAAGTATAAGGAAATATTTTTTGCCTGGGGCTTCTCATAGATCGAGGGGATTGATTATGAAGAAACCTTTGCACCTGTCGCACGGTATTCTTCCATAAGGACCATCCTTTCTCTCTAAGTGCAGATGGGTTGGCACATTCATCAAATTGATGTGAAGACTGTGTTCCTTAATGGGATCATTGAGGAAGAGGTTTACATTGAGCAGCCTGAAGGATTTGAGATCTTCAGCAGCGAGTCGCATGTGTGTAGGCTCAAAAGAGCGTTGTATGGGCTGAAGCAATCACCATGTGCTTGGTACACATGGATCAAAAAATATTTCACTGGACTTGGCTTCACCAAGAGTGAGGCGGATGAAAACCTATACCAAATTGTGGTGGAGGGTAAGCTTTTAATCATTGTTCTTTATGTTGATGATTTAATACTAACAGGTGATGAGCAGTTGATACACTCATGCAAGGAAGATCTTGTAAAGGAGTTTTAGATGAAGGATATGGGCCTCCTTCACTATTTCCTTGGATTGGAAATATGGCAGTGGGAAGGTGAAATGTTTTTGTCTCAACGCAAGTATGCCCGGGAGATACTGAAGAAGTTTCACATGCAAGGCTGCAAGCCTATTGATACTCCTCTTCCAGGAAATTGGCGGAAAGAGGATGCTACATCGACAGAGGTAGTGGATTCCATTATTTATCAACAATTGGTGGGTTAGCTCATGTATTTAGTTAATACAAGACTGGACATATGCTATGTGGTGAACCAGCTTTCACAAGTGATGGTTAAGCCTACCAAGCTCTTTTGTAAGGCAGGCAAGCATGTCCTGAGATATCTCAGGGGCACATCTGAGTATGGTTTATGGTATAGACAGAAAGAATTTGCATGGCTTCACGGATGCAGATTGGGCAGGTATCCCAACAAACAGAAAGAGCACATTAGGAGGGATTTTTAGTATTGGATCTACGACAGTTTCTTGGTACAACAGGAAAGAAATACCCATGGCACTCAATTCAACAGAAGCAGAATACATGGCAGCAAGTCAAGCTGCATATGAGGCTATCTAGATGAGGAAGATCCTGGTTGGTTTGTTTGGTTCACATTTAGATCCTACAGTGATACATTGTGATAATAAGAGCTTCATTAAACTCTCGATTAATCATGTGTTTCATTATAGATCTAAACATATTGATATCCGGTATCATCATATCAGAGATTGTGTGCAGCAGAAGATCATGTTGCTTCAGTACATTCCTACGAAAGATTAGGATGCAGATATTCTGATGAAGGCGCTCACCAGGAGCAAATTCAAATACCATAGAGGCAGCGTCGGAGTGAAGGATAATCCCTATCTTATTGAGAGGGATTGTTGAGATTCAACAAGATGATGAGCTTAGTGAAAAGAGTCGCCTTCACTAAGTAGGCTCGTAGGCTATTTTTAGCGCAAGTCTATTTTTAGACATGGTGATCATATTTCAGAAGTTGCAGGATGCTATTTTTGGATGGTTGGTCAAGTTGGAAAAATATATGAAATTATATTTTTAAAATATTGGGCAAAGTCTATTTATAGATCGTCAATCTAAAAATAGAAGTGTTTATTATTATTAGCTCTTAATAATAATCTGACAATAAACAACAACTTATTCTCTTGGAGCACTTAGTTTCAGTGCACAGATTTTTCAAATCAGTGGGCTGAAGGAATTACGCAATTCCTAGGGTTTACTGGTGGTTCATGCATGGAGGACTCAGTTAGAACTGAAGTGGCAAAGTTATGATAGAGTTGGAAGAGTAGTTCATGGAGTTGTTATTCAGTTTAACTCAATTGAGTTAAACTTAGTTGAGCTAGTTGTATCTAGTCTAACTTAATGATACAATAGTGAGAGTTTAGTGAATTAATTAGTTAATTAGTTCACAAATAATAACTCATTAATCAACTGAACAATAAAGAAGTTAACTACAGTGCATGTCATTTCCAGTGGAGACCCAGTGGAGAGATAGGTGAAAGGGCAAGATGGACTATCTGTTGTGACTATAGTGATGCATTGATTGCACCACACACACATTGGAGTTTCCAATGAGGATTTAACAGTCAAGGAAAGTGTTATTCGAATTCATTCAGAGCTATTCTTTAGCAGCGATTGCGCAGTGGAGGCAGGCTATAAGGAGAGCAGAAATCAGTGCATGGATTTGTAGATTTCTTCTGATTAGTGTGTGACGATTGATTGTATTGATAGCTTGATGTACTAAGATTTGTATCAGATTGTTACATGATATTCATGATACATAATATATGATAGTTGGGGTTTTCAGCTTCAGGCTTTCCCGTTAAACAACTGTGTTATGTGCAATTTTTTTTATTGCTTCATGTGTTTGCAATTGAATGTTTAATTTCCGCAAAAGATTAAGAGTGGAAGGATTCTGTATTTAGCAAGAAGATAAATATTGTTAGATAAGGAGAATCTAGATATATGCATGCATCTTGTATACAATTTCTAGACTTTGTAGCGGATTGACAGTCTCAACTATTTTCTGTGAAGGTTCTGGTGTTTGAAAACTTGATTTTTTATCAATATTGGGATTTTCTTTGGGAGTCTTTATTGTTTCAGAAAATTATTCCCATTCATTCATCAAATATTTTACTTGAGATGACTTGGATTGATATAACATGCTATGAGTATGTTGAACTATTTCCGAATTTGATTTTGTCCCATTGTTCTTTGTTTTCTCCAACACTTCTATATCTTGAATAATATGGTCAATTTTTGAATTTTCTTTCTTAGATCTGGATTCCTCAAATTGATCTGAATTATCAGACTGTTGTTGTGATTGACTTGATTCATTTTCAGATATATATTTCATTTCATCATCTATACTAACACTTGGAGTGTGTTTTTCATCTTCAATAGTCAACAAATTCAAAGGAACCTTTTCTAGTCTCTTTGTAATATCCCAAAATATGGGATTTCTGCACTATTGGGAATATCTTAAGATATTCCAAATCTGGAGATTCAACAATACATAAACATAAACTAGAAATAGCAGTGAATAAACATCATACCAAAATGTAAGGAAACCATAGAGCCATTTTATTATGAATCAACAACAAATAACAACAATACAAATCAAAGGATAAAGGCAGGCAAGCCTCCCATCAATACACATGCTAAAAGTAGAATACTGCTACATGGCAGAGTCTCTATGAACAAGAACTACATATTCATAGATGGAGCACTGCTACAAGAAGTTTAAAATATCATAGATCTGCATATACATGACTCATACAATATTGGGAGAGAATATCTATGCTCCCAATCACTACCACAAGACAATCCTAGAAGGATTGGCTGAAATATGCAAAACTGAAAAATGCCAGAGTTGCAGGGTAGCAGTTGCAACTCAAGAACTAGAAATGGATGGAGAAGGCTGAAGATGTTGCATCAGATGAAAATACCTTCTCCAATGGATCTTCCAAGTGAAAGGCTAATCCTAACACTGAAGATCTCACCCTCCAACAATCACTGCAATCCCTCACTCTAAATACCAACTGAAAATAACACAATCACTTAGGGATGCTGCACTGTAGGTGCAAGAAAAGGTTTTGGCCAATTGCCAAGATATGAAATATGCTCCAAGGGCTTCCAAACTGGTCTCTCAAAGGAAAGAGAGCCTCCTACTCTTAAAAACAAGTGACTGAGGTGGTGTTGTGAATCCTCACTGCAACACCCTACAACACAACATTATTCTGCTGCAGAAATAATGTTGTATCTGAAGGAGGATGCTTGGCCTCAAGCCTAGATGTGAGGAAAATCAATAAAAATCCTTCAAGAGACCTCTCAAGAAAGGAGAATGATTCTTAAACAGAAAATCCTTGTGCTAAGCAGTACTGCAACTATGCTAAACAACAGGAGAATGCACAAAGTCTAAACAGACAAAGAAATCAATAATCTCAATCATGAATCACAATGGTTGCCTTGCCCTCCTTTTAAACAAGTGAAAGCCCTCTCTCCATGGGTCCCACTCATTAGGGTTTCCTCTACCAAATAACCCTCTTCCCATTCATACTGTGTTGTCTATCAAAGTGTTCTCCACCTCCTATCCCAACGTTGTTGACTTGGTCAAACTTGGCCTTGTCTCCATGCAAATGTCCTCTTTCACACTTGAGGGTGTGAAATCCAATGCCAATGATGATCCTCTTTCATACTATGAGGTATTTTATTCGTGTTTTTATTATGCATGGGCCTCCTTACCAAATTATTCATCTCCTAAGTGAAATCGGAAAAATTTAATATTCCATTTTGTTGCATGCAAATTTTGGAATATTACAGTCCTCCCCTCCCAAATGTTGCTTGTCCTCAAGAAACTGCCAAGATAGAACTGAGAAGTTTCCTCCCAAGGCATGGATATGGAAAATTATTGGGAAAAAAATCTTCCCCAAGTGTATCCTCCATCCCCAAGAAATCATCCATATAAAATGAGTCACCTCACAACATGGCAACTCCTGAAAATGCTTCTCCATGTTGAGCTCATGCAATGTAGGTGGGCTGAAAATATGAACATGGTAGACATAAGAGCCTACCCCATGCTATCCTCCTCTCCACTTATGATAAGTGTGGAGAAAATTCTGATCTCGGGCTGCAAAATAATTGCCCTCAAGTGGCAAGATGAAAACTAGATCTCCAAAGATCTCCTCTCCAACGCTGTGAATCAAGTTGGCCCAAATCATCCCATATGTGATGGATAGGAAATCATCACCATATAGCATCCCATCAATCACATTTCCCACCTCAACAAAAGGAAACAAGTGTTTGGTAGTGGTGGCCATATCTCCTCTCATGCTCCCACATGCAATGCAAAAAGTGCGGGAATCCTCTCCCCCAAAGCACACACCCAACACATGTGTCTCTCTCCCAATCATGCTTCCAATACAAATAAGTTCAATATCAGAAAATGAAGTCATGATCAACATCAAAATGAGGAAAATTATGAAGGTTTCATGTAGTGTAAGAAGGTACCAACATTTTTCCCAATGTGACAACGGAGTTTTCCAAACTGCTGCTCCAGAAAAGTACATGGCAAGTTGTTTGTTGTTACATGGATAATTATGTAAGTCATGACATCTACTGATAAATATCAAATGGTTAGGTACATCAACTAAACATACATGAAATAAAACACTTGCCCAAGGCCATACAAGAGATGGTTGTCTACATCATATAATTTGGCCCAATGTTGACCATGGAGCTCAATGAAAAGCTTGCCTCCTTGTGGAGCAATGCACTGAATTAGAATGGTAAGAGTATCCAAATACTATGTTAGACAATCCATGGATGAAAAAACAATATTCTTACCATGTTTTGAGAGTAAGAATATGCATATGTATGTGAATAATTCCTCCATAGTGGTATGACACACTCCTATGAAGAGGAATAAACCATGTGCTGCATGAAGACCACTCTTCTTATGCTTGAAAATAAAAGTTAATAAGATCATATCAATGTAATAGATGTTTCTATCCACTACTTCATCATTCTCACCTCCTCCTTGTCCACCAAGTGCATCAAGTGTGAAGTGATTTTGGAGACATTCCATAAATAACCCCAAGCTCCCAAGTGATAGCATTTTTGGCCCATGCAAATAAACTCCTGCCAACTCATAGCTCCATTCTTTGACATGCTTCTTGTCAAAGACATCTCCCATAATGCTGCTACATATAAGAAGTCCCTCCCAAAATGGAGGTACCTCTTGATCATCTAAGGCCAAGGAGTAGCCCCTTTGCAACATGATAGTGCCATCTCCTACTCCTGCAACATCATGCAAAGTGTGAGAGAAAATCTACCTTTTCTCTCCCAAGAACAACCAAAGCAAAAAAAAGTTTTTTTCTGCCTCCCCATACCTTCATCATACAAGTCATGTGATAAAAACATAATGAATGATATGAAGATCACATCAACACCATGCATCCATACTCTTTGCTGCTCAATGATGCAAGCATCTTGTCACATCTTCTCCATCCACTTACCCTTAGAAAGAGTATATGCCAAGTGATGGCCAAACTCCTTCAAGAGTAACCAGCACAGCCAAGCCTCTTGTTGCCCAGTGTCATAGATTTGCAAGTGGCTTACTAGCCTCTTGCTCTTCATCCACATCCACTCAATCATTTGTGGATGTATCCTTCCATCCTCAATCTTGGTACTCCTCCCATGAGAGCTACCATCCTCCCAAATCAGATTTCTGTCCTTGCATTTCATGGGATATTGAAATAAAATCTTCTCAAGGACTAAGTTGATCCCATAAGGACTCAAATAGGTGGTAGGCGAAAACCTCCCATCATGATGTTTAGGGCTTAAGTAGTGTCCAACACAAACATGAGAGATGTTATCCATCCTAAGATGTCCTCCATCATCTATCTGCTCCTCCTTCAACCCATAAAGATCCAAGTGTGAGAAGGGAAGAACCTCCTCAAACTGTTGAAGAACTTTTCACTCCATGATGTGTTGAATTGCACCTCCAATGAAATATCTCCATGAGATCTCCTCCTCATGTATGGCCTTCCAAAACCGAAGAGGCCTTGGATTTTCTACAAGTATAAGTCTCTCCTTGAGCTGTGGCATGCTCATTGAGAGAGTGGCTCATTGAGAGAGTGTCATCTACAAAGGAGAAAGAGTTTCTTATCTCGAGATGTCTACTCCTTACTTCTTCCTTCATGGCTTCCTGAATGAAGCTGCCATTTGAATGCTCCCATGAGGAATGGTTCCTCTTTTCTTCATCACTGCTCTTGTACAGTGTAGTGCAATTCTGTTGCTCTAAATCAAAATTATGCAGTGATGTGGACCCATCCTTAATGTTTTCTGAAATGACAAGAGATGGACATTTAATCATACCTTGGTGAAATCTGGAAGCTCCTTGCAGGGCTGCAAGAGTTTCCTCTTCATATGTGTTGTAATAGATGAAGGCTGCAAGAGTTCCTCTTTCAGTTGGCTTCCCAAACTGCTGAAGATGAAGGCTGCTCCTCCATGGTTACAACAACGCTGGTACATGCCTCTTCAACTGGTGGTGAGGGCTCCTCCCTCCTTTTTCCAAATCTCCTTATCATCCTTTCAGAAAACTCATCAAGAGTAGATACCCTTGCATGGCTCCAATGGCTGAACCACCATGTATTTGCTTCACCTTCAAGGTGCAGCGCTGCAATTTCTACAACCTTTCTATCTACTACAGGATGTAGCAGGAAGAAATCCTCTAGCTTCATCACCCAATCCTCTACTACACATGTGAGTGATCCATTAAAAGTGGATAATAGAAATCTATTGCCTCTCATCATCCGATAGCTGTAAGGTCTTATCTCTTCCTTCAGCTGAATAAATTGTGGTAAAGATAGAGTCTCTTTGAGGGCTCTAGGTTTCACTCAGTATTCAGCAAGGTATTCACTTAGAACTTTAGATTCCAAGTGTTCTTCATGCTTCATGTCTTCTTCTTGGTGAGAGTAGGAAGTGCATGGTCCTTCCTCATCTCCTTCTTCCATCTTCTTAACCTCCTTGGAGAGGTCCTTTCTGGATCTGAAAAATGATGAGAGAAATCTCATCCTCTTCATAAAATTGATCTCTTCTATCTTATTATGGCTGAAACTGACAGGCTGAGCCAAAGATCATGCTTTGATACCACTATAATATCCCAAAATATGGGATTTCTACACTATTGGGAATATCTTAAGATATTCCAAATATGGAGATCCAACAATACATAAACATAAATTGGAAATAGCAGTGAATAAAAATCATATAAAAATGTATGGAAACCATAGATCCATTTTATTATGAATCAGCAACAAATAATAGCAATACAACTAAAAGGATCAAGGCAGACAAGCCTCCCATCAATACACATGCTAAAAGTAGAAAACTGCTACATGGCAGAGTGTCTATGAACAAGAACTGTGTATTCATAGGTGGAGCACTACTACAGGAAGTGTAAAATATCACATATCTCCATATATATGACTCATACAATATTGGGAGAGAATATCTATCCTCCCAATCACTACCGCAAGACAATCCTGGAAGGATTGGCTGAAATATGCAAAATTGCAAAATGCCAGAGTTGCAGGGTAGCAGCTGCAACTAAAAAACTGGAAATGGTTGGAGAAGGCTAAAGATGTTGTATCTGATGAAAACACCTTCTCCAATGTATCTTCCAAGTGAAAGGCTAATCCTAACACTGAAGATCTCACCCTCCAACAATCACTGCAATCCCTCACTCTAAATACCAACTGAAAATAATGCAGTCACTAAGGCATACTGCATTGTAGGTGTAAGAAAAGGTGTTGTCCAAGTGCCAAGATCTGAAATATGCTCCAAGGTCTTCTAAAATGATCTCTCAAAGGAAAGAGAGCCTCCTCCTCTGAAAAACAAGTGATGGAGGTGGTATTGTGAATCCTCACTGCAACACCCTGCAACACAACATTATTTTGCTACAGAAGTAACATTGTAGCTGAAGGAGGATGCTTGGCCTCAAGCCTGGATGTGAGGAAAATAAGTATAACTCCTTCAAGAGGCCTCTCAATAAAGGAGAAGGATTCTTAAACAGGAAATCCTCGTGCTAAGCAGCACTTCAACTTTGCAAAACAGCAGGAGAATGCACAAAGTCTAAACAGACAAAGAAATCAATAATCTCAATCATGAATCACAATGGCTACCTTGCCTTCCTTTTAAACAAGTGAAAGCCCTCTCTCCATGGGTCCCACTCATTAGGGTTTCCTCCACCAAATAAATCTCTTCCCATTCATACTGCGATGTCTATCAAAGTGTTCTCCACCTCCTATCCCAGCGCTGTTGACTTGGTCAAACTTGACCTTGTCTCCATGAAAATTTCCTCTTTCACACTTGAGGGTATGAAATATAGCTCCAATGATGATCCCCTTTCATAATATGAGAGATTTTATTCATTTTTTTATTATGCATGGGCCTCCTTACCCAATTATTCATCTCCTAAGTGAAATCAGCAAAATTTAATATTCCAATTTGCTGCATGCAAATTTTGGAATATTACACTCTTGTTTCTATATGCTTGAAAATATTTAGCATATTATTGACTTAATTGAATAGAAACATATTTGGTAATATCAAAGAAATTTTCCATGCCTTGGAAGAAATCATCAAATTTATCTTCTCCTTTACAAAAGGCTTCATTTTTAGCTCTCTGATGTAATTTTTAGTCACATCATTGGGATCATATAATCTTCCTGGCATAAATGCCAATCTCAACAACTGAATCTTGGGAACCTCTTTGTATGTATGGCCAATATTAGCCAGAGAAAAGGTGCAGCACTGTAGAGGGAAAGTAGGCCAAATAGCCTTTTTACCATCCTTTAATTGCTTTGTGACACCGTTGACAAGCTTATATGCTATTTATTTTGCAAGTAATTTATCTGGAACATAGTAAGGTAAAACATGTGGAGAAGCATGACTCCCAAATACTCTAATATATTTGAACTTTTCTTCAGCAAACCATCTTGCTACGGGAATAATATCTACATTGGCTTCTTCACAAACCCTAGGAGCCTTTTTATTGAAAATCATCTGATGCATGGGCAATATCACTCCATAGAAAATTTTATAGAAGTGTAAGTGGAACTCAAAATCCCAGAGTTCTCTATGGTAAATATGAATTTGGGTATGGTTTTTGGCGGTCCATTTCCAACCCATGGTAGGAAAATTAGAAGTAAAACAAATGGTGTCCATGACATAAATAGACACATAAAACGGAGGTATTTCTCTGAGTGAAACACTTCTTTTATTCCTATATTCAGTGATATGCTTGGCTAAGTAATTGGATAGAATGTCTGCCCAATTTAGAATAGATGAATTGACGATTGCGTCAATTAGGGGAACCCAATCTCTTGAAAATATAGTACTATCAGGCTTGGAAAATATTCTACACAACATAACATCGACATAACAATAAGGATTAGGAATTTGTGCAATTGGGTACGTACCAGACTTATCTTGCTCCAATTTCCCTTCAATGTCCTTCCATTCATGGATGACTTTGATAAGATCTGGATGTTTTGCTTTGAAAGTCTGCACATACTTATTGTCATATTTCTGCTGTAGGGTTGATAGATGTTACGTTGCTGCTAAATCCTCTGCTTTGAAAGAACCCATAATCTCTCCTCTCGAATTCTTGAAAATTATATCTTCAATGTTTAAGTGGTTAATTGCCCACTTAACCATGTTTGTATAAGGAATAATCTTTGGTCTCGCCACTATCCTGTGAATGTGCAAGCATGTAACGTCAAAAAGGGTTGCATCAGAGGTAGAATCAGTTCCTGTAGCAGAAAATTTGTCTATCACCCTTGGTCCTTCATCTTCGAAGAGTTTGTACATTGCCTCCCATGATGAACTACCACAGTCTTTGTTGCAGACGGTGTCTGAAAATAATGAAGACATATTTGCATCTTTTGTGGATGATGTTTGAGAGATTTCCTTACCTCTTTTTTTCATTTTCAACTTCTTCAACCAAGTAATTGATTTCCTGAGAGCGAAGCGAATTTAACATACAAGGAGTCTTATAAGAGTAAATCAATCATTTACTTCTAATGCAGGCGAGAATATGTCAATCTATCAATCATATTTCATAATTCCTAATTTAATATTTCACATGGCCTCACACGTAAGATCTATCAATCATTTTAAAGCTGTTAAGATCTTAAATTCTATTTAATATGACACAAAATTTTTTCACACACTGAATTCATTTAATATGCAAATTGCAATCATTCCTTATAATATTTCGCGATGCTTAATATTTAAAGGCTGTGAAATGCGATCTGCGCAAATCGAAGATCGCAAATTTTATAGAATAGCATTTGAGTGTATATTATAGGTTGTGCGCAATGCGAATTGCGAAAAACTTAAAGTGGATGTGATCGCGAAAGATTTTATATTTCCTAGTTTATTTTCTTGTCGGGTCTGCGGGTATCGCAACTTTTGTCATTTGTTTCTCAAAGCTTTATTGATTAAATAAAGTGTGATGCAAAAAAGGAAAAACAATGATTTTGATGTTTTTACAAGGTTTTTTAATTATTTCTTTGGAAATGCTTTGAGTGCATTTGACAATCGCATATCTTACATTTTATAATTCTTTTTGAAATAAGATATGTAATATGCGATGCGCTTTTAAGGGAAGAACAGAAAAATTTATTTTCTAAGTTTTTTATTTTAGGAAATTATAGAAAGAATTTCCTATTTATTTCTAAAGGGTCCCTATTTATAAAAAATAAATGGGGGCTTGTTGTATAGCACAACAATTGGCGATTCACTTGGATGAACCAGATGTCTTTGATAAAAGTTTTGAAAATTCTAAACCTTTTTGAAAATAAAATAGTTAAAGGAAGGAAATTTCAAATAAGTAATATCTTTGCCAAACAATGAAATTATTTTACTCACTATTAATGAGAATTCCTCTATAAAGATATAATTATGAAAATCTGTATCAGTCCTTACTTAGTTAAAAAGAATAAAGTAAATAACCTTTGCATATCGACTTTATATAGATTTACTCTTTTTATCACAGATAGAGCCTTTGTTCCAATAGGCAATTTTAAGCTTTTGGCAGGTTTACCTTTTACCCAGCGATGATCTGAAAATGGTCTGGATAACTTGTATGTATTTCAAGAACCTACCACCCAATTTAAATTAAATGATCTAGCTTGTACTTGACAATTTTGCGGAATTATTTACTTGAAAGTGGTGTATGAATTTTTACTGTTTATGTGTCTTAACCTCATTTGTTCTTGCTGTAATTTAACATGTATGAAAAAAACATAATGTAGAAAATAATAATTCAAACACAACAACAATTTTAATCTAGGAGTTCACCTGAAATCTCGTGGGCTACGTCTCCTTTGAGCTTGGTCATGATGACTCAGCTCTTTGGGATTATGGTAAGTTTTTTTTTACAAGTAAATACTTAATTCCAATGAATAAAAAAATGATCCAAAGGACTGAAAATACCATAAATATCCCTCAATTGGCTGTCCAAACTGTGAAAAATAGCTTTAGGCTCTTTTTGACACAATTCCTTCTATCGGTGCACTAAGCTACTCTGAGCTTCTAAATGGCACAAAATCCCTCAGAGTTTTGTTTCTTTCATTGAAACCACTCCTGCTATATCCAATACACATCAAACATCAAATACCAATTGATAAATTGCTCAAATTGAGCACTGCATTCCGCAAATAGGATATCCTCCATGGTTTGCCCAGGGCTACTCAGAACTTCACATTAGTATTTCGAGCTCTAAAAGTTCTCAAAATGTTCTAAAACCACTTCCATTGGTTCCAGAATGACTGAAATAGTCAAGATAGAGTTTTGATTCATCAAAAATAGCCTCTGGCTGCTCCGGTTTTTCCTCAATATCTGCTGAGTTTTCAACCTCTAAAAGTCTTTAACACTTGCTAAAACCTTTTTAAATAGATTCAGAATTATTTTTTTAGTCAATAATGACCACTTTTTCACTGCATATGGTGTCAAATAGCTCTTTCTAAACCCTGTACTACTGCTGGCAAAAGATGGCACTAATGACCCCTGGAACATTATTGAAGCTTTTCAGCCTTCAAACGTTCTCTACAGGCTCTGAAAACAATTGCATCAGATTCAAAACATCTGAATTATCCAATTTAGACTATTGGAACTCTAGAAAAGGACTTTAGCTCCCCTAGCTAGGCCTCAAACTGATTATGCCTCCTGGTGGCCTTGATGGCCCCTTGAACTTCATTGAAGAAAAAACTTTCCTAGAAGCCCTCCGATGGCTCTGCAACATACTCCATTGAGTCCAAAAGGTCTAAGATAGTCAAAATTGACTAAAATTTCATCCAATTTCATTCAATATTGAGGACTTTATGGCTTCTACAAGAAAAAAGCCCAATGTCCCCCAAAAACCCCACTAAAGCTGGAATAACTCCAGTTAAAAGCACCAAACTGTCAAACTCTACTGTAATTGGTGGAAGGTGCCAAATATGTCAGACGGTTAGGAGGTTGGAATATATTGTTAAGGATGTGGATGGTCACATGACACCGCCGGAACCGCCGTCTTAACCGCGCGGATAAGCCCCACTTCCATCGAATTTAAATGGTTTATGTGGTCACATTATCGGGTTAACGGTTAATGTTAACCATTAGAATTTCTGCTTGCTGAGACTTAAGTGCTTGGCTCCAGTGCATGGTCATATGGGGTCGGGCTAGCCCTAAGGGGCTAGCCCCTTTATTTTTCTGCCGCAAAATACTTTAAACCTCAAATGGTTAACGTGACCCATAAATGTTAAGAATTGTTAGACAGTTGGGCTAGTTGGGCCCGTGCATTGGCAGGCAGGAGACCTGGGTTCCATTCATGTAGAGTATACAAAATTTTTTCCATACCAAATCTCCTTCGGCCTAGGGCCACGTGACGGCCTTTGGGCCTGCCACGTGGCAACCTGTGATAGGCTAAAAAATTTCCAAGTCAAACAAAACTCCAACCAAAACTTGCCACTTGTCCAACTATAATTCACCCAAATGGAATATTCTAGGGAATATTCTTTTTAAAATTTTTCCAAATTATAAAATTCAAATTTGGTCAACTGGATTTTGGAGTTTACTGGAGACTTCAAACCTTAATAACTTTTGCATACGAACTCTGTTTTTTGAACCATTTGATGCACCAGAATCGTAGAAAAGAGACCTTTCTGGTCATTTAGAATGCAACCATTTCTAAGGACTTTCATTGTTGAGAAAATTTTTGAACATGGACCTAATCTCCTGATCACACCTCCCAAATGAGAAGCTTTTGGACCCCAAAAGCTCTTTGGAATACTGAAACTAATCTGTACAGTAAATGAGAGTACAACACCATCTTCTCTTCAGCCTCCAAACACTTGCCTTGCATGGGTAATGACTTTGAACCAAAACTAGAGAGAAATTCACACTTCCCTTCCTCGATGCACTTCTCCTCCTGTCAAGAACTGTATTTCTTGCACTCACTCAAAAAATTTCTGGCAAAAAATTTTCAGAAGTAAACTGTACATTGCTGCTTTGATCAATGATCCAAGGTGGCTCAAACAAATGAGAGATTACAGCATAAAATACATGCATACAACCGAAATTTGCATATGTACAAAGGAGTATGTCTTACTATGCCAGGAAGTCTATCCATTTCTTACCAAGCCACTTCCATGGCGAATTTTGCTACTGAAACTCTTCCTCATGTGAAACTTCCATTTTCACATGAATAATGGAATCCTTGGTTCCACCTTTGCCAATATTTCTGTCCTCTTGTTGCATGTGCTTGGGATGACTAGTTGGATGCAAAGTCCAACAATGAGAGACAACATGTCCCCTCTTTTGGAAAAATGTGCAAGTCTTATGCACCTTCTTTGAAAGTTGTCTTTGCTTCATTTGCTTCCTGTATGCTTTCTTCCTCATCCAACATCTTGAAACATAATGGTTAAATCGACCACAATATGTACATCAAATATTTCTTCCATTTAAACATGAAAAATTATCATGCTTTGCCGAAACACAATCAAATTGATCATGAGAATATTTATACCTCTTGTACTACTTTGAATGTTCATCCTTTTTTTCTTCATGAGAAGATGAACTAGTAGAGGCTACAACTTTCATTTGCAGACTAACATCACCATTCTTGTCTTGAAAACTGATTTAACTTGCATGGTCTTTGAAAGAACCAACACATCTTTCTAAAGAGGAAACTGAAGACAAATTAGAATGGATTACCTCCTCCTCACGCATGTTCTTGGTCAAATCTTCTTGAGCTTGATGGAGCTACCTCTCCATATCATGCAATTTTTGAAGAATTTCTTCCTTCTCTTCCTCCATGGCAAAAAACTGTTCACGAAGTTCAATGCTTTCTCTTTTATCCTGAAACAAAATCTGCACCATGTCCTTCAATATAATAAAGTCATGCTTCATATCATCATCGAAGAATCTTGTGAAGGAGGAAACTTCACTTGTAGAAGTTGTAATTATGATGTCAATGAAAAAAAGGAACTTCAATGAATTTCTCAAAGTTTTCAAAACAAATGACAAATATTTTAACCAAAATGGCTGTAGAAACAAACTCTTATTCAAGCAACCAAACAACAAACAAACTCCAAGAGCTTCTTAACAAACAATCATCAAGAGGGTTTGTTTCAAAAGTGACCTTGAGGTCCCTTGGGGTAAGGAAGATGCCATCATGCCTTTTCTTCCTTTTTTTCCTCTCCGGGACTTAGCTAATCAGTAGCTATCCCCAAAGCTCAAGCAAACTCAAATAACAATCAGTTTGCAAACAGTAAAACAATCAATCTTTTACACTGTTTAAACACCTTTCAAGCTTACAATCAAGCAACCAAGTGCTCTGTCAAGCAAGAAACTATGCTTTGATACCAACCTGATCTGAAAATGGTCTGGATAACTTGTATATATTTCAAGAACCTACCACTTAGTTTAAATTAAATGATCTAACTTGTACTTGACAATTTTGCGGAATTATTTAAATGAAAGTGGTGTATGAATTTTTGCTATTTATGTGTCTTAAATTCATTTGTTCTTGCTTTAATTTAACATGTATGACAACAACATAATGCAGCAAATAATCATTCAAACACAACAACAATTTTAATCTAGGATTTCAGCCGAAATCTCATGTGCCACGTCTCCTTTGAGCTTGGTCATCATGACTCAGCTCTTTGGGATTATGGTAAGTTTTTTTAACAAGTAAATAAATAATTCCAATGAATAAAAAAATGATCCAAAGGATTTAAAATACCATAAATATCCCTCAATTGGCTGTCCAAACTCTAAAAAACAGCTTTAGGCTCTCGTTGACATGATTCCTTCTGTTGGTGCACTAAGCTACTCTGAGCTTCTAAATGGCACAAAATCCCTTAGAATTATGTTTATATCACTGAAACCATTCTTTATATATCCAATACACATCAGAAATCAAATACCAATTGATAAATTTCTCAAATTGAGCACTGCATTCCCCAAATCGTCTATCCTCCACGGTTTTCCCAGGGTTGCTCAGAACTTCAAATCAGATTTTCAAGCTCTAAAAGTTTTCAAAATGTTCTGAAACCACTTCCATTGGTTCCAAAATTTCTGAAATATTCAAGATATAGTTTTTATTCATCAAAAACAGCCTTTGGCTACTCCGGTTTCGCCTCAATCACCTATCAACACTCCCTAGCACTACGATTAATGAAAATGTATCTGCTGAGTTTTCGACCTCTAAAATTATTTAACACTTTCTGAAACCTCTGTGAATAGATTCAGAATGATTTTTTCAGTCAATAATGACCACTTTTTCACTGCATATGGTCTCAAACAACTCTTTCTAAGCCCTGCACTGCTACTCACAAAAGCTGGCACTAATGACCCCTGGAGCTTTACTAAAGCTTTTCAGCCTTCAAACGTTCTCTATAGGCTCTTCAAACCATTTCATCAGATTCATAACATCTTAATTATCCAATATATACTATTGGAACTATGGAAAAGGACTTTAGCTCCCCTGGCTAGGCCTCAAACTGATTCTGCCTCCTAGTGGCCCTGATGGCCCCTTGAAATTCATTGAAGCAAAAAATTGCCTAGAAGCCCTCCAATGGCTCTGAAACATGATCCATTGAGTCTAGAAGGTATGAGATAGTCAAAATTGACTAAAATTTCATCCAATTTCATTCAATATTGAGGAAGTTATGGCTTCTGCAAGAAAAAAGCCCAATGTCCCTGAAAAACCCCACTAAAAGTGGAATAACTCTGATTAAAAGCGCCAAACTATCAAAATCTACCAGAATTGGTGGAAGGTGCCAAATATGTCGGACGGTTACAAGGTTGGAATTTATTTTTAATGATTTGGGTGGTCACATGACACCGCCAGAAATGCCGACTTAACCGCGTGGATAAGCCCCACTTCCATCGCATTTAAATGGTTTATGTGGTCACATTATCGGGTTAAGTACTTGGCTCCAGTGTAGGGTCATATGGGGTCGGGCTAGCCCTAAGGGGCCAGCCCTTTTATTTTTCTACTGCAAAAAAATTTAAACCTCAAATGGTTAACGTGACCCATAGATGTTAAGAACCATTAGACAGTTGGGTTGGTCGGGCCCGTGCGTTGGCAGGCAGGAGACTCGGGTTCCATTCCTGTAGAGTATACAAAGTTCTTTCCATACCAAATCTCCTTTGACCTAGGGCCACATGGTGGCCTCTGGGCTTGCCACGTGGCAGCCCATGATAGGCCCAAAAATTTCCAAGTCAAGCAAACCTCCAACCAGAAATTGCCACTTTTCCAACTATAATTCACCCAAATGAAATATCCAGGGAATATTCTAGGGAATATTTCAAGGAATATTCTTGAAATATTCCTGAGAATATTCTTTTTTTAATTTTTCCAAATTATAAAATTCAAAATTGTTCAACTGGATTTTGGAGTTTACTAGTGTCTTCAAACCTCAATAAGTTTCGCATACGACCTCCATTTTACGAACCATTCATGGCACCAGAATCCCCACGAAGAGACTTTTTCGATCGTTTAGAATAGAACCATTTCTGAGGACTTTCATTTTTGAGCAAATTTTTGAACATGGACCTGATCTCCTGATCAAGCTATGATCCATCTTTCCATCCAGTATTTCTCATAATTTTCATAAGTAAATTCTAATTTATGAAAACTTTCTCTTATCTATTTTTATCTACTTAAAAGCCATTGTCTTGGCTTTTTAACCAAATAATGACAATGCCATTCACAAATAGTAATTAAATTGATCAAGTTGGCTCTTGATGAGATCCCTTGTCTTTATGATATAATCTCAAGTCATTACACTATTTTGGTAGACAGTATTAGTAATGTCAGTTTAACTATTTCTTTATGAACATGGTAAAAAAGCTCATGATGAGACTTATTATCTTTTAAGTTTTTCTTCAAATCATCTCTTTTTATTTTCTTTTGAATTCCTTTTGAAAATTTATAATATTTTCCGGAAGGGATGAATCATAGGTCCTTTTAAGATACTGGATGATAATGTCGAGTTTTAAATTGCTTTTCTACAAGAAGTTTTCTTACTATATTAAAGTTTCTTTTCTAGACTGATAAAAGAATATTCACGCTATATAAAAATGAGAGTTCATCAAAACAAATAACTATTTTATTGAAATTTCATTTTTTAGAAAGATAGAATCAATCTGTCTTTCTAAATTTTTCGATTTTCCTTCCTTAACAATTTTCATTTTTTTATAAGTGAAAAGAAAAATCAAAAGAAAGTTATCTGAGATTTGTTTTGAAAGGCCAACTATCAGTACTAAGCAAGCTTTTATTTTTACAAAAAAACAAAAGATTTTAATATACAAGGATAGAAAGATTACCTCCTATGAGAAATATTTTTTCAAAATTTTCCCATTAACATGCAAAGAATCCTTTTTGCCTGATAAATCCTGTAACATAAATGTTGATGAGCCTATTTCTTCAATTATTTGAAATGGAACTAGCCAAAGTTTTTGAAACTTTGTGTGTTTACCCTTTTCCTCATGCACTTTGTCCCACTTCAATACCAAATCACCAATTTGAAAATTCTTTGAACTAGAAGAAGTTGAATCAAATGAAGCTTTTATTATTTTTTGATGATGGATATGAGTTTGCTTGGATTTTTCTCTTTCTTCTTCCAACTTAAGAATTTGATCTTGTCTAAGTTGAAGGGAAGAGGAAGGATTTTCATCAATAAATTGCACTAAATCAAATGATGGTATCGTTACGTTTGTGGGTAGAATTTCTTCTTTCCCATAAACTAACACAAATGGAGAAGTACCTATTGAAGCTTTGTGGGTGATTCTGTCTTCCCAAAGAACAAATAATAGTGCTTTGTGCCAATTTTTATGATTTTTTTCTATAGTTCATTTGATGATTTTGATAAGGTTTTTATTTGTAGATTCAGCTAATCCATTACCTTGCGGGTAATAGTTAGCCGAGTATTTTAATTTAAACCTCTTTTAAAAGCAAATTATATCATGGCATTTCCAGAAAAGTAAGATGCATTATCAAATATCAAAGCTGATGGCAGACCAAACCTGGTGATTATGAACTGATCAATAAAATCTGTAATACTTTGTGTATTAACCACCTTTAATGGGATAGATTCTACCCATTTTTTGAAGTAATTAGTTGCAGTTAGAATATACCTATGTTGTTTTGAAGAGTTAGGAGTTATTTCACCTATAATATCTAATGCCATTGTTCAAATGGTTGTTGGATATTTACTGGCTGTAATGGAAATGTTGCTTTCCTTTCTCTTCCTATTGTAGTTTGACATACTTTACATTTTCTCGCATACTCATGTGCATATTTAAATAGAGTTGGCTAATAATAACCAGCATTCAGTATTTTATGAGCTATGGTGTTTCCTCCGAAATGACCTTCAGCTGGTCCATCATGTAATTCTGCATTACTTCTTCAGCTTCAGTTTTTTCTAAACATCTCAATAATATAGAATCATAATTCCTCCTAAATAACACACATCTATGAGTTGATATTGATTTGATTTAAGTCTCAGAGCACTCTTTGCTGTATAATTGAGATATAATGGAGCATATCCATTTTTCAAAAACAATTTCAGATCAACATATTGTGATTGAGAATCGTTTAGGCTTACCTCGAATAGTTGTATTTTATTTGATTGATCTTGTTCTGTTGGTAAATGAGAGGCTCCGGTTGCAAAGACCTTGTCCTTTAAAAATTTTATCCAGATGTATTTCTACATCATATTCTTGAAGTGCGATAACCCAATTTGCTCTCTTCTCTACTACTTCCCTTTGAACTAATAATTGCCTTACTGCTGAGTAAGGTACTATTATTTTAGTATGTGTTTTTAGGAGAAAAGGTCTGAAATGTTTCAAAGCTTTAAACACAACATAATCTTGTTTTTCCACAGCTGAGTAATTTAACTCAGCACCTTGAAGGTTAGAACTAAAAAACGCAATCGGTGCTTCATTGTTTTAATCATTTAACTGTGTCAAAACTGTTGTGTATGATGTATCAGAGGAAAATGTATATAATACAAATGTTTTAAGAAAATCAAGAGTTTTTAAGGAGGGATCTTCAATGATGGATTTTTTGATCAACTCAAAAGAATTTCTCTCTTCTTTTCCCCATTTAAAAATTGAGTTTTTCTTGATCATCGATTGTAGGTGTAAGATGATTTGGGAAAAATTTGGAACAAACCTTTTTACAAAATTAATTTTTCCTAAAAATGATTGCATCATTTTTTTATTGTGTGGTAGAGGAATATTTTCAATTTCTTCAATCCTATCAAGATCAATATGGATTCCTTTTTTAGAAGCAATGAACCCTAATAATTTACATTCTGATAAGGCAAAATAACATTTTTTAGGATTCAAGGAAATACCGTATTTTCTACATCTTTCAAAAAAAAATTTAGGTGAATAATGTGATTAGTTCTATGCTTAGAGTAAACAGTAATTCCATCTAAGTATATAACAACTGAGCTATTGATCAGTCCTCTAAAAGCTATATCCATAGCACGTTGAAATGTAGCACCAGCATTAATCAGTCCAAAAGGCATTTTTTGATATGCGTATGTTCCCCACTTTGTTCTAAATGTTGTTTTTAATCTATCATCACGATGTACCATGATCTGATTTTACCCTGAAAATCCGTCGAGAAAAAGCATCAATTCAGATCCTGCAACTGATTGTAATATTTGTTCCATGGTGGGTAAGGGAAAATTATCTTTCTGACGGGATTTATTTAAAGTCTATGTAAATCCTAATGTCTCCATTCTTTTTTCTAACTGGAACCATGTTTGACACCCATTTCGAATGTCTAACAGGAAAAATGACTTTGGCTTTGAGAATTTTATTTAATTCAGATTTAATTTGAATTTTTAAATTTGGATGAATTTTTCTAAGTTTTTGTTGAACAGGCTTATCATCTGAGATCATAGGTATGGTATGTTGAATTATGGAAGTATCATATGTCTTAAGATCTGAATAATCCCATACAAAGATATCTTTATATGTTTTCAGCAATTTAATAAATGACATCCTTTCTTCAGGTTTTAAACCAAGACCTAAATTGATGTTTTGAGATTTTTCTGGTGTACCAAGATTAATCAATTCAAACTTTAAAGTAGAAATTTGATTTTTTGAATTGGTTACCTTCTTAAACCTATCTTTCAAATCATAGAGATCTTCCATTTTGACTATAGATTTGTGGATTGAATTAGTATTTGGTTTATCTTCAATCTGTAAATTATGTTCCTATTCATCTATGATCTGACCTTCATAAGCTCTGTCTGATGTAAGAAAGTCTACAATATCTGCATCATTATTAAATACTCTCCAGTTTGTTACATTGTCAAGAATGGAAGGCCTAAAAATTAACTTAATTGAAAATATATCTGGGCTAAATTCTTCAAATGGTATGAGTCGAGATGCTACATTAGCAAGTAAATCAACACTTTCATTTTGTAATCTAGGAACTGTGGAGATATTGAATGCAGTAAAATGGGAAGTAAGATTCTTCCTCAGATTCTAGGTCTTGTTCAGATGGTGAGGGATCTTCAGTATCTTGACCAGATTCAGCATTTGAAATTAGGTTTGGAGGTTGAGATGTTGAATAAGGGTTTTTCTTAAATGGGCAAAATGATTTTTTAGGGGTTGAGGTTTCAGCAACCTGTTTCTTTATTTCAATCATATCATTTTACATAGTCTTTAATACTTTTTGAAGACCTTCAAGATCAAATGGATCTTTCGAGACCTTTTTTGAATCTTGACTAACTGTCACTTTCTTGGATTTCTTGTCTTCTATCTTTGAACATTTTTCCAATGTTAAGATTATTTTCTCTACGGCAAGAGCTTCTTTCATGTTCTCTAAAAGGGTAGCTTTACCAGCTCTATCTACAAAAATAGCTATATTAGAAGGCAAAGAATAAATATACCACTAGATTTGTACATCAACAACAGGTTTAGAAGTAGTTGGAATTTTGTTTAATAACTTGTTAAATATGGAGTTGAAATCTTTGATCCTTTCCCCTAAATTTGTTTTAAGATTGGAAAGAGCATTGATTAGGGATGCAACTGTTCTATCATCTCTAAATTTTGCAAGGAAAACCTACTCAAAAGTTTCCCAGTCGGCAATAGATCCTGCTGGAAGTGAAAAGTACCAAGATCCTGTAGATCCTTGTAAAGTATAAGGAAACAATATAACTACAATATCTTCATGAGAAACTCCATTTAGATTCATGGCTAACATAAAATTATTAATATGTTCTTCGGTAGGAAGACCATCATCTGGATTATATTTAGGTAACCATTTTTCTGGATGATCCGGAAGAGGATTTGGATTGGCTATTAATACAACACTGAGATTCGTTCAAGGTCGATTAGCCATAATTGGATTTGAACTTTGTGAAGATATAGAAGTAGATCCAGAAGTAGGGGGAATGAATGAAGAACTTACAACTGGAACAATACTACTTATAATAGCATTGACTATTTGAGTAGAAGAAATGGAAGACTAAGAAGATGCAGATTAAGTAAGATGATGTGAAGAAGTAACTGAAGGGAAATTTGATGTGACTTCACTTGTATCTGACTTAGATATAGATATAGAAATTTTTTTGTGAAATGATTCAATTGGAAATTCAAAAGGTGGAATTCCATGTTTCTCACTTTTCGATCTAGTTAATATACCAATTTCTCTAAATAGAGAAGTAACAATGTCCTCAGAAGATTATGGGTTAACAGGATTTTCAGCAGAAATAGATATTCCTTCTAATTTCTGAATTAACGACTGAACTTCGGCAGACTCGAGAGTGAATGCTAAGGAAAATGACTGTTGAGATACTTCAGGAGATGATGGAAAGGTTTCTACTATTTCCAATTTCTAAGTTGTGATCTAGAATGTGATCGGGAATTTGTAGAATGCTTTTGGGGAGATCGAATCTTATGAGGGCTTCTAGTTTGAGGTTTATAATTATATGCCATTCATATTCGCCCTCCTTATAGTGCCAAAAATGTTGAGGCCTCAGAAATCTGTGGTAAAAAGAAGGGGGATAACCACCCGGTCCGGACCTTAAGACAATTCCTTTTCCATTTGGGATAGTGGCTCCAAATGATATAATGGGACCAGTTTCCTAGATTTGGGTTTTTTTTTTATTGTTGGGTTTCTCTCAAAGGATTTGCATGAAGAATTACTAAAAACTAAAACAAATTTATTCTAAAATGAAAAAACTTTGAATTTAAGCCTAATTTAATCTAAACCGGGATAATACTAATTTGATGCGATCTAAAATGATATCTATTCAATCTGTGATGATGAAGATCATCACAGATTTAATAGAATTATTACTTTGTAAGATGATTCTCTTGAAAAAATAGTTAATCAAAAGAAAATGAGAAATATATCGCATATATCTGATGATCATATATAAAACAAACCAATTTCTATCTTTATATCGTATAATAGTGCAACTGATATTTCAGATAAAAACAATTGATTTCATATATAATTCAAGAAAGATGGATTCATCATTAATATTCAAAAACAGAATTAGCATACATGATAATAGTACCAGATGTGTACTTCTCTGTTCATCCGATCAACGATAATAGGCCACATTCAACTCTTCTATCAATATGTCTTTCAAAGAATACAAAATTGCATCAACAGTGATCAACAAAATGATATATAACTAAAAATGTCGTGTTCCATTACTTTATCAAGTCATTCACAAACTTACTTACAATTAAGCATTCTTTGCAAATGTTCTCAATAAAATTCTGGACCCTTCTCTAAATGCACCAGAGGGGTTTAAATACTAAACTAAATACGAACTAAAATTAAATTATTACAAAAATGTAGAGGAGGTTTCAAACAACCTTTCTCTAAAGACTTAACTTAAACAATAATCTAGGAATTTTGAACTAACAATCCCGATTTTGTGAATCTTGCCCTTCTTTCTGAGTGTAATCACGAAGTTGACAAATATCCAGCATTGCTTTAAGTTGAGCTATCTTTGATATCCGTGACCAAATATTTCCCTTGAAAATAGCATTTGAGATCACTGACTGAGATATTTTTGCTGAATCTGTAAGAGATTGAAGAGTTTGATGTTGATGGTAAGGTTTGATCAGAAAATTCCAGTAATTTTCCTTATCAAAATTATTAAATTTTTTGATCATTTCCTCTTGTGTATCAGCTATCTATCTCCATTTCATTTCTACTTCCCTTGTTCCTAAAAACACATCAGACATGTTTTCTTTAAGAATTTCTATTTTAAAAAATTGATCACATATAGACTGAATAATCTCATTTGATTTCTTGGACATCTTAGTCGCTGCTTTCTCTACTTGATTAATTTGTGCTCTCCATTCTGCGAATCAAAATTCTTTGTGAAGCTTATCTATTTGTGGTAGATTAGCTTGTTTTCCTGTATCTGAAATTTGCCACTGAATGTGTTCTTCGATTTTATTTTCAATTCTTTCACACTCCAATTTCTCAATTGCTATTTGCTGAATCATTAGCTTATTGGAATCACAATTAGAATCAATCATGGAATCTTGGTGACAAAACATTTCTTGTTCTCTCTTTAACATATTGTTTACATCAAGTGCTTCTTTGATGAATTGTTCTAACTGTGGTTGACTCTGTAATTCAGCCATTGCTCTTTCTAGATGTGCTTTCTTTTCATTAAGCTCGGTCTGAGACTTCAATTTGAGGCTTTCAATATCTTCATGAAATTGAGTTGTGCTTATTTTGATCTACTCAATGGACTTGGATTTCTCTTCATTTAGAAGTTTTTCTAATTCTTGTACTCCGTCTTCCTTTTGTTTCAACAATATTCTAACCTCAGTATCTTTATCAACAGTAGCGGTGGCATATGCCCCTGCATATTGTGATAACTTGGTTAGATGTTTAGTGGGATCATCTGAGAAATCCTTCCAAAGTACAACAATTGATTCATTGTTGTTTTTGGAGTTGTTTCATCAATCCTTATTCTTTTATTTCTTTTAACCACAGCTTTGTAGCTAGGACTATAAAAAATGTCTAATGACGGAATATCTTCAATCTACAGAACTATCTAATCTGTAGGGTAGGCCAGCATGATTTATTTGTCATGCACTGCTGGAACTCTTTATAGTGGATTGATAGTCTCAAATATTTTCTGTGAAGGTTCTTGTGTTTGAAAACTTGATGTTTGATCAATATTGGGATTTTCTTTGGGAGTCTTTATTGCTTCAGAAAATTCTTCCCAATCATTCATTAGATATTTTACTTGAGACGTCTTGGATTGATCTAACATGCTATGAGTATGTTGAACTGTTTCCGAATTTGATTTTGTCCCATTCTTCTTTTTTTTCTCCAACACTTCTATCTCTTGAAGGATTTGGTCAATTTATGAATTTTCTTTCTTAGATTCGGATTCCTCGGATTGATTTGAATTATCAAACTACTACTGGGATTGACCTAATTCATTTTCAAATATATCTTTTATTTCATCATCTATAATAACACTTGGAGTGTGTTTTTAATCTTCAATAGTCAACAAATTCAAAGGAACCTTTTCTAGTCTCTTGTTTCTATATGCTTGAAAAGCTTCAACATCTTCTTGACTTAATTGACTAGAAACATATTTGGTAATATCAAAGAGATTTTCCATGCCTTGGAAGAAATCATCAAGTTTATCTTCTTCCTTTACAAAAGGCTTCATTTTTAGCTCTGTGATGTAATTTTTAATCACATCATTGGGATCATATAATATTCCTGGCATAAATTCCAATCTCAACAACTGAATCTTGGGAACCTCTTTGTATGTATGGCCAATATTAGCCAAAGCAAAGGTGCCGCACTATAGAGGGAAAGTAGGCCAAATAACCTTTTTACAATCCTTTAACTGCTTTGTGACACCGTTGACAAGCTGATATGCTATTTCTTTTGCAAGTAATTTATCTGGAACATAGTAAGGTAAAACATGGGGAGAAGCATGACTCCCAAATACTCTAATATATTTGAACTTTTCTTCAACGAACCATCTTGCCACGGGAAGAATATCTACATTGGCTTCTTCAGAAACCCTAGGAGCCTTTTTCTTGAAAATCATCTGATGCATGAGAAATATGACTCCGTAGCAGATTTTATAGAAGTGTAAGTGGAACTCAGAATCCTAGAGTTCTCTATGTTAAATATGAATCAGGGTATGGTTTTTGGTGGTCCATTTCCAACCCGTGGTAGGAAAATTAGAAGTAAAACAAATGGCGTCCATGGCATAAGTAGACATATAAAATAGAGGTATTTCTCTGAGCGAAACACTTCTTTTATTCCTATATTCAGTGATATGCTTGGCTAAGTAATTGGATAGAATGTATGCCCAATTTAGAATAGATGAATTGACGATTGCGTCAATTAGGGGAACCCAATCTCTTGAAAATCTAGTACTATCAGGCTTGGAAAATATTCTAAACAACATACCAGCAGCATAACAATAAGGATTAGGAATTTGCACAATTGGGTACATACCAGAATTATCTTGATTCAATTTCCCTTCATTGTCCTTCCATTCATGGATGACTTTGATAAGATCTAGATGTTTTGCTTTGAAAGTCTGCAAATACTTATTGTCATATTTCTGCTGTGGGATTGGTAGATGATACATTGCTGCTAAATCGTCTACTTTGAAAGAACCCATAATCTCTCCTCTCGAATTCTTGAAAATTCTATCTTCAATGTTTAAGTGGTCAATTGCCCACTTAAACATGTCTATATAAGGAAGAATATTTGGTATTGCCGCTATACTGTGAATGTGCAATCATGCAACGTCAAAAAGGGTTGCATCAGAGGTAGAATCAGTTCATGTAGCAGAAACTTTGTCTATCACCCTTGGTCCTTCATCTTCGAAGAGTATGTACATTTCCTCCCATGACGAACTGCCACAGTCTTTGTGCTGCTATATGCTTTTCTGCCCGACTCTGCCTATTCCCCTGTGTTTCAAACGCTGTTAATAAAATCACCTGCTACCCGACTCCACCTCTTCTCCTTTTATCTGCGTTGGGTCTTACCCGAGTATCTCTGCCACATTTTTGCCTATTTCTCATTACCAAGGTGTTTCATCGGTTTTATGTTATAACCCTCTTTTCTTCCTCCAACACTGTTTAAAATGAGAAATGTCTTACCTCTGGATCTAAAAACCTTTGGATTTCATTGTTTAAACCATATTGCATTCGCCTGCACATCGCCCTTCGCTACCGTTAACTTTTCCTTAACACACATCTTTTAAAACTAGCGATGTGCAGTATGTGATGAGATCCCACCTGGCATCAGACTTCGGTGACTTTATCACTTACCTCCTGCGGTTATCCTCTAAAACTTGCGATTTGCGAATTTGTGATCGGGCCCTACTGCATCACACATCACACTTTGGCGAATTTATCACTTACCTCCTGTGGTTATCCTCTAAAACTTGCAATTTTTTATTTTGCGATCGGGCCCCACCGCATCGCACATCGCACTTCGATGAATTTATCACTTACCTCTTGCAGTTATCCTCTAAAAATTACGATTTGCGATTTTGCGATCGGGCCCCACCGCATTGCACATCACACTTCAGCGAGTATAACATTAAACCTTGGCCCTTAACTATTAAAAATAGCGATGTGCGCTATGCGGTCATGTCCCACTGGCATTGCACATTGCACTTCGGCTACTTTATCATTTACCTCCAGTGCCTGTCTTTTTAAACTTGTGATTTGCGGTTAGTGATTTAATCTCCATTGTCCCTCTCTCCACTTCATCTCTGTGCTTCGATTTCGACCATCTATTTTTCCTTTTGCGCCTCCTCTGAGAATCTCAGGTTTTTAAGGGAAATGCATCCCTTCTTCATCATTGGGAAATTAGTTCATTTTCTCCACGGTGTAACCCTCCTGAGCTTACGAATGAGTCTAACTCGACCTTGTCTGGTGTGCAATGTTCTGAACCTACCCATCAGTCCGGTTCTTGAACTGTCCTGCACGTGAATGAGCCCGACTCGACCCACATTCACATCTCATCATGTAATGTTAATGTACCGACATATAAATAAAAATTCTTCTACGACACAGAAACTTTTACAATTTCTAACATATATGTTTTCATTGGTGTTTTAAAACATATTTCAAAGCTAAATGAAAATGAACCACAATAATATGTTTGGCCAATATTCTCACCACTGTCCTCTTCTGGAAAATTTTCATGATACCCATCAGGCTCTTCATGAAATATATGTCACTCGTAGTTAATCCACCTCTTCTCTACCTATGGATTTTGGTACCATTGTTCCACTAAAACAAGAGACCCCTTAACCACACATTGTGATCCATCCTCCTAATGTCGAGACGATGGATAACATTGCTCTAATTCTCTACCTATTTTCATCCATGGGATAATCATATGGGGAGTATTTTAGAGTTCCATATTGTGATTCAGTCATACCTTCTTCGTTGGATACCCCAATATCAACATGAGTAGATATTCCATCTACTATTCATTCGTCCCCTCCTCCTGTCGATGCACATGTCAACCTTTTCTCTAATGGTGATGCTTCAGGTAGTTCCTCCACATCATGTGGTCTCTCGTCCTCCGATATGATCATATTTGACTCACATGAAGACATCATGGAATCCATGAACACGCCTGATTATCCTTCGGATGATATGCAACATTGTGTGTATTCCCTTCCGTAGAAAATCCATGATCAATATGTTGTGGAGTCTAAAGAATTCATTCATGGTGAAGTCAATTAGTTTAGAAATCCCATTCATACACCAGATGCTTTTGAAGAAGGAAACATGGCCAATATCCCTCCTACCAGTAAGATTAACATTTTGAGTAAACTAGGGATCTAAGAAAATATCACCTTGGGAGCACACTGTAACCTAGAAGAAATTGATACTTACACCAAGTTATTCAAAGAATTCCATGATGGTTTCTCTTGGTCTTATTTTGAGATTCATGGACTTGATCCCTCCATTATTGAACACCATATCAACACATGGCTCGATACCATTCTAATTTTCCAAAATTTGATATACATTTATCCTTCCAAACGTGAGGCCATTAAAGCTGAAATCGATAAGCTTAAGAATGCTAGATTTATCTATCCCATTGAGTACAACACATGGGTGTCCAATCTTGATCCCGTTCTCAAGAAACAAGGCACCATTTGTGTCTGCACTGAATTCCATGACTTGAAAAAACCTTGTCTCAAAGACAACTTCCCCACACCATTAATTGACTAATTATTGATGAGTGTGTGGGGCATGAATTTATTTATTTTATTTATGGATTCTATGGATATAACCAGAAAAATATCCATTACATTGATTAGCTTAAAACCTCGTTCATTAGTCCGTAGGGAAATTTTTCATATAGGGTCATGCCCTTTGGTTTAAAGAATGATGGGGCTACATTTCAGAATATCATGTTATCCTTACATACCTCATCGATCTCACCGCTTTTTCTAGGGTTCAGGCAAAACATATTCATGATTTGCGTACCATTTTCTATTGATGTTTCAAGTATAACATTCGCCTCAACCCCATTAATTATGTCTTTTTCATTGCTTCCATCCGAATTTTGGGATTCATCATGTCTGTTACACAATTTTTTGGTCATCTAACCTATTACTATTAGATGGACCAAAGTACACCATGTAAGACCAATTTTACCCTAAGTAAAATTTCTTTCACTATGAAAAATAACTTAGTAAACCACATTTATTAAGCTATTTATGGTCTAAACAAGAAACCCCATGAGGAAATATTAAATAAATCCACATTTGTTTGAGTTTCCTCAAGGAAATATTAGTTAAACGACAGTTTAATTAATATTCCTGGTCATATTTAACCCAAAACAAGAAAATTAATTAGATAAATCATTATTTATCTTATTATTTTCTAGGAATAATTATTTAAACCTTATTTAAATAATATCCGTTGTTAAATTTGACTAAATCATTTATAAATAAGTAAATAAATAATTATTTATTTGATTATTACTGAACCACATCCTTAAAATAATAAATAAATCATTTATTTATTTATTATTTACAAATAAAGGGATTTGACCAAAGTCAAATTCTTTTTCCCTCCAACAAATATAATAAAATATTCCATAAAATTTGGATCTTGATTTGGTTAATAATATTTTAATTATGCACCAATATCTAGACTAAATCTATATTTTGTTATAAATAGAAGGGTTTTTCCATTCATTCACTACCTTTTGTTGCCTAAAGATCACTCTGGATTTATACTTTTGGTCTGACTTTGATTGATCAAGTGATCATGTCCTAAGTGAAAAAAAATGCTCAAAATTGGTTGAAACCAGAATGATCGGATAGGACTCGTAAATATGATCCTGACGCCGCGAACGGCACTCAAATCTGACATTGTATGTGAAAGTTATGCAGGTTTGAAGTTTACAATATCCTCCAAAAAAAATTAGTTTGACCAGATTTGACTTTGACTTTGAAATTATTAAAAAAAAGAATATTCCACAGAATATTCTTGGAATATTCCATAGGATCCTATAATATGTCAACAAGTGTCAAGTTATGACTAGCTGAAGGGTTGACTTTGGAGTTTTGGTGGCCAATCAGCGGGCACCACGTGGCCTACCTGGAGGCAGCCAAGTGGCCCCAGGCCAGAGGATCAAGTTTTGGTAAAAATTTGTTGGAGGCAAGGAGGATTGAACACGAGACCTCCCACCCAACACGCACATGCCCGACCACTTGCGCTACATTGGTACTTAACATATATGGTTTCAAGTTTTATTATAAATTTTTTAAAACTTTCAATTGGCGGAAAGAAGGGGCGAGCCCCTAAGGGCCAACCCCTACCATAGAATCATCAGCGGAGAACTGGAGGGCTACCACCAATGGTTACGGTGGCAGTTAAAGCCACCGATGTGACCACTCCTTGGCATTTAACGTGCGGACCAAAACCTTATCTGCCAGCAAAGAAAACCGTTTGGTAAATGTGCATGTGAACGTGACCTTCAAACCAACAGTTACATTTAATGCCATCTAACCCCACGGCTAAATTGGAGTGTGCCACAAAATCTGACGGGTTTTGGCCAAATTGTCAGAGTTAACTACAGTCCTTCCAACTTTGCTGGAGTTTTTTTAGGCAAGATTGGGCAAATACTGTTTTGCTCATAACCTCTCCATTACTGAACCTTTTTGGACGAAATTTTAGTCAATTTTGACTATTCTGAGCATTCCAGAGCCATTGGAATAGGTTGTAGAGTCAAAAGAGTTGATATTCAGGTACTTTTTCTTTAGGGAATCTTGGAGAGCCATCAAGGCCTAGAGGGTGTTGGAGCTATTTTGAGCTATGTTTAACCATTTGAGGTGAAACAAAAGTCAATTTATACTGATTTCTACATTCTGAATTCATTTTTACAGCTGGTTTGGTATTTTTAGGCCTTCGTTTCACTGTATTACCAATTTTAGCGTCATAATATATCAAGGACATGCCCATTGGGAGCCTTGGACCCGACAGATGTAGCCCAAGAGGGGTGAACTGCCTCATCACGTTTCTGTGTGTTATGGTGAATTTATTCTATTGTGTTATTCAAATTATAGTTGTCAAACAGTAAATTTAAACACGACTCCCTCACACCAAAATTCATAAACAGTTACCAAGAGCACTTTGTTTTACTTGCAAGACCTTACAAACACTTTACACACTTAATTTAATGGAAATGAATACTTTGAACAACAGTAAAAATACTTTCATTTTCAGATCAGTTGGTATTGGAACTAAGGATTAGAGCCTTAGAAGCTAGATTTTTACTCAGCATTTGTTTTTTGCAAAGATATAGTTGATTGTTTGCAAGTTTTTATGCTTACTAGGCTTAAACTCAAGAGAGGTGAAGGAAAATTGGTTAGTGCACAAACTAATCCACAACCAAGAAGGGTCAGAGAACCACCTCCAAAAGCCATAGAAGCAGCTTCAAGCATGTCTTCAAGAGAGGGAGAAGCTCCTGAAGATATGGATCCCAAGGAAGAAGAACGGGTATTCCGGAAAGCTTTCTTGGGTATGACTGAGATGGTGAGGATACTATACCAGGAAAGGAATGATAGGCTTGTTGGAGAAGGGTCTAAAAACTAGAAAGAAGGAGAGGGTTCTTCAAGAGGAAAGAAGAGTGATGAAAAGTCAAAGAAAGGACATGGAGGAAATGGTGATCCACCATCCCCATCTTCATCCTCTTCCTCTACATCGTCTTCCTCAACTTCAGTGAATCAATCTCACAAGTCTAAAACCACTAGTAAAAGTCCATTTTTAAAGCTTGATGTCAAATTTGAATTTCCTATGTTTAATGGTGAAGTCAATGCAGAGAAACTTGACAATTGGCTGAGGAAATTGGAATTTTATTTAAGGATACAAAACGTTCATGATGACGACACCAAGATACAGTTAGCCTCACTGAGAATGGATGGAGCAACATTGGTATGGTGGGAAGCCAAGACCAAGGATGAAATTAAAAAACATGGTAAGATCACTTTATCATGGGCTGAATTTATTACTGCAATCAAAAAGAAATTTTATCCATTAGCTCATTTACAAAAGGTTATCATGAATTGGCAAAACTTTAGACAGCTTAAGGGACAAAATGTGCAAGACTATACCCAAGAGTTTAGGACAAGAGCATTAGGGGTAGAATTACAAAGTCAAGATACTTTGCTGAAATATATAGGTTGTTTGCACAGTTACCTTAAACATACTATCCTTATGTTCAATCCTACTAGTCTAGACGAAGTTTGTGTACAAGCTATGCATTTAGAAGCTAGAGGAAAAAACACTATTGATGAGGGTAGAAACAAGCCTTTCAAAGGGAAGAATAAAGATAAAACCTTTAAGGGAAAAGGAAAAAAGAATGCATCTATCAAACAAGAGGGTGAAAAATTAATATGTAAACATTGTTCAAGAGAGGGCCATGAAGGGAAAAACTGTTGGAAATTACATCCTGAAAAAAGAACTCAGTTTAACAAAAACAAAGGAAAGAAGAAAATTGCAGCTACTACAACTACACCACAAGATTTAGGTGATGATTCGGGTGACGAAACCAAAATTGCAGCCATGGGTTTGAAAAGTATGAAGGGAAAGGAAAATGAAACTAAGCCAAGAACTAGTACTTCAAACTGTCATGTAAAAGCTCCAAATGAGGAAGAAAGAATTGAATTGTTCCATGTGAGGGTAGTCTCAAAACATACAAAAATTGACACACTATTTGATAGTGGGTCACAAGCAAATCTCATATCAGAAGACTTGGTCAAACAGCTTAAACTTGAGACCATTCCACATCCAAAACCTTATCCACTTGGGTGGATATGCAAGGATGCAAACTTACAAGTCTCAAGAAAGTGCATATTGTGATTCACCATTACTGCACACTTTATTGACACAGTTGAACTTGATTAAGTACTGCTTGATATATCAGGAATTGTTTTGGGAAGTCCTTAATTATTTGACAGGAAAGTGATCTTCCATCACCATGAAAATAAGTATCATCTCTTTAAAGATGGAAAGGATTTCATTATCAGAGCACATGGGGAGGAAAGCAAAATAAAGCTTTTAAGTATTTGAAAGAGAAGATAAGTTCAGCTCCAGTCCTTTCATTACTGGACTTGAGACAACCATTCGAGATTCAGACAGATGTTAGTGATTACGCTATGGGTGCAGTTCTCTTACAGCATGGTAAGACTATTGCATTTCATTCTGAGACATTTAATGGTGCTGTTGTGAATTATCCTACATATGATAAAGAATTGTATGCATTGGTACAAAGTGTCAAAATATGGAAACACTATTTGATGGGTAAAGAAACAATTTTTCATACCGACCATCAGCCTTTACAGTACTTGCAGTCACAAAGTAAATTGCAGTAGTCACGACATTTCAGATGAATGGGTTTCCTACAACAATTTCACTTGGTAATAAGGTACAAGAAAGGTATTTACAATAAGGTTGTTGATATACTTTCAAGGCCTATTATTAGTGCTAGTACATTACTTAAGAATGATTCTATTATACATGAGAGCTACATAGAACAATATGCATCAGATGTTGATTTTAAGGATGTGTATGCTAACTTGAGTGAAGGGAATCATGTTGAGGAGAATGATTATCATTTGCATAATAATTTTATGTTTCATATGGTAAAGTTATGTATACCACATAGGGAGAGACTAAGCATCATGAGAGAAGCTCATTCTTCTCTTATAGCTGGAAATTTTGGGGTAAGCAAAACGGTGGCACATTTACAGAGGTATTGTTATTGGCCTCGCATGGTAGATAGTGTTTCACGTTTCATTAGAGGTTGTTCATTATGTGCTACAAGCAAGCCTAGCAATAGGAAGCTTGGTTTATATATGCCATTTCCGGTACCTTCTAGACCATGAGAAAGTGTTTCTATGGATTTTTTTGGAGGGCTACCATTATCTAGAAAGCAGCATGATTATCCTTATGTAGTAGTTGATCGTTTTAGGAATATGTGTATATGTGTATTCTTATGCCATGTAAGAAATTTATAACTGCTGAACAAACTGCTGATTTATATTTTCAACATGTATGGATTCATTATGGCTTGCCTACTTCTATTATTAGTGACAGGGATTCCAGATTTGTTGGGAATTTTTGGTCCAATCTATGGAATATAATGGACACCAAGTTGAAGAAGAGTATTGCTTTCCATCCACAAATAGATGGCCAAACAAAGGTAGCGAACAAAACCATCATACATCTTTTGAGAGGTTATTGCAGCAAGCATCCCAAGCTTTGGAATGAGCACTTACATTACATTCATCATGCTTACAACTGGGCTAAGCACTCTTCTACAAATACTTCACCTTTTGAAGCTTGCTTTGGGTATTTGCATAAGTCACCTTTAGATTTAATTCTTGAGAAGGATGTGGCCATTGATGGGCATAGTGACATTAAAAATCTCGCATGTTCATTGAAATAATTTAGCTTATACATCAGCAGGTTCAAGAACATCTTGAAAAAAGTAAAGGCAAGTACAAGGAGAGGCATGATAAACACATAGTTGATCATAAGTTTCAAGAAGGGGATGAGGTATGGCTACATATTAGTAAGGAAAGAATGAAAGGAGAAGGTAAAAAGCTGAAGCCTATTCATTATGGTCCATTCAAGATCCTTAAACAAGTTGGAAATAATGCTTTTCAATTAGATTTGCTTTCATATATGCAAATGTATTCCGTTATGAATGTGGAAAATTTACGTTTGTATGAACCTCCTTTAATTGATGATTATGAAAGTGACATTCAGCTTCCATCTATAGAGGACTTCTCACCAAAATTTTTCGATGAGTTGAAAGAGGATGCTATCCTTGACAAGAGGACATGCACTTCGAGGAGGGGAAATGTTGATTATGTTCGGGTTGGTCTTAAAGGCAGCAAACCGAGTAAGGCAAAGTGGATTGAGGTGGAAAAGGTGAGGGACATGTACCCTCATCTTCTTAACAGGTAATTGAAGGCTTTGGGGGTCCAAAATCTTCCCAATGGGGAGGTGTGATCAGGTGATCATGTCCTAAGTGAAAAAAATGCTCAAAATTGGAATTTCTCAAAATTGGTTGAAACCAGAACTATCGGATAGGCCTCGTCAATACGATCCTGATGCCATGAACAACACTCAAATCCGACACTATATGTGAAAGTTATGCAGGTTTGAGGTTCACAATATCCTCCAAAAAAAATTAGTTTGACCATATTTGACTTTGACTTTGAAATTATTAAAGAAAAGAATATTCCACAGAATATTTCAAGAATATTCTGCAAAATATTCCCTGGAATATTCCACTGGAGCCTATCATATGTCGACAAGTGTCAAGTTATGATTAGTTGAAGGGTTGACTGTGGAGTTTTGGTGGCCAATCAATAGGCGCCACATGGCCCTAGGTTAGAAGTTCAAGTTTTGGTAAAAATTTGTTGGAGGCAAGGAGGATTGAACCCGGGACCTCCTGACCGACACGCACGCGACCGACCACTTGCGGTACATTGGTAATTAACATATATGGTTTCAAGTTTTATTATAAAGTTTTTAAAACTTTCAATTGGCAGAAATAAGGGGCTAGCCCCTAAGGGCCAACCCCTACCATAGAACTATCAGCAAAGAATTGGAGGGCTACCACCGACGGTTACGGTGGCGGTTAAAGCCACGAATGTGACCACTCCATGGCATTTAACGTGCGGACCAAAACCTTATCCATCAGCAAAGAAGACCGTCCGGTAAACGCGCATGTGAACGCACCCTTGAAACCAACAGTTATATTTAATGCCATCTAACCCTGCAGCTAAATTGGAGCATGCCACCAAATCCGGCGGGTTTTGGCCAAATTGTCGAAGTTAACTACAGTCCTTCCAACTTTGGTGGAGTTTTTTAGGCAAGATTGGGCAAATACTGTTTTGGTCATAACTTCTCCATTACTGAACCTTTTTGGATGAAATTTTAGCCAATTTCGACTATTCTGAGCATTCCAGAGCCATTGGAATAGGTTGTAGAGCCAACAGAGTTGATCTAGGTACTTTTTCTTCCGGGAAGCTTGGAGAGCCATCAGGGCCTAGAGGGTGTTGGAGCTATTTTGGGCTATGTTTAACCATTTGAGGTGAAAAAAAAAGTCAATTTATACTAATTTCTGCATTCTGAATTCATTTTTATAGCTGGTTTGGTCTGTTTAGGCCTTCTTTTCACTGTATTGCCAATTTTAGCATCATAATATATCAAGGACATGCCCATTGGGAGCCTTGGATCCGGCAGATGTAGCCCAGGAGGGGTGAACTACCTCATCATGTTGTTGTGTGTTTATGGTGAATTTATTCTGCTGTGTTATTCAGATTAAAATTTTTAAATAGTAAATTTAAACAACACTCCCTCACACCAAAATTCATAAACAGTTACCAAGAACAATTTGTTTTACTTGCAAGACCTTACAAACACTTTGCACACTTAATTTAATGGAAATGAATACTTTGAACAGCAATACAAATAATTTCATTTTCAGATCATTGATCCACCAACATTGTCATATTTTGCTACCATTTTTCCTGTGAGATCCCTTTTAGTACCATTTTTGTCTGGGTTTTCTACACCATCAAGAGAGAGAGAGATTTTAGATCTGAACTGCTGAGGACTTACAAGAACCCATCCCATTGAGGGGGATTGGTAACATCTTTCTATGTTCCCTTCCTTGGTGTCAAAAAATACAAAAATTCCTTAAAACATTCTTGTCTTGTCTATTGGATGCATGGAACAACTCTTGTTTTTATTTACTGCTTAATGTCTTTTTCTGCATAGATCTAGATTTTGCAGCATTTATCTTGGTCAACTAATTATAGATCTAAAGGAATTGGCAGCCATCTTTGTTGTTAGGGCTGTTTGTTATGCACGGCTAAAGTGAGCCTTTTTCGTACGCTTGCGCCTAAGATTCTTACTAACAACTGGCGACTCCACAAGGGTTTATGATTACGACCTCTATATTTTTTCAGATCCCTGCATATCCAGCTGCTTCAAACCCTAGGATTTCTCTTCAGCTTCTTGTTTTGCTTTTCTTGATGTTTTTTTCTAACCTATAAAACCCTAAAACATTAAAAATTCTAACTTCAATGTGTTTTCGGACCTATTGCACAGGTGACAGGCATCAGTCGTAGCTAAGATGAATTTTTTTTCTGAAAACTACTCCCGAGAGTGTTAGAAGTGCAAGTCACACTTTTTGGGCCAAAACCTATGACCTGAACCTCCAGGGCATAGAAAATAGGCCAAAACCTGTGACCTCTATAGAAAACAGGTCAGAATCTGTGACCTGAACTTTTTATGGGAATTTTTCTGAGATTTTTTGGGTCTATCTGGGCCTCTATTTAGGGTTTTCCGACCCCCATATCCACCTATTTTAGACCTGTACTTGTTCTGTTTTACTCATCAAAGTGGGAACCTAGCCCCCTAAGGCTTTAGTACCCTCCACCTTTCGTCGATGAGTTTTAGCTGCTGCAGGTTGTCTAAAATTTCAGTGTGTTTAGCCATTTTTCAGATCTGATCCCTTACCTTCAGATCCACTTTAGATTGGTTATTTATCCATCCAGAACACCTCCTTTTAGTTTTGTTTGGGTTTTCCTCTAGGGTCCCCTTCGCTTCCCTCCAGGTTATAGCATTTCGCCACCTCCTTTACAACAAATTTTCCTCTGATTTTTTGTTGTTTTACTGCACCTATTTCCAGTAGATTTGACCTTTAGATCATTGTCCCTCTCGAATTTAGATCTATTGGCTATTTTGGTGTGTTTTGACTAGAATTTTTCCCACCTATAGACTAGTTGTTAAGAGGCCCGCCTCCTCGGGTTTAGATTAATGCATAATTAGCTGTTTATTTTTTCTTATTTCAGTTTCATATACTGTTATCTGCAGGTTTATTTATAGTTATACAACACACTTTTTCTTTTTCTCTACAAATGTCTGGGTTTAAAAATTAAAATTTGCACACTTAACACACACACCCTAAGTGAAAAAGAGCCTAGTTAGCACCGCCAGGCAAAGACTTTAACATTGTAATAAATTGATCTTGAACCTCTCTGCCCTTGTTTCGGAATTGTAATCAGTTGATCCTAAACCTCTTTGCCCTTGTTGGTCTCTCTTCCCTTTGTGTCGGTTGGAAGACTTACTCCTCCACGTAGGATTTGAGTTAGTCCTCCACCGAGTCTGCACTCCGACTCCTCTTTTGGTTCATTGGGTTCCCCTTCTGGTTCCAACCCCGGTTCTCCCCCTGTCACCTTCACCATGTCTGGTTCAGGACCTAACACTGGTGGTAGCCCCGGTCCTAATGCTGGGAATACTACTAGTGGGACCGCAATAGGAACTACCCTAGCTGCTCCCTTACTCCCCTATATGGCAGGCCTCAGTCTTCCTGATTTTTACCAGTTAATAAATGACCCTATATGCCATGACACTGGTTTTCCTGCTATGCCAACCAAGATCCCTTTCAACATCCCCAAGTTTGAAGGTCTTCCTAGAGAAGATCCTACAAATCATGTTTGATCTTTCCACATGTGGTGTTCGTCTAACTCCATTACCAATGACTCTGTTCGTCTTTGCTTGTTCCAACGTACACTTACTGGCGAAGTTTCTAAGTGGTATGTTGATCAGGCCTCCTCCTCTCAAACCACCTTTGCAACTCTTGCCCGAGATTTTTTGTCTTATTTCTAGCTTCCCCTTCTTTATGACACTGGTACCGAACTTTTGACTTCTTTCTGTCAATCGTCTGCGACTCGTTTATCCGATCATATCCAGGAATGGTGGAGAAGAAAGAGCTTATGTAGAACCCCTACCTTCGAAGACCATGTCTACATTGACTGGTTCCTTAGATCCCTTTTTCCTGTTATAGGAAAATATGTTGCATCGCATTTCCCTCAAACCAAAGAATTTTCTCTCCAGATTGCATTAAAATATGACATGATCTACGCTCAGTCGTGTTATGTTTATACCATCTTACCTGATCTCCCAAGACCTGGTGGTGCCAACACATAGAGGGAATCTCATGCCACTGACAGTATCGTTGGAGCTCTTTCTCATCCTTACGCTTAGCCTCTAATGGGCTATGGTTTCCCTCAGGGAGGGGCCAACACCTCCAGCACTTTTCCCCCTCCCGGTAGCATGTATCCAGGATACGGCATGCCTCCTCCTTTTTCCCAACCTATTTACCACAATTTTACTCAACCTCCTTATTATCCATATCCATAGCCTGGTGCTCCAGCTCCTCAAGAATTAGCACCCTCGCCTCCCTTTCCTTCTCAAACCCCACAGCAACAACCACCGCCCCCTCAGGGGCAGGTGTATGCACAGCAGGGTATGACTAATCCTCCTACTTCCAAAAAGAAGAGGAAAGGCACTAAAAATAAATCTTCCCCCAGTAATCCTGGATCTAATCCCTAAGGTAATGCACCTAACACTGCTAACCAGCAACAAGGCACTCAGCCCAAGCAGGACAGACATGTTCGCATGAATAAGCCTTGTTCTTGTTGTGGTGTTTATGGTCATTACACTCACGATTGTCCTCTTTTACCATAGATGCGGCAGATGTGGGAGACTCAAGCATCATCGCGAGGACAACAAGCCTCCCCTTCCGTCCCTCCCCATGCTGCGCCTAGTCAGCCGGCTGTGTCTACTAATCCTTTCCCTCAGTAAGGATTTGTGGCTACCCCACCACCTAAAGGTCAGGTGGCCACTCAACCTCCCCCATATGGTACCTCCGATTACCAGATTATTATGATGAAATCTGAAGAACCCACTACCATTGACCTCAACCTTCAGACTCGATCCTGTCAGTACAACAAGCCTCCCACTACGTCTTCCATGGACTCCCCTTCTTTAGGTTCTACAGAGCCTCTTTCAACAACCAATGGTCCTTTGCAGATCCCTCAGCCTAAGGCATGGGTTCATACCAAGATCCCTAAGGGACCATTACGCCGAAATGCTGCTTCTAGAAAAGCTGCCCATTTGTATAGTATAGTATATTATTTGGCACAATCTCCTACTGCCATCTCAACGCTGGAACTCCTCCATTCGTGCCCTTCATAACGAAAATATCTACTATATGCCATGGGAACTATAGATCTTTCAAATGATCAATTGATCATCTTTGATGTTGACCGGTCAGAACATCCTCCTCTTCTTGCTTCCATCGCCTTCCAAATCCCAGTCAAGATCCGAAACACCAACGTTTCCGATTGTATCCTTGATGAGGGGGCATCCACCTGCGTGATGTCCACTTTGGTTTGGAAGGAACTTGGATCACCTGAGTTGGCCCCTTCCACTATCACCCTCCAAGACTGGGATGACCATGCTTCCTAGCCCTTTGATTCAGCCTTCTGGACCCCGTCCTCTTGGTCCTTCACCTGCAGCTAGAATCCATGAGCCTCTCCACCCTCCTGGAATGGTTACTCTAGGCCTTAACCATCTCGGAGCCATCCCACCTGACCATTACCCCTCTGGTCAGATACTGTTCCTAGCTCTCCCTCCTGGAGTGTTCTCGGTACTTGTCATGGCTACCCTATCCCTTCCTAACCTGACCCTGGGGATTTCCATTTGGTACATCGATCCCCCAGCCACTGCCCCGCCTGGTCAACCCAAACCTTATCTTGATTTGACCTCGGTTCAACCAGTCCCCATGACTCCTCCCGCTGCTACTGTGCTTCAGTCACCTCAACAAGAACCTTCTCCTGTTGCAACAGCTTCGCGTAAAAAGGGAAAATCTTGTAAGAAGGCACCAAAAGACAAGGTTGCCCCGACTGACCCTGCTCCTCCTCAGCCTCCAAAGCCTTGCACTTTGTGTGATGTCATTGGTCATGCCACCCATCATTGTCTCGAGTTTCCTTGTATCAAGCCCATGGTTAATGTCACATTCCTTGATTCTATTGTTCCAGAAACCTATATTCCTTCCTCAACTACAGCCAAGAATCCCAAGAATATTCACGCCAACCACTCCTGTGCTTTGTGTGATCTCCATGGCCATTATACCCACCTCTGTCCCCACCTTGAGGACTTCCACACCTCTCTAGCGACAGTTCGCCAATTCGAGGTGTTAGGGTCCTATAAATATAGGATTCATAATTTTGAATTTACTCTATTAAAATCTTGAAATATTGTACATACATTTGATTTCTGCAAATGTATTCCCAAATTAAAAAATGAAAAGAGGGTATGTCCTAAAATAAAAATCAAAGGACAAAAAGAAACAAAGATAAAAATAATATTAAATATGAACCCCATCAAAAATAGATCATGAAAGTGTTGCAAGTTTAAATTCCACTACTTTAGTTTACTTTTGCAAATACGATTGTGTGCAGCTTGTCCTAAATGCCACAATCCATGAGGGTCAAACAAATTAAACTTGACCTCTCATTCTTTAAATTTCATGTTGTTAGATAGAGAATAAAGATCTGTCAAACAGTTTAAACTTGACAAATCAGTCGATAGTTAGAGAATAAATGAGGAGCTCAACAGTTTAATCTGAGCCCTTGGATGAAATAAGGTTAGATTTCGATAGTTTATGCTGTAAAAGAACAATGGATTTAGGGTTGCAAGCTTAATGCACCCATGCAAATGAAGGAAAAAATGGTAGAGTAAATGATGGGTAGGAAGAAAGTAGTTTCACACGGCATGGATAAACATGATTTGGCATAGTTCTCATTTCCCTCCCCACAATGTGTTCTAGTACTAAAAGCTTCAGTCATAAAGGCTCAGAGCATTTCTCTGACTTTTGGTGGGACCAGACCCATGGCTTAATGACTGATTAGTACTAAAATATTGGAATCCCCTTCATAATAAGCCCTTTTTCCCCTTCATCATTCATTTTACCATAATAAAACACCTTTTCCTAAACACAATTTATGTAGGAAAAGTAAAACCCCTTTGACTAATTCCCTTTTTATACAAAAACACTCAAAAAACCCACAAAAATTATTTTAGCCTAAGTATAAATGTTAAAGTGATGATATTTGGACTTACAATGAAGAAATTCAATCTAAAAGTCTTATTTTACACTATACCTAGTCTATTTTTCATTCCTGCTTATTCATTTCATATTAACACTAATATAATATATTAACTCCCTATTTAACCTTTAGTCCGTATTAACATTAATTCATGTTATATATTAATTCCCCACCCAAATTTTAATTATAACCTATATTTTTAATTCCACACATGTCGAATATGTCAGACTCACTATATATATCAACCCCCGCCACATTAAGTTTCACGGGCCCCATGCCTTTTGACCAAAAGCTCCATCGCATGATCCGCACCGTCAATCTCCATCACCCAGATCTGACAGCGGAGATGGCCTATCGCATATCCAAAGGCACAATAGTTAACCGAACCTCAACCTTGCGAAAAGTGTTGTTTTCATGCTTTCTCTCCCCTCAATGTGTCCTACTCCCATTCGATCGCATCGCTCAAACAAATCCCACTCAACACCTTTTATCCATGCGAAAGCCACTAACAGTTTTTCTCCCCCCCGCCCGCACCCAAACCATTAAACCATTTGATTTGACTGCCAATTGAATTCATTCAATGTTAAATAAAAAAACAAATAAACCCACCCGCCTGCACCATTTTTTCACCATTTCAGTTAGAATTTGTGCACAGAAAGAGTTGTTAACCCAAAAATAATGACGCCGACTCTAGTTTAAGCCTAAATTGGAATTAAAATCACCAAATTTCTACTAATAACCTCAGAAAACCTCTGCTGTCCCAGAGAAACCCTCCTTACAGACCTCTGTTTCATTAACAAATTGTTTGATTTTTGCATGTTATTCTCAGAATATGAAATTGGGCCAACAGTTTCAATACTAGTTGAAAAACTTGTTTGCTCCAAATTCTTATATTTTAATTCAAAAAACTTCATTGAACAAATATTTTGTATACAAATAAAGGATTAAATCAAATTCAGAGAGATAAAATTGCACAGCGAAGGGTAAAAGTGAAAAGGTGACAGAGCAATCAAGGTAAAACAGTAAAAGTAAAATACAGAGGCAGTAAATGGTAAATATAGATGAAAACAGTTTCACCAACAACAATGAGTTTTATCCGAAGAAAAATTCAAAACAGTTAAAAGAACAATAAGGTTAAAAGATGAAAATAGAGCAAGAAGGGACATTTTCTAGAAATTTCTTGTTTAAATCATAGTTTTGCAGAAACTATTGTGGCCAATCCAAGATGCATTTTGCAAAACTGAAGGAGGTTTATGTTCCTAATATTTCCACCTACAAAAACCTCTCTCACGTTTCTAACAAACATTATGGGTTTGGAAATATTAAACAATATTTGAAAGCCCTTTTTACAGAAAATTCCTGTTTAGTCATCATTTTGGAGAGAAGAGTGTGGCCAATAATAAATGAATCTTACAAAACTGGAGGAGGTTTTTGTTCCTAGGAGACGCATATATAAAATGTGTCTCACTTTTTACACAGGTATTATAGAATGAAAGATACATGCACATCTTCAAAGCCTATTCTTCAGACTGTGAAAATTTGTGTTTTACACATCTTTTTGCAGAGCATATGGTGAATAGATGGAACTGAATTTTGGGAAATTGAGAGAGGTTTCTCTTAGTAACATATTTTTCTAAAAAAAAATATTTACATATTTACATATGTATTTCGGATTGAGATATACAAAGATATCATTGGACCCCAATTTTGCATAATTTCTGGAGCAAAATGCACAAAGGAAGGAGACAATTAGTGACTTGGATGCCTCATCATCAACTTAGAGTTGATATCAAATTTGAATTCTCTTCTTTGTAACCATCAATCCATAAGTATAGTGCAAAATAGATTCATTAGTTTTGAGTATCCTTTTATTAAGTTCTATGTATGTAATACAGTTTGAGATATTTGTAAACAATCTTGATATTTTTTCAAGATATTCTAGTTTAGAATTTGTATAAATACTTCATCCTTTGAAGTATTATTGTGGAATAAATTGCTGAAGTTTTCTATAGTAATTTTTGTTGTAACTGAAGGGTTTCTTGTAGCAAGTTCAAGTAGCAGACTGGATCAAAACCATAAAGCATCATATTTCAGGATTCATGTGATGAGCCATTGAAGTGAAGTACTTTCTTCTGTCATTGTTTATCTTCTTATGTTTTACATACTTTCATAAATGTGTTCTAAATTTGAATGATAAATCAGGAATATTATTACAGAATTTGTTAAAAGCACTTTGTTATTTACTGGTTTTCATTTTAATGTTTTCTACTTATTTCCAGAGTAGGGAACCCTTAATTTCTCCCTCTTTCGAATGACCTCTGTCTTCTTCACTCCTTATCCAGATCAAAGAATCCTTGATTGCTCTTTATCTCGATTAAACCACTTCACCAATCAGCTTGAAAGATCTTGAGTGACTCTGCTATCTTGCCCTGAAAATATTTGACTTTACACCTTGATCCTGATGTGTTTGCTTGACACATTGACTCCATTTTCCCAATGGAAAACTAGATCTACCACTATCCATCTCATTAAGTGATTTTTCCCACCAAACCAAACCAAATATCAAAACCAAATTGCCCCATATAACTAGCCTAAAATCAAACGTAAAAACATAGTTAAATCATATAGAGAGAGCCCTCTCTGAGAATTAGGAAGGCTAGATCCTAAGGCTTAAAAGTAGGTTTGTGGTTACCTCGGTGAATTATGTCTTTAACCTTAAGAAATTACTGAGTGATAACACGATGCAAAGCACAACGATTCCAATGCTCCCTTATTTGTGCATTTTTCTTCAGAAGAACCAGAGGACACATCCACTCCTATTAACATTCCCCCTCTAGATGTTGAAATGATAGAGTCTTCGGCCACTGTCCACTACCTGTCATCATTTATGAGATCCATGGTGGAAGACCCCCCTGGGACTTCCCCTTCTATTTCGCCTGACCTCCCTTCAGTGATCGCCTTGGGCTCAACATCGGTGGATCCTTCATCTACTTGTTTTTCTGTCACCCCTTGTGAAGATGCGCATGTGAAACTCTCTTCTCATGATGATGAGTCAGGTAGCTTTGCCGCGTCAGGTGATCTTTCTTTCACCAGTAACCCCATATTCTATTACGATGATGACATTATGGAATTATTCACCACCCCTGACTTTATCTATTCCCCCTTACATCGAACCCACGCATTCGAACCACATACACCTTGTGGCCATTACATTGACACCCAATGGTTGGGTAAGGGGGCACCCATATTTGAGAGACCAGGAGAAGCAATTCTCCATAACTCTCCTAGTGTATCTGGTCATGTCGACTCTAGTACCCTTATTATTCCCCATTTAGAAGAACCTATAGAGTTCCATATCACTTTAGATCACTCTAGGGATGATACCTCTCATCATTCCTTCATCTTACATCAGCAACCTAGTCCCATAGACATTGTCATTGACCAACCTGTGGGTTTTCTAGGAGAGCACTGGTTCATTATCTCCAAATCCTCTCTTTGGGATAGTGACACCATGTATGCCAACCTAGAAACATAAGTCCATTTGCTTCATATATGAAGTACCAAAAGAGATTGGTAATCCTCCATTCCATTTATCAAAGTGCATAACCATAACGAAAACAAATGGTGCACCACATCATAAAAATGTGTTTAGATTCCCCTTTTCTAAATACATTCTAGCATGACCATAACATGCTTGGGGGCACCTATGCCCCTCAACCATAAAAAACCTAGCTCTCAGCCAAAAACAACACTTAAACCCCCTTTCTCTGACAGGTTGCACTTTTCAGGTCATTTCTTGGGACAGGTTGCAGTTTTTTTCCCAGTACCTGCTACCCAGGTCGCAGAACAGACCCCAAAAAGTGCGACCTGACCTGTTCATGAGATTTGGGTGCTTAAACCAAAATTTTGATCCCCTTAAATTAAAGAGTAGGGTTAGGCCTCTTACCTGCAACTAACGGATCTCGATTCCAATGGTCAGTTTGTCTGCAATGATTGCCGCAATATTTAAGGCCTTCTCTCATCTCTACATTCACCATAGCTACAGTTGCAAATGAGTGAATTTGGAGGGAAAATGCCTTATTAAAAGAGAAACCCGCTATGAACAAACCGTAGCTCAGTTTGACAAATCGTCTGTACCGTTGGAAAGCACTCACCGAGCCCTAAAATGGGTATCTGTTAGTTTTTTGTGATTTGATACTTCACTAGGACACATTTTTTCCAAGAAGGGTCACTTCAGCACTCCTCAAAATCAAATTTCTTCACTTGCAACACTTGTACTTGGGGCACCACTTTGCCTCCATACTTTTCCATGCTCGTGTTGAATTTATTCATGAGTAACCACCTTGTAATCATGTCCTTATGGTCCCCATTGGACCTTTCTGTGTGGCAGCATCATCAGTCGCCCTTGTTTAGAGCATCCACATTGAGTCATCATCACATCCATGGAGTCTATCCCGAGTCCCTTTGTATCTCGCTATATTCCTCCATCCTTCATTGCTTGGTTCCTCTCTTGTGTCGCATATTATGGCCTTCAGTCCTACTGTCCCCTGTCCCCTTTGATATTGTGTCAAGTGCTGCCAGGTCATCCATGCCCTTTATGCTCTAACAAGGGAAGTCATCTGTCCGCTACTTAGTACCCCCCATTTCATCATCATCCCTGGTGGCAGTATGTCAGTCGCTCTACTATTTTCTCTCGTGCCTTAGTTGAGGATTCCTTATTTCCTCACCTATGGCGGGCCTCCTTCTGTCGACATTAGATCATTCATTCCAAAAGATAGGTCTAGAGGGAAGTGTACTTTGGTTCCAGCTTCCATTCTTGCTCGGTGCCTCAGATCAAGCAAAGGGACTCCTTATTGCCCTTTGACTTGATTGTTTCTCAGCTCCAACTCCTTACATCATGATCGAGATCTGTATACTTGATGGTTCAATGATGCAGTAGATTCTACTGGTGATTCCCGGGTGTGTGTGAGATGTTTCAGACCTCATGAGGGGGTGGCCCTTCAGGTAGCCCCCCACATGCCTGGATTACCTCTTCATTACATCCTTTTATGCAGCTCCATAGATTTGATGATGTCGGCCTCAGCCGCTTGCAACGCCTTTTAGTTTGCATGTATCAGTCATATTTTCAGAGCCATTTCTTGTTTACAGGGGAACTTTGGTTGTACTTATATCTCATGTACTCAGATATTATTATATAAGTCCTAGTTGTTATCCTAGGCACAGTATGTATGTGGGATTCATTATCATGTTTTTATCTGGCTCATGTTTATGCCAGCATGTACTATATAGTTCAGTCCCTTGTTTACTGGATGCGTTATTCTATGTACTTTGTCTCAGTGGGCATATGTATGCCTCCCCCACCACCTATAGCACAGGTACTCACTCATAAAAGAGACTTGTCGCACCTGTAAGTCTTGCCTCCTCAGGGTCTAGTCCTCTAGCACTTTGGTCTACATTATATTTCTCTCTCTCTGACTTCCCCTTTAGTGTCTAGTGATTGAGTTCTTACAAAGTACTTTGGTCATATGATTAGCTCCTAACACTCACACGCTGGGGGGAAATCTGTTACACAATTTTTTGGTCATCTAACCTGTTACTATTAGATGGACCAAAGTACACCATGTAAGACCAATTTTACCCTAATGAAAATTTCTTTCACTATGAAAAATAACTTAGTAAACCACATTTATTAAGTTTTTTATGGTCTAAATAGGAAACCCCATGAGGAAATATTAAATAAGTCCACATTTTTTTTATTTTCCTCAAGGAATAATTAGTTAAACTGCAGTTTAATTAATATTCCTGGTCATTATTTATCTTATTATTTTCTAGGAATAATTATTTAAACCTTATTTAAATAATATTCCTTGTTAAATTTGACTAAATCATTTATAAGTAATTAAATAAATCATTATTTATTTGATTATTACTCAACCACATCCTTAAAATAATAAAAATCATTATTTATTTATTATTTACAAATAAAGGGATTTGACCAAAGTCAAGTTCTTTTTCCCTCCAACAAATATAATAAAATATTCCATAAAAGTTGGATCTTGATTTGGTTAATAATATTTTAATTATGCACCAATATCTATACTAACTCAATATTTTGTTATAAATAGAAGAATTTTCCCATTCATTCTCTACCTTTTGTTGCCTAAATATCACTCTGTATCTATACTTTTGGTTTGACTTTGATCCACCATCATTGTCATATTTTGCTACCATTTTTCTTATGAGCTCCCTTTGAGTTCCATTTTTATCTGGGTTTTCTACACCATCAACAAGAGAGAGATTTTAGATCTGAAGTGCTAAGGACTTACAAGAACCCATCCCATTGAGGGGAACTGGTAACATATTTCTATTTTCCCTTCCCAGGTGTCAAAAAATACAAAAATTCTTTAAAACATTCTTGTCTTGTCTATTGGATGCATGGAGCAACTATTGCTTTTATTTATTGCTTAATGTATTATTTTGCATAGATCTAGATTTTGCTGCATTTATCTTGGTCAAATAATTGCATATCTAAAGAAATTAGCAACCATCTTTGCTGTTAGGGATGTTTGTTATGCACAGCTAAAGTGATCCTTTTTCGTATGTTTTCGATTAAGATTCATACTAACAGTGTCCAAAGACAGTATAAAGCTCAACCCTCTCAAAGCTCAAGACATTCTCGAACTTACACCTCCTCCTACCCTTCACTAGTTACAAAGGCTTCAAGGCAAAGGAAACTTTATTCATCGGTTTGTCCCTGACTATGCCACCACTGTGCATGAGTTTCTTAGACTCATTCGATCTACTATTCCATTCGTTTGGCATGACCAAGATAAACAGTATTTTGATGCTATTAAATGTGCTCTCACTTCCGCTCCCTTGATTAGTCCACCTAAATTTGAAAGGGACTTCATCATGTATATCTCAACTTTCACCTATTCAGTTACTGGGGTCCTAATCCAAGAATATGCTATCGGAAATGAGCATGTCATATACTATGTCAGTAAAAACCTCAACGGTCCACTTGTGCCCTATTCGCAAGAAGAAAATTTGGCGTTGGATGTAGTGTTCTCTGTTCAAAATCTTCGTCATCAGATCCTTACGCATACCACTAGAGTTGTGATTAATTCCAACCCTATGGCCTTCATTTTGAGTCGAAAAATAATCAATGGGAAGTATGCCCATTGGATCGTCATTCTCCAAGAATTCAATCTTGAATTTATCACACCCAAGAGTAAGAACACTTGTCAATCTTTGAATTTACTACTGGTGTGCCAGATCTGTCAGTCAACGATGATATTCCAGACGAACACTTGTTCGCCATCACCTTGGATGACCCTTGGTATGGAGATATACTCACTTATTTGTGAACCTATAAATTATCCTCCCATCTTAACCATGATATTGGACAACGTATTCAACATCAAACCCCTCACTACCTCCTCATTGGTGACGATCTCTATCTTCATGGTGTCGATAGTATCCTTCTTCATTGTCTCATGCATGTTGAAGCTGAGCAGGTGCTCAATGGCTACCACAGTGGCACTTGTGGTGGTTATCTCTTTGAAATGAAAACTATCCAAAATATCATGTGCGTCGATTAATTTTGGCCTTCTCTCTTTAGTGACTGCATTGAGGTAGTCAAACATTGTCCCAGTTGTCATTTATATGCCCTTAAGGTGTGAGATGCACCTACTCCCCTCCATCCTGTCACCTCAGCTGGTCCTTTCTATAAATGGGCTATTGACTTCATGGAGTGTCAACCCCCATCTCCTAATAACCACAAGTATATTATCATGGTTGCCGACTATTTTACCAAATGGGCTGAAGCCATGCCTACGCTTAATAACATTACAACCATTGCAACCTCGTTCTTCTTTAACCATGTTATCGCTTGATTCAGGGTTCCAAAAACAATTGGTTTCTAACCATGGCCGACATTTTAAATATGATTTATGGCATGAGATATCCTCTATTATGGGCTTTGAACATCAATATTCATCATCTTATTACCCCCAAGGCAATGGTCAAGTTGAAGCGGTCAATTAATGTTAAGTCCCTATATTACTAGTATAGTCCCTTATTTTTGTCAGTGTAGCCCCCTTATTGTTATTTTTGTACCCCTGTAACCCCCATATTTTTATTATTATTCCCTTACATTATTATTTTTAGGTCGGCTAGGATTATATTGTGACCCCATGGACTGCTATATATAGAAGTAGATTTTTCCAATTGTATCATCCAAGAATTGTTCATTTGTATAATGTAAAGGAGGTTTTCCCCTCAAAGTGGCTGAATTCTAAGGCATTGATCTCTCTTTTCTTATATTTTTGGAGCTGGTTTCATAACATTTGGTATCAGAGCTTTGGATTCTAGGGTTTCGCTGCTCCAAACAGGTCATCATGACATTTTCGCTATAACGATTTTTATACGAAGGTTCAAAAGCTGATATTTTTATCACACGAAGCTTAAATCGTGAGGAACTTCTTGTAAAAAATTCATATCTTCGTTCACAATATTTTCAGAGATATTATTTGTGGAAGTTTGGGTTTTTGCAGGCTCCCGAATTTCATCTAAAAGACGTTACCTTGGGAAAATTGGTATAGCTCTCTATTTGAGCATCGTATTGGAATTATGTAAAAAGTGGCCGAATGTGCATGGATTTTAGTTTCTTGTGTAGAAATTTCAGAGTTGAAGGAGGAAACAGTGACACGTCGCATTCTGTACAAGTTCGCACTACTGAACCAATCCATAATTAGGTCATTGTGGGAGATTGGGCCTAACTTTGGCTTGAAGCATCCAAATCAGGTCATAATTGTGGCATTCAAAACAATATTCAGAGGGATACTACAAGACCGAATTTCATATATTGAAGATCCACAATCATAGAGATAATTCAGTTTCAATATCGAGCTCCTCAAAAGCAAGAAAAAGGTGTGTATTTTTTTCAAATTGCATAAGTATTTTTTGAAAAACTAGTTTGAAGTGATTCCAAGGGCATATTGAAGCATAGATATCAGTATTGGGTTCTAAAATGCCCCCTAAAAATAATTCAACACCCATTAAGCCCTCAAAATACTCTACTATGACTCATGAAGATGAAGAAGTGAAACATGATATATCAAAATTACAAGTGCAAGTGCACCAAATTTTGCTCTCGCAAAGAGCAACAAAAAATGAAATGGAAGTTTTGAAGAAAGGTGTGGACGCAAAGATGGATGGTTTGAAGAAAGGCCTGGAAGCTAATATGGAGGATTTGAAGAAAGGCATGGAAGCTAAGATTGATGGTTTGAAGAATGGCATGGAAGATATGGAAGAAAAAATGGAAGACATGAAGAATGATATAAAAGCAGACATGAAAGGCTTGACAAAGTTGATACAAGAAATGATTCCTAATGGCGAAAAGATAGTAAAGGAAACTCATGATGAGAAAAAAAGAAATGTTAATCTTGATTTCATAAACTCGAACGTTGGATGGAAGACCCACCATATTCCAAAGATCGATATAAGGAATTTTTATGGCAAGGATCCCATAACATGGATACTACAAATGGAGCAATATTTTGATCTCAATAATGTGAAAAACACACAAAATATACACACTAAAACTTTATATTTAGAACAAAATACATTTGTATGGCATCAATGGATTTGCTCCCATAAAAAAATTGTCACTTGGTAAATTTTTACGGAGGAAAAAATAGCACATTATGAGGATACAAAGAGCAACACCTTCTTTAGCCAATTGATAAATCTCAAAAAAAAGGGTATTTTTAGCGAGAGAAGTTTTGATGTGGGAGACTAGTTATTTTTATGGCTACAACCATAAAAAAAAAGTCCCTCAAGCAAGATAAGAAGTGTAATAAATTATCACCAAAGTACTATGGTCCTTACAAGGCCCATTGCAAAAGATTTGTACTATGGCATAAAAATTGGAGCTTCCTGATTCTTCACGAGTGCATCTAGTTTTCCATGTTTCATGCTTAAATAAGGTTGTAGGTGAAAAAATTCCAGTTCAAAAAATATTTCCATAACTTGATGAGGAAAGAAAAATAATATTGGAACCTAAAGCATTCACAGAAACAAGAACTCGATAGCTACGAAATTGATCAATTTCAAAGTATCTCATCAAGTGGAAGAATTTACCCACTGAAGATTCTATATGGGAGGATGAGAATTTTATACAAAAGCATCTAGAGCTACTCAAGTGTTGAGGACAACACTTTTTTGAAGGAGAGGGGCATGTTAGGTCCCTATATTACTATTGTAGTCCCTTATTGTTGTTAGTGTAGCCCCCTTTATTGTTATTGTTGTACCCCTGTAACCCCCATATTGTTATTATTATGCCCTTAAATTATTATTGTTAGGTTGTCTAGGATTATATTATGACCCCATGGACTCCTATATATAGAAGGAGGTTTTGTCATTTGTATCATCCAAGAATTGTTCATTTGCGTAATGTAAAGGAGGTTCCCACTAGAAGTGGCTGAATTCTAAGGTGTTGATCTCTTTTTTCTTCTATTTTTGGAGCTGGTTTCATAACAATTAAATACTTAAAAATATGCTTCAACAGACGAGGAATAAACACAAGAAAAATTGGAACCTTATGCTCTTCCCTGATTTGTGGGCCTATAGAACTTATGTTAAAACCACCACCAAGTTTACACCTTTCCACCTTGTTTCTGGGGAGGAGGCAGTGTTACCTATCAAGTGTGAAATCCCCTCCCTTCACCTTACCGTCAAACTCCTCCTAGACACCCAAAATTTAGAACAATGAATTATCATGCTTGAGCACACCAATGAAGATCGTCGTGTTGCATTGCAAACCATTCAAGTGACAAAAAAGAACACCGAAGCTCAATATTACTAGAAAGTACAACCTCATACCTTTAATGAAGGCAACCTTGCTCTTGTTTATGACCAAGCTCATGATGTCCGGGGGCATGGGAGGTTTGAATCATTATGGCTTGGACCTTACATCAATGTAAGTGTTTTTTCAAGGGGAAATACATTTTAGAGGATTTTGAAGCCCAACTCATTCCTAACCCTCGTAATGAACTCTACCTGAATAAATTTTACCCATAAAATTTCCCATTGAAACGCATGTATATTTTTCTTTTCTTCATTTTAGGTAGCTTTCATTCCCACCCCCATCATCTCATACCTTATCTTGTTACGTATTTTAGATGGAACCATCATCTGCACCTCATATCGACTATCCTAATGGTGCAACTCTTTTCTCCAAGAATCTTGCCTCAACATCTTCGGCCATTTTTACCCCTGTTCATTCATTAGTTCATTCCAACGGCATATGCATTGGATCTTCCACCAATATCCAGTCTGAATATGATGTTGTGATAGGTTTGTTAGCTGATTCCCTTGATCATCACATCCTTCATCTTCATGTTCGTCTAGATTCCCTACTACTTGCCATGCAGTTGAATGACGTTTATCATGTGCATAATCATATCCTATTTAGAAAATATTTACGAGTTAATATTTTGGCATGTGAATTTGAATTCGTTACATCCACTCATGTTCCAAGGGCCCAAAATCATTATGTAGATACCATTACAAATACAATTTTATAGTGGAATTTATCACATATAATAAGGAAACCATAAACATCAACACACGGTGAACCACAATCATCACAAAATATGCATAACCATACTATGTATCATCACATGAAAACATATAAGTGTTTGGAGTCCACTACTCTAAATACATCTGACATTCCCATAGCATGTTACATAACCAAAAAAAATGGAAACCATATGTCCCTATCACTAGTCACTATCATATGGAGGCTCCCTAGCCAATGGATCCATACCACCAGCTCGTAGGTCTTGAACTGCCTGACTAACCGTAGCTATGCACTGCATGATACCTTTCCACTCTAAGGGAAGAACAATGCACTCATCCATATACTGATATTCTAAATCATGCCATCTGTTCTCAGTCACCTCGGTTAGTAGCACATTAAATCTATGATAAATATACTCTAGTAGACCATCACTGTCTGGTCTCTGTCGTGACATTGATCCACCCGAATATGCAGCCCCAGGCGCTGCGGATTGGCCTGTATATCATACCGGTTTCACTGGTGCTATATATGCATCAGACAAGTTTGGAAATCAATACCACATATATAAATATTATAAAATTTAAATGAAGCCAAACATATAGTAAATTTCACTTACTATCTGGACCCCACTCTCGTCCCGGCGGTAGGGGAAAGTGGCGACCCCCCTAATAATTCATGCCACTATACAGATATTCACCTATGTACAATGGCATTTGGTCCCAATGTGCAAACAAATCAGGTCAGAAAATTATTCTAACTCCCCCTCCTCCACCTCATCGCAACAGTTGCCCCCAGTGCCGCATCCTAGGCTCCTGTGGGCCCCCATCTTAGATCTCTACATATGGACGGATGGTAGGCATATTCTCAAAGAATAATGAGCATAAAAATTTCCTTAATAAACAATTATGATTGGTTTTTCACCTACATAAGGTAAAATATCATTTCAATGATGAAAACATCATCTGGGCCCACCCATAGTAGGTCCCTTTCAAAACACTCTCTACCAGAATAATCTTCTCTCCAGTGATGTGATGAAAGGCATGACTATTGAAGATCCATACCACTATTGTAGCTCTAAATTGTGTCACCAACCTCTCTATGTAATTGATATAAATGGTTGTGCCCTTTGCTAGAACACTCGAAATAAAAATACAATCCACGAACTCACCCATCTACCTCCCATGAGGCAACACTGGTTGTATCTCCCCTACCATCCCCAAGGGGGGAAGTCCTCTCAAAAAAAATATGTCTTGGATCATCAACTCGATCCTATGGCATTTTACCACAAAGGCCTCATGATTTGGGTCCCAGTATCTTACTATCCTCAACATCAAGGGATCACCAACCCTCATCAATGGGTTCTCCAAGAACTTAAGAACCCCATAACAAGCCAAAACTCCTTTGACTGTTGGATTCCCCTGAATCTCAGCATGAAGAGTCTCTAAGTCTCATTCTTTCCATGAAACCTTCATCCCTACCATGGCTATAAAATACCATTATGTTTTATCAGTTGAAATTTAAAGGCATACATCCCTATTCCTTAGCCTCAACCTTCCATAGGCCATGAATCATGATTTTCCTCCTTGCCCAAAACACAATTTTTCCCTTCAAAAAAGTGTTAGATGCACTTTAGGGCCATGTTTATGTGTTCTAGAATGTAGATCATGCCCCAAAAAGTGCTCTGCGACATGAGGAATAGCAGAGGTCTCCCATAGCCAACTTAGGCCCTAATATGAAATTCTAAACCACTAAATTTGAAGAGTAAGAGCATGCCACCTACCTCCAACACACAGATCTTGATTCCGATGGTCAGTTTGTCTACTACGATCTCCACAATATTTAGGGCCTACTCTTCCTCTCCAAATTTTACAAACCACACTATGTAAATGAATTGGATTCGGAGGCAAGATGTCCTTCTACAGGGAAAACCCTATTTTTCCGTCACCCATTGTGACCCAACCATAGCTCAGTTTGATGAACCATTAGCACCGTTGGAAATCTCTTACCATGTCCTATAATGGGTCTTCATTTTTTTTTTTTAATTTGACACTTCAACCAGAAGCCATTTTTTCCACAAAGTTTCACTTTGCCACCAATTCAAACTGAATTTCTTCGTATGATCCACCTGTACTTTAGTACCACTTTTCTTTGGAACTTGTTTTATCTTGTGTTGATTTTCGTCATGGGTAACCCTTATTTAATCATGTTTTTTATGGTCCCCCTGGGCCTATCCTATGTGGAAACATCATCGAGTCACCCTTGTTCAGAGCATCCAAGATGAGTCACCCTTGCACTCATGGAGTCTGTTCCAAGTCATATTATGTCTTGTTACAGTATTCCATCCATATTTCCATCAAATTCATCCTTATTTTCTCCTTTTGGCCTACATCTATATTTTTCCATCTATGAAAAGCCCCCATATTAGTAATCAACCACCCCCTCTAAAATCAAGTCAGTCACTCTAGGTCAAACATGCATATTATGCTCTGATAAGGGAATTCCTAAGTCTTCCTATCAATTTATATCCTTCCATCATTATCTCTGGTGTTGGTCTATGATTCATTCTATTATGATCCCTTGTACCATAGTTGAGGATTCCTTATTACCTCAACTCTAGTGGGCCCTCTTCTGTCGACTTCAGCACATTCATTCCAGAAGAACGGTCTAGAGTGTAGTGTACCTTGGTTCCAACTTTTATCATTATTCGATATATCAAATCAAGAAAAGGGAATCATAATTTTCCTTTGACTTGGTTGTTTCTCACATGCTCGACTCTAGCTCATTATTGCATGATTGAGAACCATACACTTGATTGTCTAGTGATCCCGCAGATTGTACCAGTGATTCCTAGGTGTGTGTCATTTATTTCAAACCTCATGAGGGGGTGGCCCTTCAGGTATCCCCCCACATGCCCAGATGACCTCATATTATGATCCACCCTCAAATTCAGTTCTGTAGATTTGATGGGTTCAGTTCTAGCTGCTTGCAATGCCCACAAAATGCATGTCTTCTTCATATGATCCATATAGGTATTCAGAGCCTTTCCTATTCAATAGGGCTTCTTTGGTTGCGGTCCCCCCTACCCATTTCAGCTTGAGGGGCATTATGTATCATGTATTCATATGTTGTTATATTCATTCCTGGCCTATGTTTTTCCATATGCATTATGTATATGGGATTCATTGTATTATGTTATGTCCCATTGATGCCAGTGAATCATGTATTATGTACTTTGTAGCTCAGTCCCACATTGTTGTGATCACCATTATTATTTGTACTTATTTATCTCAGCGGGTATGGGTATGCCTCCCCCACATCATTTGAGATCATGTACTCCAAAATAAAAGGAGACTTATATCAATTTAATAGGTCTCACCCCCTCCATTTTTGGCTTTCCTTACATTATTTCAATTGTCTCTCTCTCTCTCTCTCTGACTCCCCTTTGGTATCTTGTGGAAGAGTAATTTACAACATATTTCATTCATATGATTTTCTCCTAATGCTCATACATTGGGGGGAAATCCGTTATCATCAAAAAATGATCACCTATCCATTTCTAACTAGGTGGATCGAAATACACCATGTAGCTTTAGTTTTACCCTAGTAAAATCACTTTTACTATAGGAAATAAGTTAATAAACCAATTTTATTAAGTTATTTCTGATTAAAACCCATGAGAATAATTAAATAAACCATTATTTATTTAATTTTCCATAGGAATAATTATTAAATCATTGTTTGATAATTATTCTTTGTCACATTTGACTAAATAACCTAGGAATAATTAAATAAATCACTATTTATTTATTTTTCCTTAACTCCATCCTTGGAACAATTGTTAAATCATTATTTAATAATTATTTAATTTCACGCTTTTCTTATTATTCTTGAAATAATTAATAAATTATTTTATTTGTTAATTATTTCTAAACACAAACATTTTACCATTTTTAATATCTTTTCCCTCTCCAAAAATATAATGAAGTATTCCAAGCGGTATCTAGATTTTGGTCAATAATATTTTATTATTCTCCATTTTCGAGATCAAACCAATACTTTTCTATAAATAAGAGGGGTTTTCATGCATTTCTCACCATGATCATTATCATTGTCACCATTATTGTCTCATAGTTTTTGAGCTCCCATTTTGAGTTCTACATATTGTTTGGGTTTTCACACATTTGATAGAGGAAGATCTGAATACTGAAGCAACAAGGACAACAAAGGACCCATCCCATGGAGGGGGATTTACGACCCTTTGTAAATATCCTTCCCTAGGTTCTATTTATTCTTTCAAATATTTTCCATGATTGGGTTATTACATCAGATTCATTCTTGTTGTGTAATATTCCCAAATGGGAAAAGAAGGAAGATAGTGCATAAAACTGGAAATATGCAGAAATATAAATATATCAAAGCATGAGACAACAATAGATCCATTCCATTATGAATATAACAGTAAAATAGGTACAAGATCTTGAGGAAAATATCACTCAAGTTGGGAAAACAAGCCTCCCATGAAAGCATACACCTAGATCTAAAATGTTGTTAATACATGAAATACAGGAGTGTAGAAAATTACGCTGTCTAAGAGAGAATAGTAGCTGAAAGATATAAAAATGTATTTTTTCTGATATAATGCTCCAAAAATGGTAAGGCTAGAGATCCATGCTCCAAAACAGATTTCCAGGACAACCCAAGAAAGGTTTCCGGAAATACACACTATACAAAATATAGCAGATTTGGCCCTAGGGCTGAATAATATCTGCAATTGAATCACTGATGGGAGATGTATTATCTAATATAAAATATGGCTGATCCTTCTCCAACAGGTCTCCTAAATGAAGGGCTGATCCCCACACAAGAAACCGAAACACTCCAAATAGGGAAATAAACCCACTGTTGCAACTGCTCTCCAAAATAAGGAAGTCCTTGAGGGAAACTGCGCTATAAATAATGAATGTTACTTGGCCTAGTTCCAAAATATGAAATGAAGCCCTAAGAACTCCCTCACAAGCTTCCATATGAAAGGATGATCCCTCCAATGGAAAACTAGCTCAGAAATTGGAGATATCTCTCCTCCACTGCTACACCCCTACAACACAACCCAAATCTAAACAGAACTGCATTGTACATGAGACTAAAGCTTATCAAAATGCCTGAATGTGGAAGTATAGTGAAAAATATTCCAAGAGCTACTCAATGGAAGAGGTGGGATTCCTGATCAGGAACACCCAGTGCTAAACAACACTTGCAATCTTAGCTAAATAGCTGAAGAAAGCTATATGTCTAAATAGAACATATATCAAAATATAAGCATATATCAACATGAATAATATGGCTTCCATCCTCTTCCTTATATAAGAAATGAGCTTCAAAACCCTAAGCCCCATCCATTAATGACACTACTTTCATGCAATGTGTCCTCATCTAAAACTGTGTTGTCCCTCCATTATGTCCACTCCTCCATGACAGTGCTGTTGATTTGGTAAAAGTTGACCCAGTCAATGTGCTCCAGCCCCTGTTCACACCTTAGGGTGCTTTATTAAGATGAAAATATGATCCAATTTCACATGAGAAATGTTTTTATTCTTCATAAAGAGATTTATGGGTCTCCCTACCCACTTATTCACCTATCTAAGTGACAATTTTTTTTTAATATTCCAATTAGCTGCAAGCTAATTCAAGAATATTACAGTCCTCCCCTCCAAAATTTTGCTTGTCCTCAAGCAACTGCAAGGATACTACAAAATCTCCAATGGATATGTCTCCTCCCAGGAATAAAATTTTTCCTTTGGTGGATAAACCAAATAGCTCTCATCATGAAAAAGTGGGAGATATATGGAAAGATTTATATGTTTTCCATTGACCTCCTCAAGGCATGAGAGATGGTAAATGTTGGGTGCTTCAATCCCAATGAGAAACTCCAATCTCCATGCTATCATCCAAACAAAATGAGCCATCCTTGGTAGCTCATGGGAACAATCATCAATCCCCTGCTTCTGCAATGTATAGGGGCTGCATGGCTGAATTATGAGAGATAAAATTATTCAAATTACGTTGTCTCTCTCTCCATTTATGATAAATTTGGAGTTGCTGATCTTGGGTTGTAATAATATAGTCCTCATGAATCCCAAAGATACTTGGAATCTCATGATCCCACTCCTTGGTTCTAGGAATATTTCTTTCCCAATCCTCCCTACACATAGTGGGTAGAGTATCATCACCATAGGGGCTCCAAAAGAAACATGGACTAAGTGTCATATGATGTACTAGAGGGTGGAAATAGTCCTTCAAATGACACCAGCATTGTTATTCCTCTACCTGTCTCAAAACATCATATGATAAGTGGCCATCCAACCACTTTCTTGTTGCCATAAGCTTCTCAAAAGCTTGAAAATAGTGAAGGACACTAGGTGTTAACTGAATATGAGTCAGACAAAACATCTTTTTCCTAAAGTCCTCCATGAAGTGGTCATTCCCATCACTGAATGTAGTTCCCATAGGATGATGAAATCCAAAGAGAGGCTTGCTCTTTTGTGGAGAAATGTGTTGCAAATGGATGGTAAAGGAATGTACATACATTGTTAGTTGATAAATAAGTAGCAAAACACAATATTTACCATATATTGTAGACAAGTTGGTGAAGAGGTCCATAGATTAACCTTCCCATTCATCCATCAAAAGGGGAAATGATTGTAACAACCTTGCAAGGTGGTTGCTTTCCTCCTCATACATCAAACAAGCTACATATCTCTTGATATGTTGGTGCAAATCTTCTTTGAGATCCTCCCAATAGAATCCCTCCATGATGGTGTGGTAAGACTCAATGAAGTATACATGTCCTCAAGAGAGTTCCTCATATGAAGCATGTAAAATCTCCTTCTTGAGCTTGGAGTCTCTAGTCAAGTAAATCTAATCATGGAAATAAATGACTCCATCAACCACTCTATACCACCCATATATCACTTGCCCATCAATAACCTTACATGTGAAGAGGTTCTTGGAATATTCCACCAATAGTTGGGACTCCCAATATGGATCTAGGCTTGCCAACAATGATAGCACTGTAGAAATCTAAAATGAAGCGCTTGTCTCATCATAAGTCTCCTCTTTGACATGCTTGATGCCAAAGTCACATGTTGGAGTATTGTTACCCCACTTTTGTTGCCTCCCTTGCAGCTGATCTTGCCCAAGACAAGATTGAAGTACATGGAGGTCAACCTCCTCTTGGAAGGTATTTCCCTTCCAAAACTTCCATAGTTCTACCAATGCATGCAAGAGTGTTAATAACCTCTTGTCATACTTAGAAATCTGCCTCATGTGTGGAAGTATCATTTGCTGCCCCAAAGCCATAGAGTGGCCCTTTGACACCATGCTCATGTCATCATAGATTTCAGGATCATTATCTTTCAGGGCAAACAGTTGAGTGGGAGATGACAATGTCCACATCAGAAAATTTCTCACCCCTCCTTTGAACCCATCAAAGGTTCTCTGCACTATGCTAGCTCCTCTGAAGGCTCCTTCCTTAGCCAAATCTATCAAAGCTACACCATGTTGAGAGAACTCTTTGTTCATCTTCCAATCAGGGGGTCTCCCTAGTGGAATGCCTCCATGTAATGAAACATCAAGGCCTAGAGCAGGTTGTATATGTGGGTGGAATAATTTTTCCCTGTCCTCACTGCGCAAATCATCTTGCCTCTTCTATTCATCAACCTTTGGAAATATAGAGGGGTGTGTGCTCCTAATCATACGATGTTGGTCCTCCTCCCTATCTTCTTATTTCATCTTCAAGATCTCACAGTCTATCAATAATGGCACATGCTGCTCATGGATTGTGCCTGGATCTCCACATGTGAGATTGTTAGTTTGAGGGGTCCTGACCTAGGTTCAGAGGTTAAGGTTTGCCAAAAAACCCCTATACTACTGGCCCTTTTGACAATGACCTGCTTGCGCAAGCCAAAGTCTCACCCGAAGCAGTATGGGAGGGTGCTGGAACCAGGTTTTCGCACCCTGAGAGAGAGTAGGTAAGTCGAGGTAGACCTGTGTTTGCAACTTATCAGATTCGCACATCGTAAGTATATTCCTAGGATTTTAACATTATAATCAGTTATTAACCATAACAGAGCTATTACCATTCACAGATCTAATTAATACCTTCACATCCACATGTGTATCAACAATTACTAGCACATAATACCATAAACGCGGCTATAGATACATTTGCAGCATAAACAGATAGCATAGATGTATTCACAGCTTAAATAGATACCAACATAGAGCCTTTATAATTGCAGCAAATAACATATCACAGATATACTTATGCAAGACACAGATACATTTGCAGCTAAATAACGATCACAGATATGCTTCAGCAGTAAACAGTATCGATCTAGATAACATACAGATGCTTTAAAATTACTTCGCATTCATTAACATTCAGATCCACTTACAATAGAAACTAGTCATGCACACAGCCTAGCGGGGTCCACACACAGTAGGACTGAGGATCTCCGCACACACAGCCCATAGGAGTCCTTACCCAAAACGACCCAAAAAAGATCTAACATTTTGCACGTAGCATCAATCTTAATTCATGCCTACCTCTAGACTCAAACTATTCATCTATTTATATCGATGTAGCCTACGCTATGCTATGGTCTGTAAACCATGGTTTTCGGACTATAGGTCTACCCTTTGACCCATTACAATGCGTTTGGGGCTTTGACCCACCCCAAAACCCCTGCGTTAAACTAATCAATACAAAAAATATACAAAATTCGCAGCTTAGGGAGCCTTGTTCCAACAGGCCCCCAACATAATCTTGTGACTTGTCCCTATGGCCATGGGTTCTCCATCTTCACCTGTAGCTACTTGATCGCCTCAACCAGCAGGGGTAGCACACCTTCACTTTGTGCAACAACATTCTAGGCTATCTCCACCAACTTCTACGAAGTTAGGCCTTCTGTAGCAACAGTGACGCTCTCTAATGTCTGGTTCAGTTTCTTGACTGTGATGTCAACATCCTGAGACCGCTTAAGGGCCTCATTAGCCCATGGCTTGAGGTGATCACTCAAAGTATTCTTCCATTACCAAAGGGATTCCATGTCGTCCCTGATTGCGTGGTTGGTGCGCAGTTGGGCTAATCGCTGAGCGGGGACCAGGATGGTCAGTGTAGCCTCCATTTGGTCAAACTATTCTTATTTCTGGCACAGTGCTTGGTTGATTTCATGTAGGAGAGGGTCACGCTGCACCTTGGTCCATAGCTGCATAATTGTTTCCAATAGTTCTGCACCCTGAGCAATTTGACCTGTAATGACATTTGTAGCCTCTATAACCAGCGCAGCTCGCTAGGCTCATACCTCTGGTGGCGTTCTGGCTGTAACTTGGCCTGTAAGGCCGTAATCTGTTGTTCCATCTCCGTTTTGACTGCCTGGATCTCAGTCCTTGAGGCCTTTAGCGCTGCAACCAACCCCTCAATCTTGGCATAGGGGGTGGCAGAAGCCAGGATATCTTTGGTGACGTCAGCACAGAGCCTACTAATTAGGTTCTCTGACTCTGCCTATTGCACGATAGCGAGGGTACATGCAGCCTGTGCCTGAGATACTTCCACAGTTTTTTCTTCAATTGTCTGCTCAACTATACTGAGATGCTGGTGCACTTGATGGTATCTATGCTGGATCTCTCCGAATATGGACGTGTGAAGGATCTGCAACGGTTCATGCAGCTAGCGGGCGAGATCCAATTGCACCTCTGCGTAGGCCTGGAATTTCACTCCTAAGTTAGGTGGACTCAGTATGAGGGCTACGCCCGATAGAAGGCAGAGGCGGCTTTCCAGTGTACTGATTACTGTGTTGCTTGTTGCTGGGGTCGACCTGGCCTGAATCATACTGGTCTGCAAGGTATCATTTTTGAGCTACAGAGCTCGGAGCTCAGCTTGGAGTGTATCAACTGTGGCTTTCTGTTATTCTTCCAGAGCCAGCCATTTGTCTTCTGCAGCCAGGGTGGCCGCATCTGCGATCTGCTCTAGGTCTTCTTCTGTCAGTGTAAATCCTGTGTCACATTCCAACCATTGAGCTCATTGCTTATTTTGTGGCCCTTTAATAGGGTCATGAGTTTGCTTTGTACCTTGAGGGGAGTCAGCACCTCCCACCTCCAGAACTTCTGTACCCAGATCCTGCTACGAATCCTTATGCGATGCTAGTTTTGCGCCCTTCTTAGTAATCTTGCCTTGTTGAAACCCTTTTGTGAAGTTAGTTCCGCACCCTTCCTAGTATTCTTATCCTGTCCTCCAGTTTCTTTGGAGGTGTAGGGCGGGGTGACCTTCACGGTGCTCATCCCTGTAGTGTCCTTTGCACCTAATTTGAAGCCAAGCTTCCAGTGTGGAGGCAAAGTCACAATTAAGCAGTCAATTTCTTCATCAGTAGCCATGTATGGGAGTGAGACCCACGCTAGATCCTTGCAGCCTCTGATCTGTACATTATGCATGGTTACTTGAAATTTTGCGATGTTTTTTTACTTATCATAAACTGTTGGTGACAAACGCAGCCAGGAATTGATTGCTGTTGTGAGCCCACTCTGGAATAGGACCCAGAAGACTTGATTGTCTTCAATGCGTCCTTTGAGTCCCAAAAATTCACATATCATGCCCACTCGCACATATCTAGGGTGAGCTCAGGGAGGACCGAGTCTTTAGGGGCTTCCCATGTGACCAACACGATGAGAAGCAGCAGCCAGGAGTAGCAGAATGCTTGTCCCTAATCCCTGGCTTCACGTACATTCACCAGAAATTTGTTACACGGGAACTGGGACCAATTGAAGCAGACCCCCTTTTCACATTGGCTCTACGCAGGGACAGTGGCAGCCTGACATTTGTGCATCATCTTGCATGCCAACAATAAGGTACCTATCTGCGCACCAGGGTCATGAACCCCCGAGTGTTCTGCTCCACATGGTAATCCTCGCGCACCTTGTCGATGATATTTTGCTCATACTTTTTTCCGACGCGCAGCATAGGATCTGCCCCTTCCATGGGGAGACCAATAATATGGTGGATAAGTGTGACATCAATGGGGATTTGATCCTGGATCAATAAGCTGCCATCGTAGACCAGGGCAGGCAGTTGGCACACAAGTCAGTTTGTGACATTGTAGTGGCCAAAATGAGGCATCCTCAGCAGGTTTAAGAGCCCAAAACCAGCCAATCCATGCATCCATGGCATGGGGACTATCTTTATCCCGTCATCTTCCAATACCCTTTCAAGATATAGTTCTAGTGCCAATTTCGGGAAGGCCTCGAAATTGGCCAGGTCGCGGTCATCGAATTTTATCTTGTGGAGTTTCCCAAAGGGTTATCCAATGATGGGGACCTCACCCGTAGTAAGTGGAATTTGGAGATAGGTGCGCAGGCCATCGAGATTCTTAGGCGTCCGTTTCGAGGGCCTGCGAGGCTGAACATAGGGTGGTAGCCAGTTGATCGGTTCAACAATCTGTGCCTCTTCTTGAGCCAACAAAGGTCTCTTAAATGGATTGGGAAAACGTGCATGGGGCACCGCTCATGGGGACTTCACATTTTGAGGGGAGGTGCGGGGCTTCACCCCAGCCCATTTCATAGGTTTCCCCGACCCTTGTGCTTTTTATTTCCCATTCTTCTTTCCCTAACTTGGCGTGGATATAACCTCCTAAAATTTAGGGTCAACTTCTAATACTTCCTCAGATTCTTGCTCCGTCAAGGTCATGGGCTGGGAAGATTTGACAGGATTAGATGTAGTCATTCTAGCATGAAAAATGAACTCAAGGTGGCTACTATCTGAGGGGGAAGCACGCTCAGACATGAACAAGGCGCAATAGTCACGAACTCGTACAGAACACCAACTTCTCAAGATACATGGAACCCTCTTCTGAGCTATCCTTCTGCTTTTATATCCTTGGAGATCAACCAACGGTTGGGTGAAACTTATCCAGAACTTACCCTCAAGTAAAAAGTAAACAATCTTCGGAAATCACCTCATTAATTTCCAGCCGCCCACTCCTTTCAATGGTAAAATTTTCTTTTTAAGCAGTTTTACTGTTCCAGCGGCTAGTTTTCAGACCTCCTGTGCTCGCAACGCACCCTTGCGCTCCCAGCGTACCTCCTGTGCTCCCAATGCACCCCTACACTCCCATTGCACCTGCTACACTCTGAGCACACCCCCAATGCTCCCAACGCACCTCTCCGGGCCTCCAACCTTGCGATCGACCCCTGTGCATACCACAGTCCTGCCTGCAATTGCCTCCTTTGTGCACGTATTCTACCCCATACAACTACTCTGGCCATATAGTCATTTGATCCGATATGGTTTGGGCCAGGTGTCCATTGACATATCCTGGTATCATATCGCCATGTAGGGTAGCTAACCAAACAACTCCTCCATCCGTGATTTATTTTACCGTATAGGGACCTAGCTAGTGCTGACGGAACTTCCCCGGGTGTTTTGCAGACTAGCTATCGTACAGGAGGACCAATTCACCCTCTACAAATGTCTTTTGCCGAATATGTCGATTATGCCCTGCCTTATCTCGAGCCTTATGAACCTGCTGATGGAAATCACCAATGAAACGATCTTCCTCCAATGCCACAAGTTGTGTTAAACGCTCCTCCATGATATCAGGCTCCGCCATGTTTGTAAATGCTGCAATGCGTAGGCTAGGAATAATATACTCCATGGGCATAATGGCATCCTTTCCATAGACCATCTTAAACGGTGTCTTCCCCATCAACTTCTTGCAGGTGGTTCGATATGCCCACAGAACTGATGGGATGCGCACGTCTTAGTCGTTGCGATCGGCATTACAGACCTTGGTCAGTTCCTGCTCCAAGATCTTATTAAAAGCTTCTACAGATCCATTTTCCTGAGGATGTTATGGGGTGCTTTTCGTGTGGTGGATTTGAAATTATATATTCAAGGCCTGTATTGTTTCATTAACAAAATGCGTACCTCTATCGCTCATTAAGATCTTTGGACAACCAAACCTGGTCAGAATCTACTCAAAACTGAAGTGCGCAGTGGTGTCTGCAGTGAAATCCTTCACATCTTGTGCTTTGGCCCATCTGGTTACATAATTAGTTGCGGTGATGATGTAGTGCACACCTGTCTTCTTCCCTGGCGGGTTGATGGGCCCAACGAAGTAGATGGCCCATTTTTCAAATGCTTGCAGGGCCATCTATGGTTGTAGGGGAATTTCATCTCTGCGCGATGGCCTCCCCGTCCTCTGGCATGTATCGCAGGCTTTGCAATAGTCATGAGATTCACTGTGAAGTGTAGGCCACCATAGCCCAGCTCTCAAGATCTTCTGTGCCATTGTTTTCCCTGCGTAGTGTCTTCCTGCTATGCCCTCATAGATTCTGCTAAGATGGTGTGTCGTTCATGCTCCAATAAGTATCTTCGCAGTACTTTGTCAGCTCCCAACTTGCATAAATTCCCTCCAATGATGGTGAAATCCGTTGCGCGGGTTACCAATTCTTTCTTCTGTTGTACCAAATACTCTATGGGTGCCATTCCTGTAGTCAGGAACTAAATGATATCAGTGAAGTGTGCATAAAATACCTTAATAGAGAACAACTGCACATTAGGTAATCCTTCTTCTAGATTGGTTGGTTCTTCTCCATTGTCGATTTAGGATAAGTGGTCCAACCCAACATTCAACTTTCATGGCTTGACGATGATCTCAAAGTCATATTCTTGGAACAGTAGTAGCCATCGGCAGATTCCACCCCCCAACAAAGGCTTATTCACTAGGTACTTCAAAGCCGAGTGATCTATAAACATCTTTAAGTGACCCCCTAATAGACAATGCCAGTATTTTTGCAGTGCATAGACCATGGCCAACCCTTCACGTTCAGTAGTGGAGTAGTTACGCTCCACACCAGAAATTTTCCTACTAGAAAATGCAACTAGATGGTCAATGTCCCCGTCTCCATGCTGTGTAAGGATAGCTCCTAGGGCGATCCTTGATGCATCTATGTGAACATGGAAAACTTTTGCCCAGTTAGGGAAGATAAGAATAGGCATAGAGGCCATCTTTTCCTTGAGTAGCTCAAAGCTCTTCTGACACTCGTCATCCCAAAAAATTGAAACGTCCTTCTTTAGCAATTTTTCCATAGGTGTTGTGATCAATGTGTACCCTTGAATGAAATTCCTATAGTAGCCTGTGTGTCCAAGGATAGAGCGCAGTTGTTTCTTAGTTGTAGGTACTGCCAATTTTATGATAACTGCCACCTTGGCAGGATCAACCATAAATCCTTGTTGACAAACAATGTGACCAGGAAAGATCCCAAAGGGTACGAAAAATATGCACTTCTTGATATTCAGGGAAATATGGTGCTTTCTACAGGTGTCCAACATCATACGCAGGTTTGAGACATGCTTCTTTACAAACCCAAAGACAGTCCAATCATCAAAATATACCTCCAAAAAATTGTGGATGAACTCCTTGAACATTGCGACCACCACCCGCGAAAAGATGACAGGGGAATTCTTGAGCCAAAATGGCATGAAAGTGTACCGAAAAGATCCCCATTCAATGGCGAACGTAATTTTTCTATGATCCTCAGGTGCGATCCTGATTTGATGGTAGCCCGAGAACCTGTCTGTGAACAAATATGCTTCCTGCCCCCCCCCCCAACGCTGCTAAGGATTTCATCTGAGAATGACGTAGGGAGGGGATCATGTAGGTAGGCATCATTCAATTTGTGCAGGTAAACATAGATTTGTATCTCTCCCTTAGTTTCCTTTTTCTTGAACCACCATATAACTAACCTAATTTGACTGTTCAACCGGTTCAATGATACCTGCGGTGAGAATTTTGTCGATTTTTTCCTTGACATTTTGTTTGTACTTGGGTTTCAACCGATAAGGGCGCTACTTCACTGGGTGCAAATCTGGTTTTAAAGTGATGCGCATGACTCCTAGGTCCCCTATAATCCCTTTGAGTTCTGAAAATTTTGTTGAGAATAAGTCCTGGTATTTTGTGAGGAGTTCTGAAACTTTTCCTACAGTATCATCATCCCAGTAGTCCCCAATTTTAACTAACTTAGGTTTCTCCTCTGTTCCAATGTTGACTTCACGCAAATTCAAAGGCTTAGTGACATCAATGGTTTGCAGTGGGGGTCCAACAACTACGCATTATCCCTCCAACCTTGAGATAGGGGAATTTCACGGGTCTTCATAGCACTCCTCTATTGATAAATTGCGGCAGTTGACAATATCTTGCATCTGTGTTTCACATGTTGGTACCCCATGTGCTACGTAAGGGTGTGATTCATCAAATACTAAGGCATCAATATCCTGTAGAGCTTCATTGAGTGCCTCCGTTCCTCCTATCAACCCGAATTTCCATACAAACTCGTCCTTCAGGGTTTCCTAATGGCAGGTGTGCTGGTGTAATTCTACATCTAAATACCATGTGATCGGGATTGGCCCCAAGGCATGAATGAACAGATGGACCCATTCCTCTGTAATTTTTTCACCCCATTCTTTCATCCATGCTGACAAGTGCTCGTGTGGGTCTCCTGGCCCCAAGAAAGTATTTACACGTAGGTGAGCCGAAGGTTTGAACCGTAAGACCATCATGTCGTGACATTCTTCCGAGTCCTGGAATGCCCCTTTATGCATGTCCCACCACCTCGCATGGGTTGCGCGCATGGCTATATTAAGGACCCATAACCTCTGCTCCCATGGGACTTCAGCTTCAAATGCTCGCAAAAAATCCCTCATAATACAAGAACCATCAAAGTAGGGCAGTTCTCTTACTTATGAGGAGATGCATCGGAAGTTCTTTGTGATTCTCTAAGACATCGTAGCGTAGATACATCATGTAACCGATTCTGCAAATTTTTGATCTCCCCATTGGAGTTAGAGAAGCATTCGTTGTCCTTCTCCTATCAAGGCACACCATCAGCCGTAGGATTTATCCAATCTTTCTCCTGAGCGGTTAATTTATAGATGTGATCCACATCCTCTTCTTCGTGCACTGGTTATGTATACTGCTCTCCTTCTGCATGGTCTAAGGGCACTATCACCCTTGTACCTTCATTCGCAAACACCATGCTTCTTTTCTTTAGGTTGATAATACCTCCCATGTCTATTTCCCAATCCAATCCTACGAGCGTAGGATAGGGGTCCGCATCTTCCACAATTTCAATTACCTCAAAGTTGGCTCGGACCTTAACTCCTACAATATCTACAATAATTTTTGATAGCCTCCCCAATGTTATGATCTTCTGTTGGTTAGCCATGCATAGCTGGATAGTGGACCATTCCAACTTAGGCTTGCCCATCCATTGCCAAGTTTTCTTGGGTGGTACGTTCACATCTGATCCCAAGTCCAAAATAACCTAATCCATTTCATATTCACCAATCTGTGCAATTAGCCGCATTTCCCTACGAGTGTGTTTCTTATGCTTGTAAAGTTTGTGCACATCCTTAACTTTCGAGGGTGGATATGTTCTCTCTGCGCAACTATCTATTAGTGCTTGCAAATTTTCTACTGCCTTCTGTTTGCGTAGCAGCTTCATACAGGCTTGTAGAAATGGTTTAACTTCATCATCTGTTTTCAGGTTTGCTGGAGCTTCTGAAACAGGTGCCTCATCCTTAGTAAAATCTCTGCGAGCTGTGACAAAGGTTTCCTTTTCCTTTTGTAGTTCCAGCCTTTCCTGTTTGATAGCTGCTTTCTAGATAAGAGGTTCAAATTTAGATTTCTCTTCAACTCCTCCCATAGCCATTTCTTTGCACATTATGACATTAATACTTGGTCCTTCATCACACGGTTCTACCTTAACCCTCTGTACATTCTGCGTAGGTGTGTGCTATTTTTCCTGCATTTTCACTATCAAGATTAGACAGTCGTCAATCACATGGTCTAGTTGTCTACAATAACAACAAGATTTTTGCGCAAGGTTCAGAAAATCCCTCGGAAAGTGCCCTATCTCCCCATAGTTGTAAAAAATCAATTGTCCTCATCCCCGACCTATGCCTCCACCCCTTCCCCCTCCCTTGCCCCTGGATGTGGAGCCTCCTCTGCTTGAGGGAGATAGTGGTGAAGAAGGGTCAGCCTGTACCCTGTATAGGTTTCCTCAATCTATCATCAAGTTATAGGTTCGGAAATTATGCTCTTCATGCCCCATAGAGGAGAATAATCGACACCATTTCTGCTTCAATTCTGGAACATAAGCACCCAGACAGGGACAGTGGTTAGTATCATGTAGCCCAACAACATGACAATCAATGCACCATAACATTGGACCACTTGGCGCTGTAGCCTCCTTAGGACACAATGGGTTGGGTCCGCTAGCATGCATGTAATAAGCTAGTAGAAGACACTGATCCTTGCTATGACCGGATACCCTGCACATTATGCATCATACGTATGGACTAGCCTCTTTCCCTCCTTCCTTTCATAGATTCTATATTTCTATGTGCATTTCTTCCAGCTGTCCCTGTATCTGCTGCATCCGAAACTAAGCATCGTTCCTTAGTGCAACATCTAGCTTCATAGCAATCTCCATAGCAATCGACTGCTGACCCACAGGTTTGTGCAGGTGAGGTAGCAGCATAGCGATAAACCATTCCTTGTGCTGCCTATCATCATACTGAAATTCCCCATCTGTGATAATCTTTTTCTACTATTGATCAGCTTCCCATACTGATTCAGTGGGTCCCTGTCTAAAGTATTTTAAGTCAACCACTATTTGAGAGTAGGACTTAGGCTTTCGAAACTGTTTTTTTAACTCTGTCTTAATCTCTTGAATAGATGGATCAGCGTGTTGTCCTACGTATCCCATATACCAATCCAAGGCCCTTACTTCAAAGGAAAGTTATAGTTGCGCCCTCTTTATAGTGTCAAAAGCCACATTGTGTGCAAGCCATACTGATTCTGCGACAAACCAAAATTGGTCCATATATTCATCCCCTACACCATTGAAGGTAGGTAGCTTCATATGCAAGGTCATATCGTCTTCTGGTGGTGGTGGAGGTATGGGTGAGTTGTTACCCCTATGCTGACTTGAAGGTGGTGTAGCTGGAGGGCTATGCGCAACTGATTCTCTTAATGGAATGTAGACAGATCTATCTCCTTCTTGATTATTTTGGTAGTATTTACCACTTCGTGTTGTGCTCTTGCTCAGATTAGGGGTCATTCACTCGGTGTGGCTACACAGATCGCCTTCTTCACACAGTAATATTTTTATTAACAAAGGCAATGTTTCAAGAACTTACCCTAGAAACCCTTGAAGAACCTCCGCTCTGCTTTCAAATAGGATATGAACTGATCGACTACGAATTCTGTCATAAATCCTCCCAGCATGGTGTCCACCCAGTGATCTACTATACAGGTGATGGTATTGTCAGTCCTTTCCAACTGCTAGATCAACTCTAGAGTCCATTGCGTGACCCGCTCGCCCTTACAACACGTTTGGAAATTTATGAGCCTGGCTAGCCACTCTTGTAGCTCATGTGCAAAGGTTACAAAGAAAATTTCATATACTTCAGGAAAAATGTACTTATTTTTCCGCTTCTCAGCTTCGTGCTGCGATTCTCTTTTACATAAAATTCCTGAATCTCTCTTTCGAACCAGTCCTTGATTTCTAGCTTCTCAGGTCTCCAGTGTTCCCTTGGCATTACCTAATCTCTCTCTCAAAATGCTCCTAGTCCTGGAAACAGAACCTTTTTTTGGTTTGAAGGGTCCTGACCTAGGTTCAGAGGTTAAGGTTTTCCAACAAACCCCTATACTACTGGCCCTTTCGGCAATGACCTGCTTGTGTAGGAAAAATTCTCACCTGAAGTAGTATGGGAGGGTGCTGGAACTAGGTTTCCGCACCCTGAGCGAGAGTAGGTAAGTCGAGGCAGACCTGTGTTCGCAACTTATCGGATTCACACAGAGTAAGTCTATTCATAGGATTTTAACAGTATAATCAGTTATTAACCATAATGGAGCTATTACCATTCACATATATAATCAATACCTTCACATCCACATGTGTATAAAAAATTACCAGAAAATAATACCATAAATGCAGCTACAGATACATTCGCAGCATAAACAAATAGCACAGATGTATTCGCGGCTTAAACAGATACCATCATAGAGCCTTTATAATTGTAGCAAATAACAGATCATAGATATATCTATGCAAGACACTGATACATTCGTAGCTAAATAACCATCACAGATACGCTTCAACAGTAAACATTATCGATCCAGATAGCGCACAGTTGCTTTAACAATACTTTGCATTCATTAACATTCAGATCCACTTACAATTGAAACTAGCCTGTGCACACAGCCTAGCGGGGTCCGCACACAGTAGGACTAAGGATCTCTGTGCACACAGCCAGTAGAATTCCTTACCCAAAACAACCCAAAACATATCTAACAGTTTGCATGTAGCATCAGTCTTAATTCATACCTACCTCTAGACTCAAACTATTCATCTATTTATATCGATGTAGCCTACGCTATCCTCTGATCTGCAAACCATGGTTTGCAGACTCTAGGTCTAACCTTTGACCCATTATCATGCATTCAGGGCCTTGACCCACCCCAAAACCCCTACGTTAGACTAATTAATACAAAAAATATACAAAATTCGCAGCCTAGGGAGCCTTGTTTTAACAAGAATTATTTGGAACTTCTTGCAAGGGTACAAGAATTCCTCTCTTTGGAGCAATTGATCCATCTTCCTCTTCATGAGGTACTAGATTTGCTTTTGCTGTGACAACGCTGTTGCCTCTTACCTTCTCTTCCCCTTCGTCATGAATGGAGGTTTCCTTATCATCATTAAGAGGCTCTATGTTTAGATCCTTTTTTGAAAAAGAGATATCCATGTCTTCCTTTTGAGAAGAGAGCTCTTTCTGAAGTGGGGATCTTGCCTATAGCAAGGTATTCTGCAAGTTTTTAACCCCCTCAATAGTTTTCTGAAATGGAGTTGGGTTTATAGATGCTTCCAACTCATGCAAAGGTTTTGTTTGTTTAGGCTTGGCTAGCTCAACCAAGGAAATTTAAAAATGTTTTTCATCAAATATTTTTACTAACCTCCTAGTGAACCTTGCATATGTAGATATATTTGCATTATTTAATGAAGAATATTCATAAAAACACCAGGAATAAGCCTTACCTTCAAGATGCAGCGCTGCTACTCTAATGGCTTCATCTTTTGAAACTTGGTGGTGCTTCAAATAGGTGTCTAGCTCCTTCACCCAAGCCCTAGCTGAATATTTAGGTGATCCATCAATAGTAGATAGAAATAATCTGCCCACATCATGATGCTTGCACCACTTGCTTCTATTGTGATTTCTAGGTCTTCTATTCTCCTTGATCTTGCAAAATCCTTGGAAGTTTAGATGATCTTTGAACCTCTAATATTGAGATTCATACCCTTTAAGATAGTCACCAAGAGTCTCCTCCTTTAGTACATCTCCTTCCTCCATCTCTCTTGCTATGAACATAGGCATAGTAGAGTGTTGTAGATCTGATGGTGTAGCTTAATTCTCACACCCATAATGCGAAAATCTGTAGCTTTCTTCATTTACAATCCCTCTTGGAGAATCTCTATATCTCCCCATTCTCATCTCTTTGATGTCTCTCTTAATGCACTGCATAGTTTGAAGAAGAAGTTTTGAGAACTCATTCCCTCCTCATAATGAATTTTTTCCTTCATCTCTTCTGCAAATATTCTCCTTTCTATGAGAAGCCTCCTTAGATGACATAATGGCTGAAGTACACAGGCTGAGCCAAGATTATGCTCTGATACCACTGTAATATTCCCAAATGGGACAAGCAGGAAGATAGTGCATAAAACTGGAAATATGCAGAAATATAAATAGATCAAAGCATGAGACAACAATAGATCCATTCCATTATGAATCTAATAGCAAATTAGGTACAATATCTTGAGGAAAAGATCACTCAAGTTGGGCAAACAAGCTTCCCATGGAAGCATACACCTAGATCCAAAATGATGTTAATACATGAAATACAGGAATGTAGAAAATTGCATTGTCTAAGAGAGAGTAGTAGATGAAATATATAAAAATATATTGTTGTTGATATAATGCTCTAAAAATGCTAAGGCTAGAGATCCATGCTCCAAAACAGATTTCCAGGACAACCCAGGAAATGTTTCCGAATAGCATCTCTGCAACTGAATCACTGATGGGAGATGATTGATATGATATGAAATATGTCTGATCCTTCTCCAACAGATCTCCTAAATGAAGGGTTGATCCCCACATAGGAAACCCAAACACTTCAAATAGGGCAATAAACCCACTGCTGCAGTTTCTCTCCAAAATAATGCAATACTTGAGGGAAACTGCACTGTAGCTAATGAATACTACTTGGCCTAGTGAAAAAATATGAAATGAAACCCTGAGAACTCCCTCACAAGGTTCCGAATGAAAGGATGATTTCTCCATTGGAAAACTAGCTCAGAAATTGGAGATCTCTCTCCTCCACTGCTACATCCCTGCAACACAACCCAAATCTAAACAGAACTGCGTTGTACATGAAATTGAAGCTTGGCCAAATGCCTGAATGTGGAAGTATAGTGAAAAATATTCCAAGAGATACTCAATGGAAGAGGTGGGATTCTCGGTCAGGAACACCCAGTGCTAAACAGAACTTGCAATCTTAGCTAAACAACTGAAGAAAGCTATATGTCTAAACAGACCATATATCAAAACATAAACATATATCAACATGAATAATATGGCTACCATCCTCTTCCTTATATAAGAAATGAGCTTCCAAACCCTAAGTCCCATCCATTAATGCCACTACTTTCATGCAATGTGTCTCCATCTAAAACTGCGTTGTCCTTCCATTAATGTCCACTCCTCCAGGACAACGCTGTTGATTTGGTCAAAGTTGACCCAATCAATGTGCTCCAGCCCTTGTTCACACCTTAGGGTGCTTTATTAAGCTGAAAAGATGATCCACTTTCACATGAGAAGTGGTTTTATTCCTCATAAAGAGATTTATGGGTCTCCCTACCCACTTATTCACCTATCTAAGTGACAAAAAATACTTAAATATTCCAATTAGCTGCAAGATAATTTAGGAATATTACATGTTGTTTCTTCTTTTAGATCATATCCATCTAATTTTTTGCATGTTTTTCTCACATATTTGTTGCAGATCTAAAGTGTAAGCAACCATAATTGTTTTTAGGGTCACTTGTCACCTGTGACTTAAGTGAGATCTTTTGGTACACCTTCTAAGAAATTTCATACTAACATTTAACTTGGAAGAGTTTGGACAGCTGAATTGGCACTGGTTAGTCTGACTTGGAAAGGTGATGCAGTGGTCATGCAATAGTGCATGGTCAATTTTTTTTCCTCTCACTATTTTAAAATGCACAACTAAATACCTAGAAATATCCCAAGAATTCTCACCCTCGATTTCTAAGAGGAAACCTATTCATAGACCCATTTTCTATGATTTTACAAAACTAAAAAAAAGTCAATTACAATAACCTACACACAATTCCTAGGACAAGTTAGGATTTAGGATTACTGACAGGTCGGAGTCAAGGCATTTCACCGAATGCAATATCATTCGACTGTATTGAATGACTGTGTAGGTCAGAGAGTTGGATTGACTGTGGGCCGTAGTTGGATTTCTCTTCTACTTGTCAAAATTTAAGCTGATAACCCTAACTTCCAACAATCTGACGTGACCCACACATAAGATTAGGGTCGGTTAAAAGATGAGATATATGGAACAAAAGAAAGGTCGTAGAATCAACCTCCAAATATTGTACATCACTTTAATTATGATAGATAAATGGAGGATTGCATGTTAATGGAATTCAACTCCTTCGTAATGGTGTCTCCCTCGATAGTCAAAATTTCGGGCTCTTCTTGGTAGAGCGTTGGCTTACCCTTTCTAGCATAACAATGGTTTATCTTGCAAAAATATTTCCATGGTTTGGTGACTGGTAAGAAATTAGACTTCTATCTTTCTTACATCAGTAAAGATTAGTTTGGCACATAAATTTTCATTTCAAGAAATAAAGCATAGTGGTTAGCTTACAATCAATAGCTCAGACCATGATAGAATAAGAGATAAGCCATTCAGAAATGAAATAAACTTCATTCCTTTTTATTTAGAATTCATGCTTGTGATTCCTTTAAGAATACATATATATAATCTAAAAATAAAAATATCCTTTAACAAACATAGGTAGGCTTCCAACAACAAATTCTCTAAAATTGACAATCGACCTACTTCTAGAAGCCCCTAAAATACAAGTACGATTGTCCTAAATAGAAAGAAACATATGTTTAATAGAAAAAAACCAAATTGCACAGGTTCTGTTAAGTCCCTATATTAATAGTGTAGTCCCTTATTATGTTAGTGTATCCCCGCTTATTTTTATTGTTGTACCCCTGTAACCCCTATATTGTTATTATTTTCCCCTTACATTATTACTGTTAGGTCGGCTAGGGTTACATTGTGGCCCCATGGACTCCTATTTATAGAAAGGAGGTTTTATCATTTGTATCATCCAAGAATTTTTCATTTATGTAATGTATTGGAGGTTTCCCCCTCAAAGTGGCTTATTTCTAAGGCATTGATATCTCTTTTCTTCTCTTTTGGAGTTGGTTTCCCAACATTTGGTATCAGAGCTTTGGATTCTATGGTTTCGCTGCACCAAATAGGTCATCGTCGAATTTTCGCTATAACTTTGTTTCTACAAAGGTTCAGAAGCCGAAATTTTTAAATCCTGAAAACCCGTCTGCGGAACATCATCCTGAAATTTGAGGAAGCAGTTTCGAGAATATTTTCGGAGATATGATATGTGGACGTTAGGTCTTTTGTAGGCTCCCAAATTTCATCTCAAAGAGATGATCCTAGAAAAATCTTCATAACTCTCTCTCTCTGAGCATCGGATTGGAATTCTGTAAAAGTTGGCTGGAAGTACACAGACTGTAGTTTGTTGTCTATCAATTTCAGAGCCAAAGGAGTAAGCAATGACACGTGGAAAGTCGTACATGTTAGCTCTACTGAACTAGTCCATAATTAGGTAATTGTGGGATATTGGACATAAATTTACCTTGAAGAATCGAAATCAGGTCAGACCTGTGGAATTTGAAAGAGGATTTAGAGGGCTACCACAAGGCCAAGTTTCAGATATTGAAGATCTAAAATCATAGAGATAATTAAGTTTCAATATCGAGCTCCTCAAAAGCAGGAAAAAGATGGCTCTACTATGACTCATGAAGATGAAGAAACACAACATGAGATATCAAAATTACAAGAGCAAGTGCACAAAATTTCGCTATCGCAAAGAGAAACAAAAAATGAAATGGAATTTTTGAAGAAAGGCGTGGAAACTAATATGGATGGTTTGAAGGATCAAATAATAGCTAATATGGATGATAAATTAGTGGAATATCACATCGAGCATCAACAACAAGTTCTCCAACTCTCAAAGGATAACCTAACTTTGGTGCAGAATCTAATGAAACAACAGGAAGAGGAACATCACATCGAAAGAAGTTCTGAAGCAGTCACAGAAACAAGAACTTGACAAGTACGATCAATTTTAGAGTATCTCAGCAAGTGGAAGAACTTGCCTGTAGAATATTCCACATAGGAGGATGAGAATTTTATATAGAAGCATCAAGAAATAATCAAGCATTGAGGACAACACTTGTTTGAAGGAGAGGGGCATTTTAAGTCCCTATATTAATACTGTAGCCCCTTATTATGTTAGTGTATCCCCCCTTATTTTTATTGTTGTGCCCCTGTAACCCCCATATTGTTATTATTGTGCCCTTACATTATTATTGTTAGGTCGGCTATGGTTACATTGTGGCCCCACTAGGATTACATTGTGGTCCCATGGACTCCTATATATAGAAAGGAGGTTTTGTAAACTATATCATCCAAGAATTGTTCATTCATGTGATGTATTGGAGGTTTCCCCCTCGAAGTGGTTTATTTCTAAGGCATTGATATCTCTTTTATTCTCTTTTTGGAGCTGGTTTCACAACAGGTTCCCCCTCCAAAGGCCACGTAGACACAATAAAATATAATATATTTACAAAATTGGTTTCTAGATAAAAATATGGAGTGATGCTCTTGCATCAATGATTGGAAAGTTTTCCCCTTGTGGGTTTTTCCCTAGCATTTGGCCTAATCTCTTGTGTCTCTGGTTTCTTGTATTTTATATTTTAATGGTAATTTCTTGATGAATATTAAATAAAAACTAAGAAGAACACTAAACATCTTCACAAGTAATTATCATGTCTATAAATTCTTTCTCGCACTAGAATTTCAACAAAATAAATCTACAATGTATTTCAGTTATATGATATTCTCCTAATACTCATATACTGGGGGAGAAATATGTTATCACATAAAAAATTACCACCTAGTCATAATTGTCTAGGTGTGTCAAAATATGCCATGTAGTATGAGTTTTACACATTAAAACCTACTTTCACCTAAGGAAATAGCCTAATGAACCATGTTTCCTAAGTTATTTCCATTAATTAATTCAACCACATGAGAATAACTTATAAATTCATTAATTTTATGTTATTCTCATATTTTTGCCCATGAAAGTGAAAATAATTCAAAATATTTTCACTCACATTTTCCATTTTATAAGAATAATTTAATAAATAATTTAGATTTTTATTATTCCTTAACCCTTTAAACATTCTCACAGAGATAATTTATTGAATCATTATTTATAAATTATTTCAAACTAATTTTACCATTTTAGATAGAAGTAATTTAAATAACCCATTTTTCTATTAATTATTTCTTATCATTTTACCCTTTTTATAAATTAACTCAACAAATCATCATGTTTTAAGTTAATTATATAAATAAAGGTTATTGACAATTTCTTTGACCTTTTCCTCTCAGAAATATTAATAAAATGCCAAAATTGATTAGATATTTATTTGGTCCAATTTTTTATTATTATTTATCCTCATCAAATCAAACCTAGTATTTTATTATAAATAGAGAGATTTTCCCTTCTCATTCCACATGACCATTATCATTGCCCAACTTTTGATCCTATGACATTTGAGTGTTTTCCACTAGAGGCTCATCATTTTTCTTTCCCTTTTTTTGTGTATTTTGATCATACAAATAGTTATGTAGAGAGAGATTCATTTTAACTACAGAAAAGGATTACAAAGAACCCTCCTAAGGATGAGGTGTTCTTGAGCCATTCTCATAGTGAGATTCTCAACAAGTGAGAAGAGTTGATTAATTTTTTTTTAATATTTGGGTAATAGCATTGATAATTATTATGTGATTGAGATTTTTTTTATGTGATTTAAACCAATACTGAGGTTGGGGAGGGTGGGGGTGAATCAATAGCAAAGGAACTTATATATTTTTATCCAAATTATTATTCTTTTGAACCATGCATAAACTAAAGCACATAAACAAATATTAGAGCATCAAAAACAAGTAAAAATATGTAAGCATTCAACACAAGATACACAAATATTTATCATGGAAAAACCTCCTCCTAGGTCAAAAACCACCCTTGCTGATGTTGCGTTGCTTAATAAATTTTATTATGCTAAGAAAATTCTTTACATAGAGATTCATGTAGACACTATCAAATGAATATCTCTTTCTAATGCGGATCTAGGGACTACCATTTGTTGGAAGTCACCATAACCAGTGATCCTATTTTGGTTTGTCATGAACTATCAAATGACTCTACACGCTCCTATTCCTTGGAAGCCACCATGAAAAATGAGCCTAGCCCAGTTTCTTTCGAACTATCCAACTACCATAGGATTTAGAAAAAAATTCACTTATTTTGATTTCATTGAAGTCCTCCAACTCCACTCCTCTATGTGGTTCTAGTTTCATATGTTTTCATATTGGAATCGATAAATTCTAAACATGAACACAAAAACAAAATTTCCTTGAAAGAAAAAACTGCATCGCAATCTTACCAAACACTGCATAAAATAATTTGATCAACAGATAAGCTATTACCTTCTCTGCAATAAGTAAATCTTCTCACAACTAATTTTTTCACTCAAACAATGAACTCGAGAATGCTAGGAGAAAATAATCCTCAAATACAACTTCATTGAAAGTCCATTTCATCTACTTTATCAATCCACAAAATGATGGTTGAAACATACTCCTGCTATCTATTGCAACACTTGCAAATTGCAACAGAAAATATGCATCATAAAACTGTAACAACTTGCACCTAGTCTTCCAAACTCATACTCACTCAACACATAAGTCATCCAACCAAACTATAATTGAAATTTCTCCAATATATATATGAAGTAAGGTGTTCAAATCAATAATTACCAAGAACTATTGAGCTCCACAAACTCTATTCATATGCTTTATTTGATCCAGATTCAACTCCTTGACTAGATCATGCCACTAACTCCACTTCATGAAGGATATTTTCAATGTTATTCACATTCTAGAAGCTCCTTAGAATTTTTTGAACCTTTACACAATGAGTCCTGAACAAGACAAGCTAGAAAAACAAATAAACACTCAATGTACACAAGAAATTCAGATAAAAACATGCTTTAGGCCTCAAAAACATGCTTTAGGCCTCAACCACACCCACAAAACTGCCAAATTTTGGTTGTAAATGCACTCACAACATTGTCTGCCAGTGGTTGGAGCCTTCCATCCACATGCATGATATTGTATCCATGCAGTTAGGGTAGAGGATGGAGAAAAAATCAATCAAATCAACTCAGAGGTCCACCAAACATTAAGGACACCTTCATCAACTCCAAAACACACCTCCAAACATCCATGACAAGTCTGCAACTGATGATATAGGCCAAAAACCTATGTAAAAATTCAGTAACATGTAGGCCCTATTTTTCCAAACTACTCATCATGAATAACATCTTGAGGTCCTTAAGAAACAACAACAACCTTTCCAAACACCTCATGCACCTGTAGTAACATCTTCAACACCTATAGCAACATCTCCAACATCTACAACAGTAACATCAAGTCATCCAACTACCTCCAATGCATTTATAGGAATATATAACACATGTAGAGACATATCCTATAACAAAAAAACACAACATGTCTTGAAGCCATCTCTTCTCAACCTCCCATTCCTGCTCTAGTTTCTGCAGTAGGGCATGTCATAAACATGTTGACCTCAATGCCAACTAACAAGACCAACAAGAAAAATACTCATCACCCATCAAGAGGACTACTAACATCATCGGGTTGACATAAGGCATATGATAATAAGTACTAGGAACCTATTTACATTAATGCCAACACTACAATGCCAATAAGATCCCCTTTTGGCATTGATGTCAACCTCACTCTGATCTCCAACTTCTGAGGCTAATCTCCATACACTCTCCAACTGTGAGGATGCAACATTATAGTTGATATCTATCAATCCAAATTATCTCCCCCTTTGACATCAATGGAAAATATCCATATGAACAATGAAGAGTAATTCTAATCACATTTCAGGTGAGAGAAATATCTCCTATCATACTCAACACCATGTAGATGCAAACCAAGAAGTCTCTCCTACAAGATAAGAATGTGAGACAATAAAGTATGTTATCAACACCTCTAGTCAATATCATGCAACCACTCAAGCTGTACATGCTCCCACTAAGAATGTAATGGGTCTGCAAAAACAATCTCTTTTCTATTGTAGAAATACATCCGCTGCACCACTCTGATATAAAATGATGTACAATGAAGTGCCATACATATACCAAGCCTCATGAAGCAAATATGGGACTATGACAAGTACATAGGACTAACATATGACTCCTCTACACCTATCATCAACTAATATTTTTATGGACCCAAGTTTATATCATGCACCCATTGTAATTGGGCTACATCAAATGATATAAAAAATAGGATATGACACCCATTAGTCCATACGTAACTAAATGACATAATGTGTCTCTCCATGACCAATGCACCCAAAACATGAAGAAATGATAATACGTGGATTTTAAAATCACACAAAAAGGTGCTATCCTTTATGCATTCCAAAAATAGTGATATACCATAAGTACATGATATATGTTAGTCATCAGTAATTTTTTCTTCTCATGGATGACTAAAATACTTATCCTAGATTTCTAGAAACAAAGTTCATGAACATTGTGAGTTCTAGAAATCTCACTGCCTTCATTATCATTAGGAAAATTTTCACTAGTTTATCATCCTTTCATTTCAAGGTCAGCCTGCTACTCCCGAAAGACCCATCATGTGCTCATGCTATTCATTTTCACCATGTCTGGTCACCTTTGGCCTCAAGCCCACTGTTCTTGTGTTTCCCAACCCCTCCACTACTACCTAAGGTCACCAACCAATCAACTCTCTTATGTCTCCCAAATGCCTCGGGAATTGATGATCTCAAAAATATCTCTGTAGGCTATTTAGATAAATCAATTACATTGGATTTTGGATCTTTAATACATCAGTTTGTCCAAAACTCTGTTTTACACCTAATAATCCCAAGTCAAGTTTTTAAGCAAAGACCAAGTCCAAAGAGCCTCCCACTAGGTCATTTAGGGTTTCATAGGTTGTAGGGTTGTTTTGATGATCTAATTCAATATTTTTCATATGCCAAAAAAGTAAAATCAAAGAGGAGGAAGATCAGCAAGTGGTTGTCTAAAGGAGATCAAAAAATCTTCCAAGGAAGGCCTCTTTGGCTAAGCACAAAGTCTGCAAAGGAAAACTACCCATTTTGACATTTCTGCAAGAGGTTTCAAGGTGGCTATCAGTAGAGAAATAGGTAAAATAAGAGGCCAACTCATCAGTAAAGACACCTACAACAAAGGAGAGGCAGCATGCCTATTTTGAGAGAAATCTAGGGTTTTTAAGGGAATTTTTCTTGGTTTCATGACCTCCATGGATTAATCATCAACAAGGCTTATATCCTGATGATCTTACACCTCATACTATCCTTAATATACCTTAATAAACACTTCCCATCAATCCTAACTTAATAAACACTTCCCATCACTCCTATCCCTCAAAATCATCATTTTTCTACAAAACCTAGTCTATTGCCACAATTTGACACTTTTTGAGACTAGGCATGTGTTTTTCCCTTTTGACACCTTACCCTCACTCAATTATTGAAATTCCACTTTACCCTACTCTCTAGCATCTATCCCTATCACCCAAAATTTCCCCAAGAATTTAGACACCCCTTAACCCCTTCATTCCCCTCCCTCTACAAGGTAGTCCTAAATCTGCTCACCAAACCCTAATTTCCTCTTCCAACTAAGCTAGGGTTTGCCATGGAAAAGAGGCACAAGAGAAAAGGATTCATTTTATAGATCATGTCATAAATCATAATTCCATAGCCACTCATAAACATCATGCCTCCATCATTTTCCAAAAATTCATTCCAAGAGACAAGCCATGTGTCATGCCTAGGGCCAGTTTTTTTCAAACCATGTTTCTGACCAAACCAAGATGAATTTGACAAAAGTGAGAGAGTTTGCTGTCCAATATAGTCTCAATAAGAAAAAAATCCTTCATTTTTTACACAGGTATCATGGTTTTGGAGCAATGTCCAAAATATGAGTATCATGGGAGAATTTCTGCACTTCTGCAGGGATCTTGGGAAAATTAGTTTTTCTCATAGCTGGAGTGTCCAAATGACTTGATAAATCAGTCAAATGACAAATAGACTTTAATATCTTTCCAGTGATCTATCATGGGCCCAAATCCATCTTCGAGAAGGTCATCAAAACCTTCCTGCAAGTTGACCTTTTTTGGGCACTGCGCAAAATCCATGGGCAGGACTGCCCGGCGCTGCGCAAATGCCTGGGAAAGATTGCCCAACACTACGAAAATCCTAGGAAGGTAAAATTTTTCAAAATCTCCCTTCCTAATGCCTAAATTTATCATCTGAGGCACCTCCAAGGTTGAAGAGAGTATAAAAAGTTGGTAAGTGTTATATTCTCTTGATCCTTAAGAAAAATTACAAATTCATTTTGGTTTTTTAGTTGTTTAGCTAAAAACCCTAGGAGATAAAACCCTAGGTCATGTACACAAAGGGACCTTGTTCTTATAATACTTCTTGGACCAATTTTATGGCATGGGTGGGTAAGGGATTCTAAGCTGTTACCATACTCTCATGATAAAACCTCCTCAAGCTACAAAGCCACTTAAACCCTAAGAGCCCTAGCCTCCACACCTCTCATTCTCCAAAGTTGACTCCATCATCACCTTGACCTTGTTTCATCAAGCCCTAATTTGGAAACCATCATCTCCTATTAACATGTCAAGATCTGACAACAACAGTGGTGGTGATAAAGGTCAAAAGCCTTTGAGACCAAACATAAAGGAGAAAATGATGGTGAAGAAGAGGAAAGTGAGTACAACAGTGGTGAAGACAAAGACAATGATAAATCAGAGGGATTCATTGATGATTTTGATGCAAATGAGTCAGCCCAAAGTGCAAAAAGGGATGATGCAGATGAACAAAGTGAAGACTAAGAAGATGTTGAGGAAGATAAAGAGGGTGCTTAAGGTCAAAAGGGCAGTAATCAAACAAAGCATGTAATCACTAAAGAAGATCATGGTAAAGGTAAGGGAGATGATGACAACACCAAAGGTCATAGCCATGATGAAGACACCACCAAACCTCCATCACTCCTCTTACATGCACATATCAAAGAGGGGCAAGGCAAGTGTTTGCTGCCTCCAAAAGGCAAGGGACCTCGTAATCTACATCAGCTCAAAGAATTGACAATGGAAAGGAAAATATGGCCAAAGGTAAGAAAGGCAAGAAAGGAAAGAAAACTACAAAAAATGCCAAATGCATTTACATAGACAGTGACAATGAAGATAAGGAGATGGCCACTAGGTTGCTACTTCAAACGAAAGATGCACAATCAAAGAGGTAGAGAGGGAATTTGGCATGGCATAATACATCATTCAACATTACAAAAGTGAGCATAAGTTTTTCAAGAAGATCAAGAGAGGCCTTGCTTTCCAAAAGAAAATGACCAAGCATTACGCAAAGAAGAGCAGGCTTGCTTGTGCCAAACTCAAGGAGGCTCTCCTTGAGGTAAAAAACCTAAAAGAGGAAAATGAGCATAAAAGCCTTGGAATTTTGGTTGAGTCTTCTTAGCAGTTGTCTAAAAACATCCAAGGAAGATCTCCACCAATTTTGAAGGAATTTGGAGAATTTTTTTTTTTTGAGAATTTTTGGCCTAGTTTGCGCAGTGCCATTGGCGCTCCACAAAAATATGGAGCATATTCATGAGGAAAGCTTGAAATTTTTGGGTTTTTCCTAGCCTTCACATCATCCACGCCAAATTTCAGAATATTTGGAGCATTTTTGACCCCTCAAAAGGTCAAAAAACACCTCAAAATCACCTTTTTGCCTCTGTTTTAGGCCTGGTGCTGCGCAAATGAAAGTATGAGGGTTTTTGTATTTTTCATTGGGTTACGGGAAATGGATCAGAAAACCACAAGAATTTTTGTAAATCAGACTCTTGAGGCTTTCCAACGAGCCATTACGGGGCCAAATCCGACATCGATAAGTGGTCCAAAACTTGGTTGCAAAACAACCTATTTTCTGCAAAAGTGGCGCTGCGCAAATGGACTGTCTTTCGCCAAAAAGTAAAAAAAACACACAAATTAATGGAAAAATGGTTTTTTAATATTTTCTTGGAAAAATCACTCCAGATTTGATTGAGAAGTTATATTATGTTATTTTTCATTTATTAGCTTAGATATTATGTGTCTTGGGCCTTGCATGGTCATTAAGCACATAAATGACATTTATGACAAAATTAGGGTTTCTGGAAGCCTCTTATGGTTTCCACCTCCTCACTTACTCCATAAATAGAGCATGAGGCTCTTATGTATTTTTTTGGATTTTGATGACTGATTCTGAAGTAATACATAGTCCTTTGGAATTTGAAAAGAACTTGATGTCTTGGAGTTTATGAATGCCCTGGTTTGTTTGTTGATGGAGGAGGACTGGTTGCAGGATCGATGAGTTTGGTTGATGGTGAAGTGTTTCTTTTTGTTTATGTTTTCTAGTTTATAATTGTGTTTCCATCTTTCTATGTTTCAGTAGGACAAAGAATTTAGACTAAGAAATGTTTTCTAATGGCACCTTAGGTCTGTTTGTTCTTCCCTGCCTTAATGTTTTCTTCTGCTAGGACATGTTAGAGAATCCTTCTTTGCTCTCTAAGGATCTCCTAAGCTTGTTTATTTCTTGAATGGTTTAAAATAGATGGTATCCAGCATGATTTATGGCTAGCCCTACTTCTTTTTTCCACTAAGAACACCATTCTTGAAGTCATCTATTTAAAGCATCATTACTTAGGTTTGTCAAAGAAGTTTCTTTCAATCCTGCTCTTTGCATTTACTTAACTAATTGTTTTAAAGGACCTTCATAGCTATAATATTAGATGTTTAGGGTTTCTCTCCTTCTATTATTATAGTTATTTTTACATCTTAAATGTTTTCTGTCTTTGATGATGAAATCACTGAAAGTTAAATAAGTTTCTTGCCTTTCTGTATTTCATTTGAATGTTTGTCTTGGATAATTATCTGCTTTAAGTCAAGATTTTAGGGTTTGCTCTGCCTTTGATTTTCTCTCTATGCTTATGATTCTTCCAAATCCCTTGTTTAAGTATATGATAGAGAATTATTTACTGCTCTTTGTCAAACTTTGTTTCTCAAAATTAATGTCCATCTCATGATCCTTCAAACCTCAAAGATCCACCAACCAAGCTATATTTGCCCTACAATACTCCCTAATCCGTTAATGAACCTATCATGACCTTGTCAAATTCCATTGCCAAATGACTTGAAGTTTTCCTTGTTTCTATCTAGTCTATCTAAGCATCATACCCAACCAAAAAACAATCAACAAACCCAATATTTCATAACTAGCCTAAAGTCAACCCTAGTAAACAAACAAGTTCACATATTTGCACCTAATAGAGAGATCCCTCTCTGAATCTGGGAAGGCTAGGTCCTTGGATTCCAAAGCTTGGTTTGATGTTACCCCTGTCCATTTTTATCTCAATCAATCTAGCAAATTACGGGGAGCTAACAATATCCATGAGCAATGATATATGCTTCATACAACAACACCAATAAAATGAAATATATGGCATGTGCATTAAATACATGACATCCATGAGAAATGATATAAGATCTCAATATGTAGTAGCAACAATAGAAGTACTAACAACATCATATGCTAGAGCATGGCCACTCAAAACCTTGGCCATCACCATCTCAATAATGAATAACCTGCAACAAGATAATGATAACCACTATAAACCACCACCATGCTCCACATAGGGATAAATAACAAAATAAACTAATAAAAACAACATGGAAATATGACATAAAAGAAAAAAATATGTCATCATCAAAAATCATCCATGAGGCTCATCAATATAGTAGCATCAACATAACCTATGAGAAAAAAATGAACAAGAAACAAAAATATCGCTAACAACATATGAATCAATATGCTTTGTATCCAAGAAGCATCAACTAGGAACTATGCATCAACACCAACAGTATAAGATTTAGCAATATAGCACCATCAACAACACATACTCATCATCTCATTGACCTTATGTAATCAAAACACACTCATCATCAATGACACATACTGATCATCTCCTCAATATAGCACCATCAACAACACATTCTCATCATATCCTTATAAGAGAAGAAACCAAGTAGTAGCAACATATACCAACACATCAATAACTTGGTCCAAAGCATGTACAACAATGTATTCTCTCCATGTATGAGAAGTAATATAAATCATTATGACTCAACCATATGAATGAATAATATCTCATCAGTAACATACATCATCTAATATATCATAGGAAACATCATATTGTCTCTCCAAGCAACAACAACATCGCAACTCATCCATCCAAATGCATATCAACAGTAACATGATACATCTAGAATAGAAAACATGAGCAATAAAGTGCATAATCTAGATGAACCAACTCCAAGACATCATCTGATCTCAGTGGAAAAAACACATACATGATAATATATGGCACACATAAAGTCTACCAGTATGAACACTATCAATGCAACAACTATGTCATGCAAGCATGTTAATTAAAAATATGTGACAACAACAAAATTATTTCCCACATCAAATCAATGTCAAATGCATGCACAATAAGCTCCTCAATTCTAATACTATGCAGGTCCATTGGGAAGAACGAATGCTCCCCCTGAATGTATGATCCCATCATCACATCATAATCATGCACATAACAATACAAGGTTCAAATATCTTCATTAGCATCAATAGAAACCCAACATATAGCTGCTCCAAAACTATCAAAAAATCTACATCGTTGATCCAAATGATGGAAAAAAATAATTAAAAGATAGCTCAACAATATTTCAAACCTCATGAACTCCGCCTGAACATATGCATTTATTACAATATGAATATTTGTATTCATACACTCTTTTCGATATGGTTTGACATCCAAAGGTGTACATGCAACTAAAGATGCAACCATTTTCTCCCCCTGAGACCATGCAAGCCTCAATTTTTGATGGGAGTTCCTTGTCGCTCTTTTCTCTTCCAAAATTTCATATGCTCATCCACCTTCTTCTTGTGCAACTGACTTTGTATATTCTTATCTCTCTGATTTGATTTCCCATAGCACATAGGAAAATTCCAATCCTTCGCCTTATGGTCAATATTGTCATACAAAAAATATCTTATATGACCAAAGAAGCAAGGAATAAGATGATATCTTCTATTGGTATGATTTATATTCCTTTCATGTGCCCTACAATCAACAACCCAATGGCAAAAATCATTACATTATAAACAATAACCATTAAAATGACTATTATATATGATGGATGGTGATCTTCTTTCCATGCATGCTTGAGGTTGCTTCTCCTTTGTCTGATCCTTTTAATGAGAGGGTATGATCTCTCCACTACTGCACATTGCTCCTATATGTCCATGTATTCAACAATTATAACATATCACAATTCTATTATTCTTCTTTGTCCTTATTCACTTATTATTCTGCTTCTTGCATGGATTTTGATTCTTCTTTTTCTCAATAGTACTATATGCTCAGACATTTTCTGATTTTCTTCTTATTTCTTGAGCACTAGATCAAATTCTCTCTAATTATTCTCTTGCAAAATTTACTTCAACATTCAAGTTTTGACACTCGGCCTGCATTTCCTTGTACTACTTCCTCATTTTATTTTCAATTTTCTTTCCTTATTCTAGTTGAATCTTCAAACCTGAATTTTATTATTTGTAAGCACATTCTTTTACATCAAAAATGTGCAATAGCATTCATTGATATTTATTTTGAGCTATCAAAATTTTAACCTCTACTACTAGAGCCTTTAACTTTGATTTCTCTTCATCTTTGTTATTCATCTTTTCTTTTTGTCCCTCTAGATCATTGCTTGAGTCATCATTTCTATCACTAGGGATTTCATATTCATCATATGAGTGAGTGGTGCTTGCATTTTCTTCTTGTGAGGGGACTTGATTTTTTTTTTTTTATAAATGTGGAATCCTTTGCATTAATATCCATTTTCGAAATCTACAATTTTCCTCCATAATACGAATTCTGCAACTTGTCTGATTGTGAAAATTTCACCATTGAAATCCTATTGCAACAACTGGAATTTATTCTCCTAATTTTTAATTAATTTAAAAATTTATTTTCTACGACAAATACTGAATAAATCACACTACAACCTTCACAAATAAAACTAGGGAAATAAAATAACATTGGAAACTGAGAAGATTGTAGCACATACACACAAAATATGGCACATTATTTTTAGACAAATGTCACTAGAAAAACCCAACTTCGGAAAACCAGTGCAATAGTGATGGTTTTTATTATTATGCAACAATGAGAACTTATGCGTATAATCTAGATGCCAAAATCTGGAAATCCTACAAAGAAAAATACTTGCAAAAATCAAGTGAGGAATTTTCCTCACTCCACAAGAAGATCTGGGCTATGACTGCAACTCCAAGTGATCCTTCCAAACTATCCTCTGTGCTAGCCTGCATCACTCTAGTGCATTCGATTTTGTGCTCAACCTAAATCAAATTATCCTCAAGACGTATATTCTGATGTTATCAGGTAAAATGTTTATCTTGGCCTCTGGAATCTCTATCCAACCTCAGGAGTTGAAACTCGACTTTTCCCCAACATAATCTAATTACCTCTAGAGGTTACTGTGCAGTAGCTCCATCAGCCTCACTGTGGCTCTTCTGGCTCTTTGAAAATGCAATCGTTGTATCTGGAAATATTCCTCCAACCTCATTGTCCTTTCCCCTCATTATATTTGTTGTTCACTGAAGCTCGAACTATCTGACAGCTGACTACTGCTACTCTAGAAAATCGAATTCTCCAAGTGACTCTAGTGTTTTGGTGTGTCTTCTCCAAGTACCCATCGACTTCTTCTTATAATCCTCTATTTAGAGTTCAAAGACCAAGATTAAATCTTAATAAAGGGATAGGATCATCTTGAAGTTGGTCCATGTGAGTTTCTAGACTATTCTCGCCTTGAATTAATTAATTATGATTAATTAACCATATTCCCTAAGTTTAGACTTAGGAAATATTTAAAAACAAATAATAATCTAATTAAGTCATCTCTAGGTGGATTTCGAGAAACAATTCTTGGTTTAAGGAGATCTTCATGTATTTTATCTATTGATCAACGGTTGTCATTGATGTCAACCCAAGCAGCACCAGGGGCTAACCCAATATTGCATGGGAATTTTGACCTACCAAATTAATATATTTTGGGTCAATAATTCTTTTGATGGTTTCTACTTGTCGAGATGTTTCCGTTGATATATCGCATGGGAATTTTGACCTACCAAATTAATATATTCTGGGTCAATAATTCTTTGATGGTTTCTACTTGTCGAGATGTTTCCGTTGATATATGGCATGCCATGTAATTCTTCACGGTTTGAGAGATATTCATGTTTGAAGTTTGTACCCCCAGTTAGTGGGCTAAAAACCCATGGGGTTGGGGCATGGGTCATTGAAAAGTCATAATTAATATTTTTTAAGCTCCTAAAATCCCTCCCACATTCACTTGTTGAAGCCCCTCTCAACCTAAGCATTTATATAAATTGTGATCCTCATTTTCTCCTTATGCAAGAGATTTCACCATCTGAAATAGGTCATCGTGGAATTTTCACTCTAACTTTTTTTCTACAAAGGTTCAAAAGCTGAAATTTTTATGAGGTGAAGCCGAAATCCTGAGGAAGCTTCTATAAAAATTTCAGATCACGGTGTGCAATATTTTTGGAGATATGATCTGTGGAATTAAGGGTTTTTGCAGGCTCCTGAAATTCATCTCAAAGAAGTGACCTTGGTAAATTTGTCATAGCTCTCTCTTTGAGTATTGGATTGGAATTCTGTAAAACATGGTAGATGGTGCATATTATATGCTTTTCACCTATCAATTTCAAAGCCAAATGAAGAAACAGTGACATGTGGCATGCCGTACAAGTGCGCTATGCTGAAACAGTCCATAAATAGGGCATTGTGAGAGATTGGGTATAACTCTCTCTTGAAGAATCCAAATTGGGTCAGACCTATGGAATTGAAAAGATGACTCAGAGGAATACTATAGGACTGAAAATCAGATATTAAGGATCTAAAATAACAGAGATACACCAGATTCAATATCGAGCTCCTAGAAGGCAAGAAAAAGCTAGATCATGTGTTGTTAAGGGTTGAAAAGGACCGGAATTTCTATGGAAGAAAAGCAAAGCAAGGTGCAACAGAGGGTAGCATGACAAGAGAAGCAACCAAGGTGCATAAAAATAGCAAGAAGTTCATCATATAAAGTCTTCAAGTGGGCAGCACTGCATACAATCATTGTAAAGGTATCATTGTACTTAGTCATTGTAAATACATTATTGTACAAATTGTACTAGTATCTATCTTCCAAGGGTTGAAGAGGCAGTTTTGGGAGGTCTAGGATCATCATTAGGTGGTTGTGTCAAATTTTGGGTTATGGTCTTGTATATCTTCTTCTTCTACATCATTCTATATCATTGTAAAGTGGATCATTTTCCCTGGTACGGGAGTCCATTCTTCTTTTATTATTCTATAGGGTGGTAGGGTGGTCCTAGGGTGAGTTGTAGCTCATTGGGTGTTGGGGCATCCATTCAGTTGACTACTGAAGAATCTCGGGCATTGGAGCGTCCATCCAGTGGGAGCTGGAGAAGAATACTTTTCTAGATTCTAGGAAGTTGGAGCTTTATTTTCAATTGGAGTTGAATATTAAAGAATTATTAGAAAATCATTAGGTGGTTTTTGTCCCGGAGTGAGTTTCCACCTTAAATACTGTGTTCATTTATGTTCCTCTTTTTTGCTGCTATCATTGTACAAACACTGATAATAATTGAAGATTAACTAATGCTCTAATTGAAAGGAATACTAATTCACCCCCTCCCAGTATTTCCAACAATTGGTATCAGAGCTTGGTTCCTTCAATAGCAGTTTAACAGCTAGAAGGAGGTCATGGAGCATACCAAGAATGGTGTACCTCTGTTCAATGAAAATAATTATGCACTCTGGAAATGAAGAATGAGTCTATCTCTTTGCGCAAGGTTACGAAGTATGGGACACTGTTCAAAATGGATTTACATCAACCATGGATGAACAAGGTAAGAAGAATTTGGTAAATGATGCAAAATAAAAGAATATTATTATTAGTGGACTTATTGAATCTGCTTATCATAAGGTGTTGGGTTGTAAAACTACCAAAAATGTACGGGACAAGCTTGAGAATATATATGCAGGTGACTCAAATGTCAAAGAAGCAAAGCTTCAAATATATAGAGCAAAATTTGAGCAACTCAGAATGAAAGAAGATTGCAACATTGTTGCATACTTCCAATATGTTGACGAAATAAAAAATACTCTGGAAGGATTGGGAGAGCTAGTTGATGAGAAGACTATTATATGAAAGATTCTTATAATGTTATCAGGGAGATTCAACCTAAAGGTATCGGTCTTAGAATACAGTGCAAATCTGGACAAACTCAGAAAAGAGGAATTACATGGAGTTCTCATAGCATATGAAATGAGACTTGATGAAGAAGAGGGTACTTCACATATAGAAAATGCGTTCGTTGCATCTAAGAAAACCAATAAGGATAAACAACCTTCAATTGAAAATATATGCCCCTGCAAGTGTGAAGAAAATGGAGATGATGAAGAAGATCTTTCAAATGAAGAATATGCTTACTTCACGAGAAAACTAAAAATTGGTAAGGGACAATTCAAAGGTAAAATTCCATTGAAATATTTCAGTTGTAATGAGGTTGGGCATGATGCGATAAAATGTCCAAGCACTAATGGAAACTCAAAAGGAAAGAAAGGCTTTAAGAAATTCAACAAACGAGGGTCGAAAAGGAACTTTGACTCTAAAGAAGATAACTCATCATCCAATGAAGACAATGACGGTGAAGAAGAATCCAATGAGAGAGTATTGTTTATGGCCAAGCACAATAAATGCAAGCACAATAAACAAAAGGTACCAAACAACGAAGAAGAAGGATGGACCATAGAAGAATTTTATGAGGAAGAAATCAAGCTTATAAAGATGCCAAGGCGGAGAAGATCGGTTCCAATACTCTTGAAGAACAAGTTCAAGGTCTCAAGAATTGAAGTTGAAGAAAAAATGCATTAAAGACTCATTTTGCAAAAGTTGGAAGAAAGGAAACCAAGAAAGGGGAAGAATTAGAAGTTGAAGTAGTCTACCATTTTAACGTAGAGGAAGTGAAGAAAGGAAAAACTATCCAAAACTATGCCAACAACTCAAGGGCATTGGAAGAAATCATCAACAATCAACGATCTTACAATGACAAAACTGGCATCGGTTACAAAGAAGAAGAAGCAGGACCTTATACAACAAAATAAAATGAACCTATGAGATCTGACATGCATGTAGACTTCATTGGACAAGATTTGCAAGAACAGCCTTGGAAGACAATTCCTCGACGAAAATTTCGATCCAGGTACCAACATATTTTTTATGGCTACTATTATTCATGTGGAAAATTTGGTCATAAAGCTGTAGAATTTTGCACGTACCCTAGGAACGAATACAATTCCAGGAGATCTGTCAAATATGAACCTCCCAGGTCTCAGTGAAACATCAGTAGGTTGGAACATTTAAGAAATAATATTGAATGTTACAAATGTCAAAACTTTGGACACATAGCCAAAGACTGCAGACTTGAAATCCTCCAGAAGAATCTTCGAAGCCACAGAATGAACGAACATGGAAGAAGAAGAAGAATGATAATTGTGCTCTCATTCTCAAGGCTCAAAAGAACAAAGATGTGTGGTATGTTGATAACGGTTTCTCAACACATATGACTGGAGATAGAAATAAATTTGTATCTTTGAAAGAGAATAAGGATGGAACCGTGTCCTTTGGAAATGATGGATCTTCAAATGTTATAGGATTAGGTATTGTCACTCTCGGAAGCAAAGAATCTCTAGCCAATAATGTTCTACTGGTTGAAAACATGAATCACGATATGCTCAGTGTTGGACAAATGTGTGATCAAGGACACACAATACTATTCAACTCCATGAAATGTGAAATCAGGAAAGGCATGTATGGTGAAATTGTGGCTAGAGCAAGTCGAGCTCCAAATGACATATATGTTTTGGATGAAGCAACTAAAACATGTCTAGTAGCTAAAGAGGATGGTACAATAATTGGTAGCAATGATGATCGACTAATTAAGAATTTTGCTACAAAGGTGAAAAGTGATTTTGAGATGTCTTTACTTGATGGCTACGATTTGATGGCTTGACATACTTCTTAGGGCTTCAAATATCTCATCAAGAGAAAGGAATATTTATATGTCAAGCCAAGTACATAAAGGAAATGCTCAAGAAATTTAAAATGGAAGATTGCAAACCCATCCTTACTCCAATGGTAACAGGTTGCAAACTGAGCATAGACGACTCATCTAAGGACGTGGATCAAAGGTTGTATAGATATATGATTAGTAGTCTTCTATATGTAACAGCCTCCCAACCAGATGTTATGCAAATAGTTGGAAAAGTAGCAAGATTCCAAGCAGCACCAAAAGAATCACATATTAAATATTCGCCAGCATTGTAATATCTTCACCAAAAGCTTGGGATTCTCCCAAGTTCTCATTTTATTTTCCGTTTTTCGGAATATAAAGGGGGAGTGGAAGTGTGTACAGGTCCATAGGATGGTTGTGTTTCAAGGGGAGTTACCCTTTTCCATTGATGTTAAAGGGGGAGAGAATGTTGTAGGAAGATGTGTCATGATCGCAGGGGGAGTACTTGTGTTGCCATCAATGCCAAAGGGGGAGATTGTTGATCAGCGGTTGTCATTGATGTCAACCCAAGCAGCACCAGGGGCTAACCCAATATTGCATGGGAATTTTGACCTACCAAATTAATATATTATGGGTCAATAATGCTTTTGATGGTTTCTACTTGTCGAGATGTTTCCATTGATATATGGCACGCCATGTAATTCTTCACGGTTTGAGAGATATTCATGTTTGAAGTTTGTACCCCCAGTTAGTGGGCTAAAACCCCATGGGGTTGGAGCATGGGTCATTGAAAAGTCATAATTAATATTTTTTAAGCTCCTAAAATCCCTCCCACGTTCACTTGTTGAAGCCCCTCTCAACCTAAGCATTTATATAAATTGTGATCCTCATTTCCTCCTTATGCAAGGGATTTCTCCATCTGAAACAAGTCATCGTGGAATTTTTGCTCTAACTTTTTTTCTACGAAGATTCAGAAGCTGAAATTTTTATGAGGTGAAGCTGAAATCCTAAGGAAGCCGCTGTAAAAAATTCAGATGAAGGTGTGCAATATTTTTGGAGATATGATATGTGGAAGTAAGGGTTTTTGCAGGCTCATGAAATTCATCTCAAAGAAGTGACCTTGGTAAATTCGTCATAGATCTCTCTCTGAGTATCGGATTGGAATTATGTAAACATTGGTAGATAGTGCACAGTCTGCAATTTTTTATCTATCAATTTCAGAGCCAAATGAAGAAATAGTGACACATGGCACGCCGTACAAGTGTGCTATGCTAAAACATTCCATAATTAGGGCATTGTGAGAGATTGGGTATAACTCTCTCTTGAAGAATCCAAATTGGGTCAGAACTATGGCATTGGAAAGATGACTCAGAGGAATACGATAGAACCAAAAATCAGATATTGAGGATCTGAAATAACAGAGATACACCAGATTCAATATCGAGCTCCCAGAAGGCAAGAAAAAGCTAGATCATGTGTTGTCAAGTGTTGCAAAGGACTAGACTTTGTACAGAAGAAAAGAAAAGCAAGGTGCAGCAGAGGGTAGCATGGCAAGAGCAGCAACCAAGGTGCATAACAGCAGCAAGAAGTTCATCATATGAAGTCTTCAAGTGGGCAGCACTGCATACAATCATTGTAAAGGTATCATTGTACTTATTCATTGTAAATACATTATTGTACAAATTGTACTAGTATATATCTTCCAAGGGTTGAAGAGGCAGTGTTGGGAGGTCTAGGATCATCATTAGGTGGTTGTGTCAAATTTGGGGTTATGTTCTAGTATATCTTTTTCTTCTACATCATTCTAAATCACTGTAAAGTGGACCATTTTCCCTGGTACGGGAGTCCATTCTTCTTTTATTCTTCTATAGGGTGGTAGGGTGGTGTTAGGGTGAGTTGTAGCTCACTGGGTGTTGGGGAATCTGTTCAGTTGACTATTGAAGAATCTCAAGCGCTGGAGCATCCATCCAGTGGGAGCTGAAGAAGAATGCTTTTCTAGATTCTAGGAAGCTGTAGCTTTATTTTCAATTGGAGTTGAATATTAAAGAATTATTAGAAAAGAATTAGGTGGTTTTTGTCACGTAGTGTGTTTCCACCTTAAAAACTGTGTGCATTTGTGTTCTTCTTGTTTGTTGCTATCATTGTACAAACACTGATAATAATTGAACATTAACTAATGCTCTAATTTAAAGGAATACTAATTAACCCCCCCCCCCCCCGCTCTTAGTATTTCCAGCATTATCCTCTTGACCAAATTCATTGCTAGAACACATCTGATGCTAAAAAAACTAGCACTCCCTCTTAGAGAGGAATGTGTTCTACTACTGCACACCTTGTCTATGTATCATCTCCTATCACACTACTGATGTCTTGCCGCTATGACTGCCTACCACTTACCACAAACCACTGCACAACCATGATATATGCTACATTTTTGCTGCTATTGACCATGCTCAACTACTGCCAATAATGCATCTACTCTCTAACTAAAAAGCATTCAAAATACCGAATCAACTCTGTTCAGTATGATGCATCTATCACTTGAGTGTTTGACTGCTACTAGCTACTACTCTATCCATGGAATACTTTGCACTATTGTTGAATCTAAATTGTGCCACCTACACTGATTCCAACTCTGTACTACACTCTCCAGCATCTGACTGTTGTTAGCCTATGCAAATGTCACTCTGGAATTTGAATGCATCTCATGACACTGATCCATCTTGCTACTGAATACTGTGGGCCCTCGTAGCTAAGTAATGATCCATGGGGTGGAATCCTCAAGGACCCTGTCGATATTTGTAGCTCTCTAGTGCTACAATTCCAAGTCACCCCACCTCACTCCTCGAGATATGTGGGAAATCACCACGAAATCTAATATTCTCATATTTTTGTTGTTGCTTCTCTGTTGATGCTTCCGCACTGTTGTTGAAACTACTACAATAATGAGTATGATATCCCAAGATCCTGAAGTGCTAACTTCCACAGGGTTGCTCCCTCTGAAACTAGACTCCTTCTGAGTCTCGATATCCTTATGGGAGATCTCTCTACTCCATACTAGCAACTAGGACTACCCTCTTGCATTGGAAATTGGACTGCGTAATTCTACGTTGGGAATGTTATGGTTGGAATTCCACCTGCATACTACAACTGGGTAATTCGCACTACTTGTGTCACTGCAACTAGTTCTGCAACTACCTCCTGGGTACTGAATGAAGCTATATTTTCAACTGTCTAATGAAAAATTGTGTCTGTTGAAATTGAACCCGCTACAATGATATTGTGGGCCCCTATAGAAAAGTTGATGGTCCCGTTGCAACAATCTAAAATTTATCTGACTAATCTCCTTGTTGCAATTACGTTTGAACCTTCCCAATATGGAACGCTAGAGTCCTATACTCCTCCTCCTCCTTGATCTTGTGCCCTAATATCACCTATCGATGCTAGTCCCTAGTTGGGACCATTCCTTTCTTCTGAACTCACAATAGACAAATCACACTTCCTCTGACACCTATCTCCGAGAATTGGAAGTCGATCTACTACCCAGATATGCATTTTTTATAACTTGCACGACCTCCTCTCGAAATCGAAAATGACCATCCCTGCAGAGCTTTGAAATATGGAAACTGAAAACTGAAGGAATAAACCTCGAAAATATCCCTCTTTCCCTCTGTTCTGCTGTTGATTCTGCTACTTACACTCTCTTCTAGAATGAGAAACTTAGCTCACAGCAAATACCAATTTTTAATTGGAAAAATTTAGATCTCTAAGACTCAAGATCCCCCGAGAGAAATTTTCCCTATGTTGTGTGTGCTTTTTTCTTCCACCTGACATAGATTCTAATTTTGCAACCTGCAGAAAAACCCTCTACATCCAACTAAGGAATCTCTTTAGTGAAAATGTGAGTTGTAGCTACTCCCTCTGACGGATAGAATCACTAATCTGGGAAACTATTTTTTTTTTCCACCCTGCAACTGAAAATAGAACTGTTGCCCCAACAACGCATCCTGCCTGTCTGAGAAATACACTACCTCAAGAATTTTGGCATTAGAACCTTCACAAATAAAACTATGGAAATAAATAACACTGTAATATGAGAAAATACTAACACACACACAAAATTGACACTATTATTTTTGGACAAATTTCCTTGGAAAAATCCAACTTAGGAAAACTATTGCAATAGTGACGGTTTTTATTATTATGAGGCAATGAAAAATTTTGAGTACAATGTGGATGTTGAAACCTTGAAATCCTACAGAGAAAAATATTAGAAAAAATATAGTGAGGAACCTTTCTCACTCCATAGGAAAATTCGGGATCTGACCGCAGCTCCCAGTGAGTCGTCTAAACTATCCTCTGCACTGGACAACGTCAACCTAGTGTAAACCCTTCCGCGCTAAGCCTGAATCAACTTCTCCTCAATCTGTCTAGTCTGTTGCTGTCTAGGAAAATATTTCTCCTACACTATGGAATCTCTATCAAGCCTCTGGAACTGAAACTCAAATTTTCCTCAGTTGAATCGAATTACCTCTAAAGGCTACTACATAGTCCCTATGCTAGCCACAATGTGTCTCTTTTTCCTCTCTGCAAATTCACTCACTAGATCTAAAAATCTTCCTCCAGCATCACCATCCCTGCCCCACACTATCTTTTTTGCCTCATTGAAGCTCAAAATCTCTGGCAGCTAATTGTTGCTACTCTGGAAAATGAAATTCTCCAAGTGACTCTAGTGTCATGGTGTTTCTTCTCCAAATGACCATCAACTTCTTGTTATAATCCTCTGTTGAGACTTTGACGTCCAATATTAAATCTTAATCAAAGGCTAGGATCATATTGAAGTCGATTAGTGTGGGTTTCTATGATATTATCACCTTCACTTTATTAATTCTGATTAATTAACCATATTCCCTAAGTTTAGACTTAGGAAATATTTATAAAAGACTAATAATCTAATTAAGTCGTCTCTAGGTGGAATTACCATAAATGATTTTTGGGTTTTGGAGATCTCATGTATTCTAGTATCTCCAATGAATTTCATGGCTAGAAAAAATATGATGCTACAAAAAATAACACCAAAATCTATTTTTCACTCTCATAATTCTACACAGACATTTTATCAGATCTTGAAATTCCATGCAAAATAATATCTTTAACTGTATCAATAGGTAATGAACTTATAATTTTTTCTACAAATTATTATTCTTTTAAACCATCCACAAATTGAAGCACATAAGAAAATATGAGAGAATCAAACACAAGTAAAACCATGTAAACATTCAACATAATATACATAAATATGTCTGGTGGAAAACCCTCCTCGTGGGTGAAAAATGACCCTTGTTGATGCTGCGCTGCTCAATAAATTTTATTATATCAAGAAAATCCTTTACATAGAGATTCATCTAGCTACTATCAAATAGAGATATCTTTCTCATGTGGATCTATATATTCCCATCTATTGGAAACCACCATAACCAACGATTCTTGCATGATTACCCTTGAACTGTCAAATGACTATACATAATCCTATCTATGGGAATCGACCATGACCAACGAGCCTTGCCTAGTTTCTTCCAAACCATCCAACTACAACTAGATTGAGAAAACTACTAACTTATATGGATTTCACTGGATTCCTCCAACTCCACTCTATGTGGTTCTCATTTCATATATTTTAATACTGGAATGAATAACTTCTCAACATGAACACCACAACAAAAATGTCTTCGAAGCATAGAATGAAAACTGAAAACAACATCACAAAATGCATCACAATCTCACCAAAAACTGCATAAAATAATCTGATCAACACATCATCTAAAACCCTCTCTGGAAAAAGTAAAAATAATCACAACTAAATTTTGCACTCAAAAAATGAATTGGAGAATATACTAGGAGAAAAAAATCTCGAAATACACATGCAATCAAACGCTATTTCATATCCTTTCTCACTGCAAAAAAATTTGGTTGAAACGTACTCCTACTATCTGCTGCAACACCTACAAACTGCTTCAGAAAAACTATCACAACTTCCGCACAATCCTCCAAACTTGCACTCACTCAACACCTAAATCATCCAACCAAAATATCATTGAGATTTATCCAATATATAGATGAACTGAGGTTCTCAAATCAATAATTACCAAGAACTACTGAGCTCCAAAAACTCTATTCATATGCTTAATTTGATCCAAATTCATCTCCTCAACTAGATCATACCACTAACTCCACTTCATGAAGGATGTTGTTAATGTTAATAACATTCTAGAAGCTCATTAACCTTTTTCTAAACTTTACACAATGATTCCTGAACAATACAAGTAAAAAAAGTAAATAAACACCTGATGTGCATGAGGAATGCAAAGAAAAAAGAACTTTAGGCCTTAACCATACCCACAGAACTGCCAAATTTCGATTGTAACTACCCTCAAAACAATGTTTGGTAGTGGTCGAATCCTTCCAACTAAATGCATGAGGTTGTATCCATGTGGTTGGGGTAGAGGATGGATAAAACTCAATCAAATAAGCTCAGAGCTCTGCCAAACTTTAGGGACACCTTCATCAACTCTAAAAAACACCTCCAAACCTCTGTGACAAGTTATGAACTGATGATATAGGACATCAACCTATACCATAAGTAAGTGAAAGGAATGCCCTATTTTTCCAAACTTCTCATCATGAATAACATCTTCCTCTCCTTACGAAACAAAAACAACATGTTCAACACCTCCTGGACTTGTAGTAACATATTCAACACTTTTAAGACCAAATCCAACACTTGCATAGTAGCATCAAGTCATCCAACTACCTCCAACATCTGTAGAGGCATATACAACACTTGTAGAAACATATCTTGTAACAAACCAACACAACATGTCTTGAAGCCATCTCTACTCAGCCTCCCATTCCTACACTAGTTTCTGCAATAGGTCATGTCATAACCATGTTGACATCAATGAAAAACAAGAAGACCAACAAGCCAAACACTCATCACACATCAAGAGGACTACTAACATCATCAAGTTGATGTAAGGAATATGATGAAAAATACGTAGAACCTATTGAAATCAATGACAACATTACAATTCCATCATAGAAATCCAATTTGGAAGCTACTACAAATATTTTGAATGAGGCCCTACATATTGACTTCATGAAAATGTCCCTTAAATCAACTTCTAACAATATACACTTTTAAGAGGAACGATTCCTTCAATTTGAATTGGAATTTTTATATTAGTTTTAGCAATTGATTAATCCAAACCCATATGTATAGCAACTTAATTCAAAAAATACTTTCACCCTATTGCAATTAGGTGCAAGGTATTGATACTAACAACTTGTAGATGTCTTTTCCACCTCTTGTGAAGGTTTCTTATAAATATAAACCTCTTACATGTTATATTGAATCATGGAATTTGAAATTTATTTATTTTGTTTGTTTTTATGACTTATGTTCCCCTTCATGGGTTGATGATGCTATAACCCCAAAATATCATCTACACTCAACATTGCTATTGAGGATGACGGGGATGTCTTCATGAATGTGCCAACACAATTGATAAATAATATATTTGAGGTCCATCATCAAGAGGGTATCTAATTTCTTGAGAGCCTAGGTCATAAACAGTAAAATAGGGGGCTTGGTAATGTACCATGGTAGTCGATATGGGTGTGGAATAGAGGCTAACCATTTCTTGACTTGGGTTTCAATTCTAGGAATTTAGTGTGATATTTTATACTATGTATGTCCAAATGATCCACCAAAGAAATGAAACTAGTAGGAAGGTGCTTGCAATTCTAGGTATAAGAACCTTAATATTAAGTGTAGCCAATGTTATATTGGTATAATACTTTTTTTCCACCATGCTCATGATCATGTTGGGTATTTGGTGTTGATACTTTTGCATCACAGTGGAGTAGTTAGGATTTCTAGCATCACATTTATATGTTATTTATTATATGATTACAGTAGTACCTATGTTGATCATTGAATTATTCTTGGTTATACATTGTTATGTTTCAAAAAGGATGATAATTATAAAATATTTGAAGAGGATAGACAAAAATTGGTAGACAAGCCCACAAATAAGAATATGACATTTTCTTACAATATAATCATCAAATTTCAATAAATTTATAATCACGATTATGGTTATGATGTATTTTATGTTCTATATGTTTCTAGCAACAATATATTGTTATGTGTAAGTCAAAAGAACAAATATGTTGGTACCTCCAACCATCGTTGAAAGGTTTCAATTATGAATTATACATTAAGCATTGTTTAATACCGAATGGTGATTGTGCTGAAATTGCATATGAATTAATTTTAATTGAGCCAAATCCTAAAATCATACCACTTATATACGAAGAGTAGAGTTAATACAACCCTTGTATTCTATCCAAGATGTTTGTACACCTACAACAACTAGGAGCTTTCTTATGTTTTGAGCCTGGGTGATATGCATATAAAGTGCATTTTTTACCTTTATCATTAATGCAACAAAATTTGAATCATTTTGTTAGCTGGAAACATCATTTTAGAGTGTATGATGTATTTGGTTTTGTACTATAGTTATTTAGTTGAGGTTGCACATTCCACTATACAATAGATTTGGAGTTTTTCCTCTTTTCTGGAAATGGTATGGCCAATACAAGCACACTACCAAGCACTTTGTGGCTGAGTCTCAAGGAAATGTATTCCAACAATTTGATAAGGGAGCATCAAATAATTAAATAAATAGACATTTAATTTTGTATGCTCTCCCTCTCCACCAATATCACCATCTCCTGAAATTGCAAAGCCCAAGATGTTTTGTCTTGAAGTTTATTCTCCAAAAATATCTCATACCAACTTGATTATCCATGGAGAGAAACATATTCTGGATGGCATTGCTATCATATGGGAATTCTCCCAGCAGGATTCTAGATGTACAAATGAAAATTAAATTCAATCTATTGAAATGTGCATAAAAAAATCCATTACTCGCAAAGTTGTTAGTAATGCATATATTTTTTTTTCTCAGGAAATTCAATGTTAGCAACAATTTTTTGCATAAGTGATATTGAGAACATTGTAAATGGTGTATAAATCATAGGATATAAAGCACAAAAATAGCCATCAAAAATTTCAAACTTAGCATGATTAAATGCGAAAGATGGTATTGGAAATTTTAGGTGGAAGGGAGGTTGCTACATAATTGAAAATTCATGATAATGATTGAAAGGATCAAAGACTTATGAATCCCAAGGTTGATCAAGCCCCTAAATTAGAGGATACAAGCTACACAAGTGATGAGGTAGAAAGATATATCTCTCTTTCTAAAAGTGATATGGGTCTTACTATAAATGCTGAAGTGGGTCAACCAATTGATCTAGGACTAGTAAGAAATAATATTATTAGAGGAATTGAGATTTCCTATTTAATTAATGATGAAAATGGTTATAAAGGAAACATGTATATTTTAAATTATCACTCAATCCTTATTCTCACTTGGGTCTTCTACAATACCTTTCCAATTGTCAAGTCCTATCAAGGGAAAACAATTTAAAAGGATTTTTTGGTCCATTTCCATTTTATAATGGGTTGTGGTGAAGGAGAACGCCCAATGGGATATTAAACCCCCTAAACTTTAGTTGTTTTAATGAGAATACATTTTCATTTCCAAGTACATGATGTCTCAATTGGATACTATTTTAAATTTTTAGTACCTTCTATGAGCCCATTTGTGGGCATGTCAAGTCAAAAGATGGTGACATGATGAATATTTTAAGTTATACAACATGATGGGTGTTGGAATTATATCATTGATTATATTATATAGATTTTACTCTAGAGGAAGAGATGGGAGATTGTTACGAGAGAATTCATGTCTTCTTGAGGGATTTGAAGCATGTTATTTCCTAAATAGTGGTGAAGGATTCGATCCCTATAGATTTGAAGTGTGTTACATGAAAGGAACTTATCTAATCATGGCCTGGGAAATATAAAGCAATAATATATGTGTAATTAAGAGAGGGAGTGAAAAATACAAAATAAAATATGATGTGAACAATTAGTCCAAAGTCATCCCTCACAAGGAAAGAAAAATTATGAGTTTATTTTGCAATGAAGAGAATAGAAGAGATAGACTTCACGAAACTGATTTGGATAAGTCACTAGGTCAATACCTCACAAAGAAACAACTTGTATTGTAAGAATTTCGAAATCCTTCAGTGGCTCCTTCAAGTAGATAATAATGTGCCTCCAAACATGCCATCAACATAAAAAAATTAAATATACTATTGAGTGGGAAAGTGAGGGACAAAATATCCTCTAGGTTTATTCCTTATTCAACACAAAATATCTCAGACCATGCAAATAAGAAGCATGGAGAAAGTGAGGTATAATTATGTTCCAGACTTCCAACATCTCGGAAAAGCCAAGTAAAATTTGATAATGTATGGAGACATAGGTCCAATATAATAGGTTTTGGAGTCTCACATAGATTAATATATGAAATAAAAAGATGTAATATAAGATGGAATGTGTGCCATAGAATATAATATGCATTAGGTTATGTTGGATATAAAAAATGTAGTTAAAATGGAGAGTTAAACAACATTGTTAAGTAACATGGGAAATAATTTTCCAAACAAATTGAAATTACAAAGGTTTAAATATGAAACAATACATCTCAGTATTTTCCTCCAAAGAATCAAAATTGACCAAAACCTAAAAAGGGAAGTATATTAGAGAAAAAAAACTAATATGTATACAATATTAAATCCACTATAGCTAAGTGGGAATTACTCTAGACCTTAATTTCATGTGTGAGCACAGAAAGATAATTTATACTTTAAACCAACATATCCCTAGTGGGTCTCCAATTTCCAGATAAGTTTCACTAATGGAAATTCTAGTTCATATTAATTTTTTTCTATGTTATAAAATAATTTTAAGAACATGGTATGCAAAGGTACTATTGCATTTCCATCCCACATTTTCTTTATCATATAAGTGGAAGAGTCACTATTTATATCTAAGATGTATTCTATTTTTATGAAAATGATGGGTTCCACACACAAGATATTCATTACCAATGGTTTATGTAAAAAATTGTAGAAGTATAACAAGAGTTGTTATAAGATAAAAAATAGTTGAATGCATTGAAAAAGGATAGCCAATTGATGAACCCATTCAAAATTCAAATGAACATTAGTAGCTATTCTCATATTATTTTACAATGCATCAATAATAGGTATATTGTATATTTGGTGAAATTTGTGATTTTTGTATTTTAGAACAAATAATGGGATGAATGTGGGTATTTTAGTTTAATAGAACACAAGATCCTTAAAATCATATTCCATAAGGTGAATCAATGCACAATAATGTACTATGTGCTATAACTTATGGAACACTCATGATATCTACGCAAGGAAAATAATGTTGATAGATTAATGTTCCATAATGTTGCACACAATGTTTTGATTGATGACAAAAAGGTGTAATTAATGTCAAAGGGAAGGTTCAAGATAGTAGAAACATCATTCATGATGCCTAAAGAAGCAACAAAACTCTCCATGAAGTAGTATGACAGATGGATCTCTTATAAGATCTCATCACATGAAGATAAAGGTGCTTAATTTATTTGAGATTTTGATGGAGTTATGATGTTGAAATGATCCTACAAATGACATAATTTCATAGGCCTCATCAAAACATTTACAATGATATAACCTTCTCTAAAAAAGTCCTCCTAGATGAGAAGTTATGATCATTTAAAGTCCAACACTAGTTGGAGGCCCAAAATATAGGGAAAAAGCCCAAAACATTAAACTGTTAAAGAGTGGACACCTCTTAGGTGCATCCACAATACACTAATCAAGTCAATGGCAGATCGTATTTTGACATGCAAGATCTTTAATGTTAATAAATAATATGAAATTTTTGGGTATATCAACGGTGACCACTAAACACCAATGGTGGATGGTGTCAAGAGCTACACGATGTTTAACATATCTCATAGAATCAATAGAATGATGACATGTGACAAGCACACATTGGAGGATAGGTGGTCCGATTAAGTATTAAGCATCAAAATTATTTCATTAGACAATTGCAGTGATGCGGACTGCACGCAACTCCCCTACCCACTTAGCGATGACGTAGTAGCTTTGACACATGGCAGTAGTTTACAAGGCATGATGTGGCAACATGTGGCATGACACATTAGTAGCTGACATCAACATGGCGTTGTGGTTCCGCCAGGGGTTTCCACATGGAAAGGACGAATGGAAGCTTTGGATTGGTGAAATGCCCAAAAATGAGTGACATTTTGCACCCCTCTTGGGTTGCCACATGTTAATGACATCATGTTGATGTCATCATGCAAGAGCCCAAGGACCCTAAGAACCCAGTCTCAAGGCATGATCACTTGAATGAGGTGATATGGAAAATAAGGGGTTAAGAATGGTTATCATCACTTATAAGCCCCAGATTGCAACCACCCATCCCCGATTTACCCACTATGATCAGAATCAACCTCCTATGTGACCTTACTTAAATGGAGTCGATGACTTAAGACATTACTGACTTCCCTCAAGTGCTACAATACCAGAAGGAGTAACCCAACCCCTCTAGGTGTCCAACCCCTAAGAAAACTCACTTTTTCCCTAACCTAGAGCCCCAAGAGCTCCCTTTGCAAGGCCTCCATGTGACTATGGGTCCCCAGTAGCTCCCATAAGCTTGCATACATGCAACTATGGACTTTTATGCTTAGTTTTATTCCAACAACTCCAAATTCTATGCCACTTTTTTAGGGACGAGACTTAAGCATCTACCCAGAACTTAGTGAAACTTATAGAGAGGATAAATAGCATTGAAATAATTCTTGTAAACCAAAAAATGGAACTAGGACTTGACCTGAACACCTCCAACTGGGACTGAAATTTTGTCAAACACTTGGTGAATATGCAACCTACAAGTCATGAATGCAATCCTGATCATAAGGGACTGAAAATTTATCTGAGGTTTAATAATAAGGGTCACTTCATTCTCACATTAGGTATCATAACACCAATTAGGTATTTCATTCATTATTCATTCAGTTACAAGTAAAAACATGAAAATACCCATGACTAAGAATTGTCATATAACCATGCTTACAACAAACATATAACAAATAAATATCAATAATAGAACATCCATTAAATCCACATAATAACAAGTAAATTTCCTCATCGAAGAAATAAAATTAGCTCTTATTAACATAGGAAAAAACTAACTAGGTTCAGGACTTCCATGTTCCACCCTACCATTTATTTGATGAACCAAATCTTTCTTTCATCTAATCACCCCCGTGCCATATTCCAAAAAAGCATGCGGGATATCATGGGATAAACCAATTGTTACACAGTAATTTGTCATCGTCCTTGAAATCCCCATCTTGCCCATTGGAGGGTCATTTTTGTGATGAATAAGTAGTGTCATGCCTTGCAAATACCATCATTGCATCCCTTTCCATGAGGACAACATTCCTTCTATTGATCATTTCCTGAGCAGACCCCTAAAAACACCTATTTTTGCCTTGGCACTGGTAGCCCATTATGTCCTCGCGCAAATGAGGAAAATTAACATTGAGCCCACGCCAATTGGCAATCTTTCCCAATTAAGCACCCATGCCAATCTGCTTATGGAAAGTTGTTTAAAAAAAGAGGCGAAGTTTTGATTACAACAACTTCGTGGATGAGTCACAAGGATTGGTTTCGACTGAATAACCACGGCCTTCCTCCTTTGGCCTCTTGTTTCCACCTTATGGGGAACCTCCCAAGGGATAAGGCCTCCCTTCCACTATTGTAGGAATCCCAACCTCCTCCTCTCCTCTATAAATATAGCCATCTTCCATTGATGAAGGGGCTGAATGGTTGAATCTCCAAGAGCCTTCATAGCCTAAAGAATGTTTCAAGAGCCTTGATAGTCCTCACAAAGCTAAATCAGTAGCAAGGAGATTGAATACCGGAGAGAGAGGCTTGCCCCCATTCCCGGTGAGCTTTACCGAGACGTATTCTACTGTCGACCCGCCGAAGGAAGATTCAGCGTCAGAGCGAGGTTGTATTTTCCTTTGTATTAATTAATGATAAGCGACTTTGGTTATGGTTCCACTCATATTGTTCATTATGATCATGAGTTGTGTCTTCTTTGACTGATACATAATTGTATATATTGGGTTTTACGCTTGTGTGTTCGTCGTATTTATTGTATGTGCAAGTGTTTGATCGCGACAAGCGGGAGAATTGTGATATGCCGGAGCAAGGAAACGGGAGCGCTATCTTCTCTACGAACAAAAACGTTGGACTTAAGGTAGGCCTTCTTCGCAATTTGGTCTATTTCAATTAGGAACTTGCACCTTAGCGTGATACGATTGTTGCTAGACACAATCTGGGCTAGTAGGGATCGCCTCTGTCCATAGAGGGGATTTACCTCTACAAAAAATTGGTGACTCCGCTGGGGAGACGTTGATTTGGAGTATTGTCTTGTCTTTTCTGTCGATTCTTGACTTTGCTTGCTTGATCAGCTCTTTTGGCTGGCTCTTTCCATGTGTTTGGATTTTGTTTAGCTTCACCATCACTAGTTTGTTTCTTGGATTGCTCTCTTTTATTTTTCCTTAGTAAACATGACTGGCGCGCTTATTAGCCTGACAGTCATGCCCATTGGTGCATGTTGCCAGTGTATTACCTGCGCCAATCCTATTCTGGCGCTAGATTCCGCTTGATAGTCGCGCCAATTCTATAAGGTGCTAGGGTTTGCTCTTTTTTGAGCTTTTTGAGCTTGATCTGTGTTTTTGGTTTCATTTTCACGACTGCCTGAGTGTTCTGGAGCCTTGTTTGACTGACTGTGACCTTCATCCCTTGGTTGTTTTCCCGTTTCTATTGATTTTACATTATAGCCCTAGGGCATCTAGGTGCTATAGTGTATCGAGCCCCCCGTGGGAGTTTTTGGTTTCTATTTGTTCAGTCAACTTTGTGATTGCTTCTCTGCATTCGTTTGGTGGTTGTCTATCGTTTTATGGTGCTATTTGAGTGATTGGTTTCTTCTTCATTCGAATTCCTCTTTGTCTCACTTTGAGCCTAGATTACATGGTTCATTTGAGTCTTTGGGATTCTCTTGGTTTTGAGGGATTGTTTTGTCAAATTTGCTTGTTTTTACTCCTTTTCTATCGCTTATCAAATTGCTCTTTTCATTAGTTTTCATTTTTTTTAGTGCACTTTGCTCCTAAACATTGAAAATACAGAAAAAAAAAAATCTGTTTTTCTTTGATTAGTTAATGAAAATCGAATCTTTTCTATATTATTAGTGATTTGTAACTTTGAAAGAAAAGCTTTTAGTTTCCATTAGCTGCATTAGAGACATTACTGGTTGTTCTCTGATCATTTTTTTATTGTGTGAAAAGCTCTTAACTCTCTCGTAATTAGCTTTCATCGAATGAAATGATATACTATGGCATGTAGTGTGCATTTAGGAGATATTGAGACATAACACTCGCTAGGGCCTGAAAACTGAAACATAATTGAAGATCAACATTAAAATTTATTCAATTTACACTAAGGCAGCATTGAAACATTAACAAAATATTTAGAGGTCTAGGCTAGTGACGTGTTCCGGCGTTGTTAAACCTAGTAGCTGTCGTTCGCCTCTTGGCTTTAAATAGCACTAGTACAGACTTGTGCTCCCCGTACCGTCACGTATATAAAGGGAGACCCCACTAGGTTGCTATCCTTTATCCATAGGAAGCCAAGTATGCCGCCCTATACTCGTGATACACCGGACACAACATTCGGGGAGATTGCCTGCACGTATGTTAAGTACTTGGTTGATTTCTCTTTCATTTTGAAGCCAAGGTGTATATTGCAGTTCACGGTTATTTGGTACACCCTTTGCCTAGAATTCCTGAGTAGTCATTTCGATATTTTTTGACTCATTAAATTTGAAAATATCATCAAGCGTTTGTCCTTTCATACGTGTTTCCAATATGAAAGCGATAGAGTCACCTTTTTTCTGTTTCTCGACTCTTAAAAGATGAAACGGTAGAGTTTTGTTTCAATGTTTTAAAAAATTAACTGCCCACGAAATATTCCTGGTTAAAGTTAGTTTCCTTAGGGTGTTGTTCTGAAGATCGTTTCTGATGGCAACTTTTCCGGAGTTCACCAACCAAGGAATCCCCTCCGATGGGAATCCAGGTCCTTTTCCTCCTTTTGGAAATGTTGGCGCTCCTTATATGGCAACGTTGTCCCTTCCTGGGTTAACTGTTGGGTTGCCAGTTTTGTTTTTCTTAACCTCTGTGGTCTCGAATGTCCCAGCTATTGTTCAACCATCTCCTCCGCCTGAACAACATCATGTTGATTTCAAGGTGGAGCTCTCCCCTTCTTTGCCTGTTTCTGTGTCCTCCTCTTCTACTTTGCCTGGTGAAAGTCTGGATTCGAGTAACTAGGTGGCTAAGAAGAAGAAGAAGAAGACAAAGAAGAAGAAGTCTGATAAGAGAGAGGCTAAGGCTACTTCTACTATCTCCAAAAAATCTCCTCTTGATAAACCTTCCAACCCTCCATGGCAAGTTAAGTTCCCTTGCATGTTGTGTCAAGGTGACCATCTTCTTCAAGATTTCCCTGGCATTCCCAAGGTGCTCGAAGCATGGTCCAATGGTCATCCACCGTTGTCTTTAACTTCTGGGAGTCATGTTGGGGGCACATCTTCAGCTAGTGCTGGTAAAGCTCCTAAGAAACAGGGAAAGATTACCAATCCCTATAAGTTGTGTGAAGGGCATCATGCCATTCACCTTTGTCTGTATATGGATGAAGCCAAACGAGTTTTGGAAATTCAACTGTTTCTACACCATGCCTTCCAGCTGGTTATAAACGGCTTTCTTTGAGTCCTCCACCAGCTGATCCTATGATTGGTCAAGAGTCATCCTTGGTCGATCCCGATCCCTCGGAAATTCAAATTCAAGAATCCATTCCCAACCAACCATTGGTCGTGGGATCGGTTGAACTGGCCCCGTCTATGGTGCACCACGTATTTTATGTTGAGAGTGGACCTAAAATCCCTCAGGTTCTTCTTGTTTCTTCAGATTCCTCGGACTTGGAGAAAGATTCTCCCGTCCCTATATCTCAAGAAGTTTCTCCTCCGCCTCCTGTGATGGAGGTCCCAGAGGATACTCCCCCTACCTTTGATATGGAGGTCGTGGAGGATGCTCCTTCTTCTTCCGTAACACCAGGGGAAAACCATCTCAGTTCGATGGTAGCCCCTCCAAGTAGTTTGGTTACTTCCTTTGATTGGAATTGATTTGCGGGATACTGCCTTCTGTCTTATGTGCCTTTCGAGATAACGGTACATGAATTTGGTCTGGTTGTACCCAGCACCATTATAGATGAAGGTGCATCTATTAGTATTTTATCCTCAACTACTTGGCATGCTTTTGGTTCACCGCCGCTTGTGCCTGTTACACAAAATCTGTTGACGTTCAACAGAAGAACTAGTCAACCATTAGGGATCCTTCCAAGGTTACCTGTTACTTTGGGAGGTAAAACCTTCCATATGGACGTGATGATTGTTCCAGGCCCCTTGGATTTCAATCTGCTCTTGGGGCACGATTACACCTATGCCATGGGAGCACTTGTCTCCTCCCTTTTTCATGTGGTCTGTTTTCCGCATGAAGGACGGATCGTGACCATTGATCAGCTTTCGTTCTTTGGTCTTGATATGGAAACTGGCCCACCATCATCCCTTCCTGGTTTTTATCCACCCATTGTATCTTCCCCACCGCAGGTCAACTATGTGGCTACCTACCCCGTGCCTGTACCCAGTGATAGTGCCATTGTGCATCAGGTGCTGGGGGCATTGGGTCCTGACTTCCAGGATGTTTTCCTTCCATCGGGAGTGGAACTCTTGGAAGTGATGACTTCTTGTTCATTATGATGAGGTCGGTTAGAGCATGGTTCCCTTCCTGTGTCAAGCTCCTTAAAAAATGAAACAAGGTCACCGGAGCACAGTTCGTTTCCTTGTGTCAAGCTCCTTAAAAAATGAAACAAGCTCGTCGGAGCACAGTTCGTTTTCTTGTGTCAAGCTCCTTAAAAAATGAGACAAGCTAGTTGGAGCATAGTTCATTTTCTTGTGTCAAGCTCCTTAAACCATGAAACAAGGTATCCTGAGGATATTTCTTTTAATGTGTCAACCTCATTAAAAAAATGAAACACGTTCCCGTTCAATTCGAGTCTTTGATAAGATCTCGTAAAATCCCAGTCGAGTCTTTCTATTGATCTCGTAAATGGAACCTTCACTCCATCTGCCTTTCATATGGATTGAAGCTTGGGGGGAATGCACCTCGAATTGAGTCACCATGTTGGGGGGCATGCTTACGTTTTCAAGCATAGTTTGTTTCTGTTTCAAGCTTGTGTAAAAATGAAACCAGTTTCAAGCATAGTTTATCTTTTTTTCAAGCTTGAGTAAAAATGAAACCAACTTCAGGAAGAGTTTTCTAATTTCAATCTTATGTAAAAATAAAACCTTTCCCATTTTACCTCTTGTGATTGCCATTTTATCAGCCTGTTTTTCCAGATGAGCCTTGGTTTTCTCATTCCATCGTCACTATCTGCTTGGTCGATCATATGCCTTCACTTGGTTGTTTTAACCGTTCCTGAGGAACCGCTGCGATGAGTGGTCTTGTTAGCCAGCCTCTTAACCTTTACTTGTTCTGAGCAGTTCCACCATTAGCGGAACCAGTTGCTACCCTTTATACCACTTGTTCCTCCAGGAGGAGTCACCTTTCGGCTCTTTTCTGACTCTCTAAACATGAAAATATTGCCGAGTAACTTGTCATTTTGATCTCGTTAAAATGGTTACGAAACCACATCTACCCAGTATACGTTTACCCCTTTTTCGGGCTGGGATAGATTATTTACGAAAAAGGAATACCCTAGCCTATTGCGACTAGGAGGTCTTATCAGACATAGTTTTCTACCTTTTCGGATCTGAGGAACTATTTATGAAAAGGGACCGTTGGAGTTTAATTTTCCGCTGTCTTTTCAAACTCTCTAAACATGAAAAGACGCCGAGTTCTTCCTTTGTCAGACTCGTTAAACTTAAATGACATTGAAAATCGTCAATCATGACATTATTCGAGTTCCTCCTTCCTAGGGCTCATTAAATGTACTAGGATGGATTCTTCCGAAGGACGAATTTATATGACAAGAATATGGTATCCTCTTCAAGCTTGTGTAAAAATAAAGAGGTAATCGCCAGAAATGGTGGGGGAAAATGGAACCAGTATCATCATCGTGTCGGAAGTATGTCGCTCTTGAACATGGAACTTGTCTGCATTCGTGTCGGGTTGGGGACATCTCATCTCATTTTCCACTTGCCTCCATGGGTTTGGCTGATCCTTTTTGACCTCTCATCTGCTCTTTGCCTTGTCATCATGACCTCTGATCTTTTGACGTCAAATACTGCCAAATCCACTGTCATGCTGCTGATATGTTCAAGAGAAGTTGACCTCTGCAAAGTTTCAACCCTCCTCTGATTCTCATCTAATTTTGATTCACAAAACATTATGTTCCTCTGTCTTGTATCGATGATGTGGGAAACACTATGGCCCACCTTCGATCAAGGTCACTTCCTATCGACTTCAACTCATTATCTAGGAAGTTGATCTAGAGACTCCCTTCCGGTACCTTGGAGCCTGCATGCCTCAATGGCAGGTTCTTCGCATTCGACGCAAGGTTTTCACTATTGACCTTCGATCGAGTGATTCTATGGGTGTTCGACGTCAGCTCACTGTTCACATTACGTAGATTGTACCTATAGTACCTTGAGGACCATTTTCATCATTGGTGTACCTCTTGCGTCTGTTAATGGCTTTCATCATTGGCTGGTAATCAGACGATGTTCTTGCATGTTCGACCTCAACTCACATATTCACATGCTTGAACTTGTACTCTGTTCGGGTCGAGATGAAGCGCAAGACCCTGGATTTTGTCTGTTGGAATCTAGGCTGCGGATTTTGTGGATTATTCTGATTGGTTACATGACTCATTGATTGGATGGCTGCGACCATACCCAAGTCTATTTATCAATCCTTACTGGATGGTTGCGTCCATGCCTTGGATCTTGATTATTGTATGCTCTTTTATGGATGGCTGTGCCCATACCACGTATATCGTGTATTTGAGATATCAATTTTACTTGTCTACGCAGGTTTTCTGATGGCAGTGTTTTCAGTTGGACACGTTCTCGTAAAGCATTTCACCCCTCTCTCTCTCTCGGGCCTCATGCTTTAGGGGGCATCTGTTACACAGTAATTTGTCACCGTCCTTGAAATCCCCATATCGCCCATTGGAGGGTCATTTCTGTGATGAATAAGTAGTGTCATGCCTTGTATATACCATCATTGCATCCCTTTCCATGAGGACAACATTCCTTCTATTGATCATTTCCTGAGCAGACCCCTAAAAACACTTGTTTTTTCCTTGGTGCTGGTAGCCCATTATGTCCTCGCGCCAATGAGGAAAATTAACACCGAGCCCACGCCAATTGGCACTTTGTCCCAGTTAAGCACCCGCGCCAATCTAATTATGGAAATTTTTTTAAAAAAAGTTGCGAATTTTTTATTACAACAACTTCGTGGATGAGTCATGAGGAGTGGTTTCGACTGAATAACCACGTCCTTCCTCCTTTGGCCTCTTGTTTCCACCTTATGGGGAACCTCCCAAGGGATAAGGCCTCCCTTCCACTATTTTGGGGATCCCAACCTCTCCTCTCCTCTATAAATATAGCCATCTTCCATTGATGAAGGGGCTGAATGGTTGAATCTCCAAGAGCCTTCATAGCCTAAAGAATGTTGCAAGAGCCTTGATAGTCCTCACAGAGCTAAATCAACAGCAAGGAGATTGAATACTGGAGAGAGATGCTTGTCCCCATTCTCGACGAGCTTTACCGAGACGTATTCCGCTGTCGACCCGCCGAAGGAAGATTCAGCGTCAGAGCTAGGTTGTATTTTCCTTTGCATTAATTAATGATAAGCGACTTTGGTTATGGTTCCAATCGTATTTTTCATTATGATCATGAGTTGTGTCTTCTTTGACTGATACATAATTGTATATTTTGGGTTTTATGCTTGTGTGTTCGTCGTATTTCTTGTATGTGTAGGTGTTTGATCACGAAAAGCGAGAGAATTGTGATCTTTCAAAGCAAGGGAACGGGAGCGCTATCTTCTCTACGAACAACAGCGTTGGACTTAAGGTAGGCCTTCTTCGCAATTTGGTCTATTTCAATTAGGAACTTTCACCTTAGTGTGATATGATTGTTGCTATACCTGCTCTGGGCTAGTAGGGATTGCCTCTGTCTGCAGAGGGGATTTACCTCTACAACACCAATCCAAAAAAACCAAGGGAATCCAGAGGTTAAACCACCTCCACCCTCACCATACTATGATATCACCTAAATTGGTGGCAAGATCACAAAGCCAAACTGAGCTTGGATGCCTTAGAGTTTCTTCACCAATACCTTGAAGAATTTTCCTCTCTCCACCCCCAGGCTTTACCATATATCCTTCCATTACCAGTCAAGGGATTCCTAGTCCTTTGGGAATTTTCTGAAGACCACCTCATCCCGATCCCAAATATTATGGAAATCCAAATCTCAAACTGAGAATAATCCCATCACACCATGTCTATCTAGAAATGGCAAGGATAGGTTAAAATACACTATAAAAGCTTAGCAAAATCCATGCCAATGAAAACAAAAGAACCAAATACCAACATGAACATACCATGCATATGTCAAAACTAGCTAGGAAATCATACATGCAACTTGTTACCTGCAATTATTCCCGTTGAAGCTACTTTATCCTTGCCTTCCTTTGATTTCCTTGTCCTTCTTTTGCTTTCATTTCATTTCCTTTCCTTTCCTTTCTCCCTTTGGTGCTCTTATCCTCTCCGAGACAAATTTTAAAACTGAACTGGAAAAAAGATACCAATTGATGCTCTAAGGTATTTTTATTGATGAGGCCTCTAATTTATTTAATTTTATCTTATTTTCCTTCATTTTCCTCATCACATGCAACATGTGACCTTTCACCTTCCTCTTCTCCTAATTTCCATGACTTTCATAAATAATGTGCCAAAAATAATTTTTTTTCCTTTCCAGAGGCTTATCCATTGCCTTTTCCAATTTACTTTAGCCATAAATACAACAAGTGATTCCCAATAGGATATTTTTCCCAACATTCATATTGGAATAAGTGTCTCTTCCCTGTGGTCTTATTTTACCTTTATTAACTTTTATTACATGAAATTTTAGCTTGGGGTTGTTACAAAGATAGCATGAACAATGTTAAGCATGAACATATGGCTTTGTGTTATCTTTGGTCGAAGCTCGAGGCTTCCAAGATATATCATTAAAGTTTGGTTGGTCCACTCAGCACTAAACCACATTGAACACCTATATATACGAACTCTCACACCTTCCACAAAACATACAATTTGAATTGAATGTTAGAGAAATTTTAAGGTAAAAAATGGGCCTCAAAATAAAAATGTACAACAAAAATCATCTCTATAGGAACAAATAGGATTCTATATGATTGTGTCAACTACGAGGGATGATCCACCATTTTTGGAGTAAAAATGTAAAAAGATAAAAAAAACAAAAAAACAACTTTTTAAACTCGTATTTTCAACTTATCTCCCTATGATTTTATTCAAATTTCGAGCGAGAGCACTAGTTGGATGCGAAATTTATTTTTCATCCAATGAGTACCCATGTTGCATACTTTCGATGTACCCTACTACAAAAAATTTGAAATACATGAAAAAGCATGATTGCAATCACATTTTTTCACGTATTTCACATTTTTCGTGCAGTAGGGTCCATCAAAAGTATGTAACATGGGTATTCCTTGGATGAAAAATTAAATTGTACATCCAACGAGTGCTCCCGCTCGAAATTTGAGAAAAATAATACAAAGATAAGTTGAAAATATGAGTTGAAAAAGTAGTTTTTTTATCTTTTTTCGCTCCAAAACATGATGAGGTAATCTAATATTATTATGTTATTTCCACTATTATTTTATAATATTCCTTAAAAGGCCCATTTTAGACCTCAAAATTTCTCTAATGACAAGGTCTGAGTCTTGGTGATCACTCGAAGTATTTCTTTGGTGTGAGGGATTTGTTCATCATTATGATTTGGTTAAGGTTCTAGTTATGGTTTTTCCATTGTTTAATTAATTATTTAAAATTACTATTAATATTTGTGTTGGCAGAATTTGCCATAATTTGGTTACAGAGAGGGTGGTTCAATGAACTAAAAAAATTTTGATTGTGTACAAGTCAATGGATGATTGGGCCCTATGCCTCGTACATATGAATTTATCGATAAAAAAAAAAAATGGAATCAATAACATACAAGCAACAAATGGTAACAAAATTGGTATAAATCATTGTTGGGAGCTCTAAAGTCACGAGTTTGACCTCGTGGGTTGATAGGTTCGGTTTGAAAATATATATATATATATATATATATTTTAAATGTAGCCATTTTTTTCACCATTATTAAATGTCGATGGGAATTCTATAGATCCATTTCCAAAGAAAGGGCATCCAATAGAAGCATGCTTGGAAAAGGTTCTTTCGTAGAACCCTTGATTTATCATATAGTTTTATATGGTTTTTATGAGCTTTTGGGGTCAATATTTGTCCAAATTTAGTTATGGAAGAAATTGGGCAATCACGGCATAGATATGAATCTAACTAGGTGTGTGATGCCCTTTTGAAACTTATTCAATGAACATAATACCTTTTGTATGGATTGAGGGGCTATGAGTAGGTTGCAATGGTTTTGGATACATTGTGAAAATAGGTTATGCAAAGGGGTTTGAGTGACCAGATTGATGAATTAGTAGAAGAAGAGTATGTGCAACAACATGATAACTTGTACAATTGTTTATATGAAAGTTTTTGGAAGTATTTCTGACAGTGGTTGCAGGTGATGACAGTGATTGCAATGATAATGGTGACATTTTATTGCGGTGACAATGGGTGTAGGTTGTGACAATGATCATGGACTATGTAGTGATATATGATGACGATGGATCCAGTTTGAAAATGATATGAAATATAGGTCCACAAGAAGTTAAAGAAGAAGGTGAGTCCCTTCATTGAAGTTGAATCATGTTGACACCTAATCTTTGGGATTAGGTAAATCCATGTAAATATTGTAAATAGAAAAATAAAGAGAATTGGAAGACGAAAAGACATTGAGAGATGAAACCCAATAGTCTCTCTCTCCATGTATATATCTATGTTATATATTAATGCAAAGAAAAAAAAAATTCAAATTTACACTCCTGGCCTAACATAGTATCGGTCCCAGCTCCCAAATTAATTTTTTGTTGTAACTCCTTTCATTTTTCTGCCATATTCTATCCCTTTTCCAGAATTTGGAGTTGGGGAGCCATGTTGAACATCCTCAATGAGCGCTGGTCAATTGGATTTGTTGTGCGTTGTAGGCGTATGGTAATACCAACCTATGAAGGAGCATTGCTATTAGTAAGTTGAACATTTTTTAAGAGAATTGAGTTTGAAGACAATTTTAAAACAGTGCTTTGTAAATGTCCATGCTTATTTCTTGAAATATGTGTGGGATGGTTTGTTCAAATGATGCTAGTCGTGCTACATTAAATTGAGAATGTATAGTTTTATACGATATGCTATTTGTGTTGAAGTTCCAATCCTTCAAAGGCGAAGAATGGTAGGCCGAAGGTTCAAATAGTATATAGTATGAAGATCGTGACACCGTGAGACCACGTAATAGCTTCCTAAATGATGTGTAATTCACTATATATGAAATGTCTGATAGACCTTATGCTCGACACTCTGTGTTAATTGCTGCAGTGAATGCTATGTGATGTGCATGGTTCGTTGGAGTTGATAAGTGCATATTCCTTGAATTCATTTTCATTTGGTGTATTTCATTTTTAAATATCAGATATTCTTAGCTCATTTAATGTAATATGGTATCCATAAAGTGACATGACATAAATATATATGGTATAAGTGGTATGCAAAGTGTGTTGAGTAGTTATTAAAGGTTTGGCATTAATGTGTGAGTTTAAATCTTTATGGAGTTCATGACATATATTTTATTGAGTGATATTGAGTATATATGGAGTATATATCATATGTCTTATTAATGGTGAGTGGTGATATTGTATATGCATAAAATATATTCCTATATTTAAAGCTTTTTCCTATGTAGATTAAATCAATTTATTACCTAATTAAGAAGGAAAAAAAATAATATTTTATTTTTTTGGAAACTAAAAGCAAACGATTTTTCTTTGATGATGCATTCACTCATCTCCATTGTGGGAGTATTTATCTCTCGCAAAGATAACTCTCATGAGTGGTCTTGGAAGATAAAAAAAACCTTGATTTTTAATGAGTTTTTGAAAGGAATTTGTGAAGGAGTAGGATACAATGCATATGAAAATACCACTTCAGATAAAGAGCTTGTGATATGGGAAAAAATAATGGAAAGGCCTATGCCTTGATTGAAACGTTAGTAAATGAAGAGGCTAGTTGATAGATTTTTCCATTTTCAAATGCCTTTGAAGTCTTAAATAATTTGAAGGAATTGTAAGATTCATACTGTGAACTTGAAGTTGTTCAATTGATGATTAAGTTGTTCAATATTGAATTGAAAAATGATGACCCTCTTTCCTTAGCATCAGAAGTAAGATCCATTATGCATGACATAAAAGCCACTGGTGTTGAAAAATATTTTCCTCTTATAGCTTATGTTAAGGCACTATATCTCACCTATCCACATCATCTTGATTCATTTCAAGAAAGTGGCAACGTTAAGGAGATTACCTTTCCATTACGAAGAATTTTTCTGAAAGAGAGAAGTATTTTGGGAAGAAGACAATTCCTCATGCACAATATTCTTCTAAAGGAAGAGGAAGGAAAAATTTTAGAGGCAGGGGGCCTACATTTCCAAGGAAAAAGGTTTGATATTCATTGCATGCGATGCAATAGAGATGGGAATGATTCTTCCACATGTAAGCTACATTGGGACAGAATCGAGCAGGAAAGAAATGAAGGAAAAGGTAAAAAACCTGACAAAGGGAGAGGTAAAGCACTCGATTCTGATCATTATGTTGTGGCACATTGCAACAATGGAGTAAGTGAAGATGTATTCAATGCTTCACTTGCTTCATGGAAAGATGCTTGTTTGCTTGATTCGGGAGAAACTTGCCACATGAATTTTAGGAGATATTTCTTTGAATAATTCACTAAAAATATTGATGGAGAAGTATACTTTGCAGGAAAGTCAAAATTGAAGCCATCAGGGTTTCGCACCATCAGACTCAAACTTCATGGTCTTCCAGGCTTTATTCTACATGATGTTCTATACCTCCCGAAGTTGAGGAAAAAATTACTATACTTGGTCCACAACTGCTAGCAAGGACACTCCATTCACATATTTGATGGAAAAGTAGAGGTTATAAAAACATAAGATCACTCACTTTTCATGACTGGGATAGAGGAAGAAAGACTTCTAAAGCTTCAAGGAACCTCTACTCATGCACATAAATTTTCATAAAGTTATCACTATGATGAAGGTCCATTTCCATCATGTATTTTATGGCATGCTAGACTTGGACACTTGAACTATGACAACCTCCATTTGCTGAAGAAAAATGGTGTTACTGGTTTGCCTATAATTCATAGGAAACTTAAGCAATGTGATGCGTGTATCCTAGGAAATCACAACAAATAACCTTTTCATGATTCTCATTCTAGATCACATAGAAAACTTTAACTCATTCATTTTGATTTATGTGGCCCAATGGTTGTTCCTTCTTCAAATGGTTATAAATACATGATGACATTTATTGATGCCTACAACTGAATGTGTTGGGTTTATTTATTGAAGAAAAAATATAAAGCATTTGAAAATTTTAATAATTTTCATGCATGGACTGAAAATGATGAACAATATTATATTGGCTCTATTCGTATAGATAATGGAAAATAATATACTTCAAATGAATTTGAAATTTATATTCGCCAACATGGGATCAAACATAAAACAACCTTTCATTATAATCCCCAAAACAATGTAAATTTTGAAACGAGAATGGAAACGAGTACCCGCTTTTTTTAGGTACAAAAAACTCTTTGATTTTGAAAAGTGTTGATTCAGAATACTCTTAATTTTTTTAGCATGGTTTTTACACATTAAATTTTCTTATGTACCAAGTATATGCATTATTTTTAAAATGTTAGCGTTTTTTATGTTGATTTTGAAAAGTGTCGATGTCAGCATCATCCCCCTTTTTTAGAAGACTTATTTTTTACTTGAAATTTTCTAATCTATTAAATGCTAATAATTATTTTCTAAATTTAACAATTTTTGACGTACTCATCTTCTTCCTCTCCACTTACATTTTTTTAAGTGTTTTTTTTTTTTTTTGGTAGTGAGATATTTAATTTTTTGCAGTGTCAAAAAAAAAAATAAATAAAAAATTTTAAAGTGTTAAATTTCTATATAATTATATATTGTTAAATAATATTTCATTGCATGAAATAATTGTCACTAAAAAAGAAATAATTTTTAACAATTTACATAAAAACACATTTTCAATATAGAAATAACTGAAAAAATACACATTTTGAGTTTTTTTTGCTAAAAGTGACATGTCAAATAAACCATTTTTTACAGGAAAAATTAATAAAGAAGGTATAAAAATTAGCAATTTTTGTGAATTTTATGTCAAAATTTAATAATAATTACAGTTTTTTTCAAAAATTACATGATTCACATAAAAATGAAGTAAAAAAAACATTATACAAATACCAAACATATAATAACAACAATTGAATATTTATTTCTTCTTATTAATATAACTTATTACAAGTATTAATAACTTATTAATAGTTACAAAAAAGAGCTTCATTTGGAAGCTTAACTAAAACTTAATCAATAATATCACGTAACCCAAACTCTTCATCTTCGAG